>CM038670.1:463232862-463687862 GCA_021605145.1 Aegilops bicornis
TGATTATGTTGTTGGTGGTGTTCTAGGACAAGAGTTGATAAGAAAATCATCTTATTCATTATGTAAGTAAAAACTCTAAAGCAATTTAGGCAGAAACTATACCTTCTTCACTACAGGAAAGAATTTTTAAGCGATTGGTGTTTGTTTGTGATAAATGGTTAGATCTTACATTGTTAATTCTAAGTGATTGTTCCCACCGATCATGCTGCTTTGTAATATCTTATGGAAAAGAAAGGTGCTTAACCTAGACTCATTAGGTGGGTTCTTTTGCTTTCCCAAAATTTGACTTACATATGTCGAAAGTAGAAAAGGAGTTGAACCCCATGGCTGATTACTTGTCGAGGTTAGAAAATATTGTTGATGACCCACAACCTATTAATGTAAGTTTTCACGATGAAACGATCATTTGCAATAAATATTTCTCATAACGCTCTATCGGTTTGCAAACTATGCTAATTATATTGTTGCTAAATACCACCCTAGTTTCACATATCAACAAAAGAAGAATTTCTTCTATGATTTAAGACATTACTTTTGGGATGACCCACATCTTTGCAAGAAGGAGTAGATGTGGTATTATTAGGCGTTGTGTACTGAGCATGAGCCCGAGGGAACGAATCCCTCGAGGAAATGTCACTTTCGAAGCTTATGGAGGAGGACATCATGTGGGAATAGAGCTGCTCACAAAGGCATTGCAATCTAGTTTTTATTGGCCTACTCTCTTCAAAAGGATGCCAGTAAGTTTGTTTATCTTGTGATGAATGTAAAAGGTGTGAAATATAGAGTAAGCGTCAAGAAATGCCTATGAATTATTCACTTGTTGTTGAACCATTTGATCTTTGCGGTTTTGATTGCATGGGTTTTTTGCTTCCTCTAATGGGTATAATCATATTTTTGAGTTGTTGTTGATTATGCTACTAAGTGGGTAGAAGCTATTCAACTAGTAAGATGATCCACAACACCTCTATTAAAATACTTGAGATTATTTTCCCAAGGTTTTGAGTCCCTGAATGTTTAATGGTGATGGTGGTTCACGCTTTATTCATGGTGCTTTTCAAGTAAAGTAACTTGCTAGAGTATGATGTTAACCATAGGGAATTGCATCACCCTATCATCCTGGAGTCTAGTGGTCAAGAGTTGAACTTGGCAATAGAAAAAATAAGTTAATATTACAAAAACTTTCTCTCAATATATCCAAAGAAAGAATTGATGCTAAGAAATTAGATGATGCACTATGGGCCCCTACGAGAACAACATCAAAATCCTATGGGTATGTATAAAAGTATAAAATGGTTTATGGGAAAGCTTGTCATTTACCTCTTGAGTTAGAACATGAGAAGCTTATTGAGCGTTAAAGAACTGACACTATGATTTCAAACTTACCCAAGTGAAAAGAGGTTATTTGATATTAGCTCACAAGATTGAATGGAGAACCCTAGCTTATGAAAATGTAAGTTATTTAAAAGAAAAAAGTCAAAAGATGGCATGATAAGAGAATCCAAAAGTGTGAGTTTAAAGTTGGAGAATGACTTATTGTACAACCCTCATTTCAAAGATTCTTCTGGGAAAATGAGTAATAAACGAAGCTAAATCGGGGTATTTCCCCAAAGAGGAAGGAATGATGCGGCCTAGCAATGATAGGTATATCCCTAGGATATAAAACCAAGGTTATCGAACGATGGAGAGAACTAAGCCGATATAGCGATAACAGACCCACACACAAATAACAACAACACCTACGCAACGGCGACGGTGTTAAAGGGGTTTATCGAAATCACCAGATTTCGAATGACTGATTGACGAAGCGTCGTGACGGGAGATAAAATTGTAATAATTTGATAGATTGAGCATCCAAATAAAATAAATAGAAATAAAATGCGAGCAAGGTATTTTTGTATTTTGGTTTCATAGATCTGAAAAATAAATCTGCAAGAAGAAAAGAGTATGTCATAAAAGGCAAATATGAGAGAAATAAGACCCAAGGGGCCGTGGGGTTTCACTAGTGGCTTCTCTCGAGAAAATAGCAAATAATTGGGTAAACTCCGCAAATTCACATTGTTGAAATTGATGAGAACTTGAAATACTCATTGTGATATCAAGGCTGATGATCATTATATATGCATCAACGTCCAAGATTAAAGTAGAGCGACTCCTACCTGCCATCTACTACTATTACTCCACACATCGTAGCTATCTCGACGCCATGCATCCTAGTGTATTAAGTTCTGTGGAAAAAGCGAGTAATCTGATAAAACGATGATGACATGATGTAGACAAGATCTGCTCTATGAGATAGACCCCATCGTTTTATCATGGCTAGCAACGATACATACGATGTCGGTTCCCCTTCTACTACTTTGGGATCAAAAACCGTATGGTCCAGAACCCACTCTGGGGCACCTCTTCCCATTGCAAGATAAATGAATCAAGTTGGCCCAAAACAAAACCCAAATACTCAGAAGAAAGAAATCACTGAGGCTACAAGCAAACGTCATGCATATATAAGAGATCAAAGAAACTCAAATAACTTTCATGGATATAAAAAGATATAACTGATCATAAACTCAAAGTTCCATCGGATCCCAACAAACACACCACAAAAGAGTTACACATCCTTATGGATCTCCAGAGACCATTGTATTGAGAATTACAGCGAGAGAGAGAAAGCCATCTAGCTACTAACTACGGACCTAGAGAGGTCTGCAAAGAACTACTCCACGCATCATCAGGAGGCACCAATGGAGGTGGTGAACCCCATCCGAGGATGGTGTCCTAGATTGGATCTGGTGGTTTTTTGGACTCTGCGGTGGGTACGGATGGAATATTTAAATCGTCGGCAGACTCTTAGGGTTTCTGGAATATTAGGGTATTTATAGAGCAAAGAAGTGGTCAGGGGGCACACAGGGTGGGTACCAACCCACCGGAAGGCGGCCTTTGGGCCTCTGACAGCACCCTGCAGTGGGTTGTGCCACCCTCAGGGCACCACCCCCGGTAGCTGACTGAGGGCAGATGTGTTCCTTCGGCCCATAAAAAATCATCATGGAGTATCGTGGCATTTTGGACTCAAATCGTGCGTATTGATTTTAGTGATGTAAAAAAGCAGGGAAAAAACAACAAGCGGCACTTTGGCACTATAGTCAATAGGTTAGTACCAAAAAATGATATAAAGTGACTACAAAATTATTATAAAACATCAATATTGATAATATAAACAACCACGGAACAATCAAGAAATTATAGATACATTGGAGAGAAATTATCGGCATCCCAAAGCTTAACTCCTACTAGTCCTCGGTAGGTAAGTGACAAAACATAATTTTTGATGTGGAATGCTGCCTATCATGTCATATTCATATTCATTTCTTTATAGCATTGACATTTGGACTTTAACTATGTGATTCAAAGCGGTAGTCTAGTTTTGACATAATAATTTAGATACTCAAGCACTATCAACAAGCAACCAAGTCTTTCAAGAATATCAATGCTAAAATAAATTATCCCTAACCCATTGAGGATGTTGCGCAAGATGAACTGGGTGATTATTTCCCCCAAGAGGAGAGGATGATGTAGCACATCAGCGGTAGGTATTTCCCTTAGTAATGAAACCAAGAGTATCGAACTAGTAGGAGAACCAAAGCAAAACGTAAACAACCCTGCACACAAATAACAACTACGCGGCAACCCGGCGTGTTAAAGGGGTTGTCGATACCTTCGAGTCTTGCGCGAGAAATTGTACGGAGGCGGGAGAAAATTGTAATAGATTGAAATAATAGATGCGCCAAATAAAATAAAGTGCAGCAAAGATATTTTTGTGTTTTTTGGGTTTAATAGATCTGAATAAAAATGCAAAGGAAGAAGTAGATCGCCAAGGCAAATATACTGAAGAAAGAAGAGGCAAGGGGGCGTAAGGTTTCACTAAGTGGCTTCTCTCGAGAAAAATAATAATAAGCGGTGGGTAAACAAATTCTTGTTGGGAAATTGATAGAACTTCAAATAATTATGGCGATATCGATGATGATCATTACATAGGCATCACGTCCAAGATTACTAGACCGACTCCTTTGCATCTACTACTATTTACTCCACACATCAATAGCTATCCGACATGCATCTAGTGTATTAAGTTCATGGATAAGCGGAGTAATGCAATAAAACGATAACACGATGTACACAAAGATCTGTTTATCTATATGGCGTTAGATATAGATCTTGTATTTTTATCATAGTAGCAATGATACGCACATGTCGGTTCCTCTTACATCACTTTGGGATCAAACCATAGTAGATCGAACCCACTAGGGCACCTCTTCCCATTGCAAGATAAATAGATCAAATTGGACCAAACAAAACCCAAATATCGGAGAATAAATCACGAGGCTATAAGAGATCATGCATATAAGAGATCAAAGAAACTCAAATAACTTTCATGGATATAAAAAAGATATGGCCCGATCATAAACTCAAAGTTCATCGAGACCCCAACAAACACACCCCGCCATAAAGGGAGTTACATCATATGGATCTTGACACCATTGTATTGAGAATTAGCGAGAGAGAGAGAGAGAGAGAGAAAGCCATCTAGCTACTAACTACGGACAGAAGATTCTACAAAGAACTACTCACGCATCATCGGAGAGGCACCAATGAGGTGGTGAACACCATCCAGAAATAGTGTCTAGATTGGATCACAGTGGTTACGGACTCTGCTTGGTAATTTGGATGAATATTTAATGAAACCCCCCTAGGGTTTCTGGAATATTTGGGTATTTGGCAGAAGCAAAGAGGCGGCCGGGGCACCCAGGGGTGGGCACAACCCACCGAGACACGCAGCGATGGGCTCTGTGCCAGCGCCACTGGTGGGTTATTGCCCCCCTCGGGGCACCCCACTAGTGCCAACCAGGGGGTCCATTGCCTTTCTTATGGCCCATAAAAAATCATCGTAGAAGTGAGTTCGTGGCATTTTGGACTCTTGTTTGATATTGATTTCTGCGATGTAAAAAACATGGAAAAAATATGGCGGCACTTGGCACTATGTCAATAGGTTAGTACCAAAAAATGATATAAAATGACTATAAAATGATTATAAAACATCTAAGATTGATAATAAAACAACATGGAACAATAAAAAATTATAGATATGTTGGAGACGTATCAGCATCCCCAAGATGAACTCCTACTAGATCCTCGGTAGGTAAGTGATAAGCAAAATTTTGATGTGGAGTGTTGTTCATCAAAAATCAAATCATATGCTTTTCTTTATAGCATGGACATTTGGACTTTTATGTGATTTAAAGCAATAGTCTAGTTTGACATAATAATTTAGATACTCAAGCATATCAACAAGCGACCATGTTTTTCATAATATCAATGCTAAATATAGGTTATCCCTAAACCATCATGCTCAAACATTGATCCATTCATGAAACACCTTTCGAATATAAACTTCACCCCAATACTTGAAACACGATCCTAGTTGGTGCTTTTGAAAGAGAAGATGGAGATTCAAACTGAAAAATAAGAAATTGCATAAAGGTAAAGAAAGGCCCTTGTGAGGAGGAATTAAAGGATTTGTAGAGGTGCGAGCTCAAAGCGAAAATTAGAGATAAGATTTTTTTGGGAGGTGTATCCATCCCACCAACAAAAAGCATTTCGAGTTCCAGAACACTTTCTATACTAGATATTCCATAGAAAGCGGTTCCCAAACAGAGAAATAAAGTTTATTCCTTTTTCCACCATTTCTTTCACTTTCCACTAGCTATTAGTATCCACGGGTGCCCTCCATACCAACACTTTCTAAGGAATTTATTATTTAACAACATAAAGTAAATATTTTTTTTGCATTTTGGGAACTGGGCATCCCTAAACCTTTGCCTTACTCTCAAATGCAATGACAAGTGAATAAACACTCATCTTGAGAATAACACATCTAGCATGGAAAATATTAGCCACCGAATTCTACCGTTACCTAGCTGAAACAAACACACAAAAAGAAAAGTTTATTTTGAAAATTAGAGAGAGTGGCACATGCAAATTTTCTTAGAATGGCAAAAAGAATACCGCATATAGGTAGATATAGTGGACCCATGTGGCAAAACTGGTTTAAAGGATTTTGGATGCACAAGTAGAGGGTCATACTTGGTGCAAAATGAAGGCTAACAAAAGATTAAGCAGCCGACCAACCAAGAAATGAATAATCTCATAAGCAAGCATTAAGCATAATTAACACCGAATAATGCACCACAAGTAGGATATAATTTTCATTGCATGATTATTGACTTTCGTGCATGCATGGGGAATCACTGAAACCTTAACACCAAAGTTCTTACTAGAGCACAATTACTCATCAACATAACTCACATATCACATAAATCATATCTCAAAACTATTACTAAAGAATCAAGTTTATTTTGTCCAATGATCTTCATGACATTTTCTTTTCTTTTTATCCTTCTTGGATATCTATCAATTTGGCACTAATTTTCATGTGTTGCTTTTCATAAGCTCAAACAAATATAAGTGAATATCATGAGCATAATATTTCTTTCTCTCAAATTAATTTAAGTGAAAGCAAGAGAATTTCTTCAGAATTTTACTAAATCTCAAACAAATCTAAGTGAAGCAAAGAGATCATTTCTTCAAAAAAATAACAAAAGCACACCGTGCTCAAAAAAGATATAAGTGAAGCACTAGAGCAAGTCCTAGCTCATAAAGATTTAAGTGAAGCGTGAGGAAAGAGCAATTCTAACAAGTCATGATATAACTTTGGCTCTCTCAAATGGGTGTGTCCGAGCAAGGATTGATGAATTAAAACACAAATAAAACAAGAAAATACACATATTATACAAGGCGCTCCAATAGCCAAAACACATATCATGTGAAGAATAAAAATATAGCCTCGAGTAGAATACCGATAGTTGTTGGAAGAGAAAGTGGGGATGCCACTTTGGGGGCATCCCCAAGCATAGTTAGTTGCTCATTCTTCTTGGATAATATCTTGGGATGCCGTGGCATCCCCAAACAAACTCTTACATCCTTCCTTCATCCATCGTAAGATAACCCCAAAACTTGAAAACTTCAATCACACAAAACTCAACAAAACCTTCGTGAGATCCGTTAGTGTAAGAAAAATAAACCACTACTATAAGTGATGTATCAAACCAATTCATATTTTGTTTTTTTATTATATCTACTGTATTTGCAACTTTTCTATGACAAAACTCATCAAAGAGAAAACCATAGAGCCATCAAAATAAGCACACAACACAAGGAAAAGCGAGAATCTGTCAAAAGCAGAGTGATGCAGCGCTTAATCTGATTTGTTAGATTACTTAAGGAACTCAAAAAATTGGAGAAAAACTTGGACAACTTTGGATAATTTGTATATTGATCTACTACAAAAGCAATTAGCATTTGTCACGTTACAGTGAATTTAAACAATTGTTTTCGTGGAGCACAAAGTTTCTGTTTTTTTTCAGCAAGATCAAACAACTATCACCCAAGAAAATCCTATTGGTTCTACTTGGCACAAACACTAATTAAAACATAAAAAACACAATCATAACAGTAGCATAATTGTGCTAACACTCAAGAACAGAAAGCAAAACGCAAAAATAAATGTTATTCATTGGGTTTGCCTCCCAACAAGCGCTATAGTTTTACGTCCTTAGTTAGGCATAATATTTCAACAATGCTCACATAACAGGATAATAATGAAACACAAAGTGAGCATCATGAAACATGTGACAAACACATTTAAGTCTAACATACTTCCTATGCATAGAATTTTATAGGAAAAAATTATCAAGACAAGAAATATCTAGCATATGCAAAGGAGAGGAATAAAACATTGACAATCTCAACACAACGAGATGAAATTTAATAACATGAAAATTTCTAGAACCATAATTTCCTCTCTCATAATAATTATATGTAGGATCATAATCAAATTAAATAATATAACTATCATATAAAGTTTTCTCTTTATGATCCACATGCATGCAAAGTTGACACTCTTCCGAAATAGTGGGATCATCAAATAAAGTCATGACCTCTCCAAACCCACTTTCATCAAAAAATTCATAAGATTGAACACTCCACAAATATGTGGGATTATTTTTTACCTAAAGTTGACACTCTTTCAAACCCACTTTCAATATTATTGCAAACATATTCATCATGAGGCTTAAATAAATTTTCAAGATCATAAGAAGAATCACCCTATCATGATCATTGCAACAAGTAGTGGACATAGCAAAATTAGCATCCCCAAGCTTGGGGTTTTGCATATCATTAGCACAATTGACATTAATAGAATTTATAGTAAAATCATTGCAATCATGCTTTTTGCTACGTCTTGAGCTTCATTGGTTTTCACCCAAGAAGAGGAGAGGATGATGTAGCGAGTAGCGTAAAGTATTTCCCTAGTTTTTGAGAACCAAGGTATCAATCCGATAGGAGAGGCCACGCGCCAAGTCCCTCGTACGCACAAAACAAATAGCTCCTCGCAACCAATGTGAATAGGGTTGTCAATCCTTCACGATCCTTCACGAGTGAGATCTAATAGAGATGATAGATAATATTTTTGGTATTTTTTGGTATAAAGATGCAAAAAGTAAAATAAAAGGCAAAGTAAAGAGCAAAGCAATAATAAAGCGTAGGAAGATTAATATGATGAGAATAGACCCGGGGCCATAGATTTCACTAGTGGCTTCTCCTCAAGAGCATAAGTATTTTATGACGGGTGAGCAATTACTATTGAGCAATTAGCCGAAATTGAGCATAGTTATGAGAATATCTAGGTATGATCATGTATATAGGCATCACGTCCAAGAGACAAGTAGACCGACTCACCTTTTGCATCTACTACTATTACTCCACTCATCATTGCTATCCGACATGCATCTAGAGTATTAAGTTAATGAAAAGAGAGTAGCATGTAAGCAAAGATGACATGATGTAGAGGAATAAATTCATGCAATATGATAAATACCCCATCTTGTTATCCTCGATGGCAACAATACAATACGTGCCTTGCAACCCCTTTACATCCTTTGGGTAAGGACACATGAGATTGAACCCAAAGCTAAGCACTTCTCCCATTGCAAGAACTACCAATCTAGTTGGCCAAACCAAGCGGATAATTGAAGAGACTTGCAAAGATAACCAATCATACATAAAAAGAATTCAGAGAAGATTCAAATATTGCTCATAGATAATCTTGATCATAAACCCACAATTCATCGGTCTCAACAAACACACATTGCGAAAGAAGATTACATCAAATAGATCTCCACGAGAGAGGGGAGAACATTGTATTGAGATCAAAAGAGATAAGAAGCCATCTAGCTACTAACTATGGACCCGAAGGTCAGAGGTAAACTACTCACACTTCATGGGAGAGGCTATGATGATGATGTGAAGCCCTCCGTGGTGGAATCCCCTTACGGTGGAGTTAGGAGCAGGCCCCAAGATGGGATCTCGTGGATCTGAGAAAGTTGGCCCGGTGGAATTAGGGTTTTGGCTCCGTGTATACGATCTGTTGAAGTGCGTAGGTATATATAGGAGGAAGAATGCGTTGAGTTGGAGCTTGAGGGCCCACGAGGCGGGGCGCGCCCTCCACCCTCGCCTCGTCCTTTCTTGGACGAGGTCCGTCTCCACAGGTCTTATCGATGAGAAAATCACGTTCCGAAGATTTCATTCCGTTGCGGACTCCATTTGATATTAGTTTCTTGAAACACGAAATGAGCAAAAAAAGCAACAGTGCAATTTGGGCCTCACGGTTAATAGGTTAGTCCCAAAAGTAATATAAAAGTGGAAAATAAAGAGCCCAATATAGTCCAAAACAATACTCCCTCATCCCATAATGTAGGCGTTTTGACACTCTTACATTATGGGACTGGAGGGAAAATGAATAATATAGCATGGAGCAATCAAAATTATGGATACGTTGGAGGCGTATCGGGCATCTAAGCTTAATTCCTGCTCATCCTCGAGTAGGTAAATGATAAAAGAGAATTTTTTTGATGCGAGGTGCTACTTGGCATAATTTCAATGTAACTCTTCTTAATTGTGGTATGAATATTCAGATCCGAAAGATTCAAGACAAAAGTTCATATTGACATAAAAATAATAATACTTCAAGCATACTAACTAAGCAATTATGTCTTCTCAAAATAACATGGCAAAATAAAGTTCATCCCTACAAAATCATATAGTTTAGTCATGCTCCATTTTAGTCACACAAGAATGCTCTCATCCATGCACAACCCGATGACAAGCCAAGCAATTGTTTCATACTTTAGTAATCTCAAACCTATAAACTTTCATGCAATATATGGCGCTTGAGCCATGGACATAGCACTATGGGTGGAATAGAATATAATGATGGGGGTTATGTGGAGAAGACAAAAAGGAGAAGGTCTCACATCAACGAGGCTAATCAACGGGCTATGGAGATGCCCATCAATTGATGTTAATGCAAGGAGTAGGGATTGCCATGCAACGGATGCACTAGAGCTATAAATGTATGAAAGCTCAACAAAAGAAACTAAGTGGGTGTGCATCCAACTTGCTTGCTCACGAAGACCTAGGGCATTTGAGGAAGCCCATCGTTGGAATATACAAGCCAAGTTCTATAATGAAAAATTCCCACTAGTATATGAAAGTGACAACATATGAAACTCTCTATATGAAAAACATGGTGCTACTTTGAAGCAAAAGTGTGGAAAAAGAGATAGTAACATTGCCCCTTTTTATTTTATTATATATTTTTTGGGCCTTCCTTTTTTTTCTTTGGCCTTTTTTTTGGGACAATGCTCTAGAAAATGATGATCATCACACTTCTATTTATTTACAACTCGATGATTACAACTCGATACTAGAACAAAGTATGACTCTATATGAATGCCTCTGGCCGTGTCTTAGGGATATACAATGAATCAAAGAGTGACATGTATGAAAGAATTATGAGCAATTGGCTTTGCCACAAATACTATGTCAACTACATGATCATGCTAAGCAATATGAAAATGATGAATGTGTCATGAAGAGCGCTATGGTGGAAAGTTGCATGGCAATATATCTCGGAATGGCTATGGAAATGCCATAATAGGTAGAGTATGGTGGCTGTTTTGAGGAAGATATAAGGAGGTTTATGTGTGAAAGGCGTACCATATCACGGGGTTTGGATACTGCCGTGAAGTTTGCACCAACTCTCAATGTGAGAAAGGGCAATGCAGTGCAAGAAGGGCTAGCAATGATGGAAGGGTGAGAGTGCATTATAATCCATGGACTCAACATTAGTCATAAAGAACTCACATACTTATTGCTAAAATCTACAAGCCATCAAAAACCAAAGCACTCTGTACATGCTTCTAGGGGGATAGATTGGTAGGAAAAGACCATCGCTTGTCTGACCGCCACTCATAAGGAGGACAATCAAATAACACCTCATGTTTCAAATTTGTTACATAATGTTTACCATACGTGCATGCTCACAGGACTTGCAAACTTCAACACAAGCATTTCTCAAATTCACAACTACTCAACTAACTTACGACTTTGATATTATCACCTCCATATCTCAAAACAATTGTCAAGCATCAAACTTTTCTTATTATTCAACGCACTCAAAACAAAGTTTTACAAATCTTGAATACCAAGCATATTATTATTAAGCAAATTACCATGCTATTTAAAACTCTCAAAATAATCTAAGTGAAGCATGAGAGATCAATAGTTTCTTTAAAACAAATCCACCACCGTGCTCTAAAAGATATAAGTGAAGTACTAGAGCAAAACTATAAAGCTCAAAAGATATAAGCGAAGCACATAGAGAAAAACTATAAAGCTCAAAAGATATAAGTGAAGCACTAGAGCAAAACTATAAAGCTCAAAAGATATAAGTGAAGCACATAGAGCAAAACTATCAAGCTCAAAAAGATATAAGTGAAGCACATAGAGTATTCTAACAAATTCCAATTCATGTATGGCTCTCTCAAAAGGTGTGTACAGCAAGGATGATTGTGGTAAACTAACAAACAAAAGGCATAAATAATACAAGACGCTCAAGCAAAACACATATCATGTGGTGAATAAAAATATAGCTCCAAGTAAAGTTCTGATGGAAGTGGGCCAGAAAGAGGATGCCTTCAGGGCATCCCCAAGCTTTAACTTTAATGGTGTCCTTGGATTATCTTGGGGGTGCCATGGGCATCCCCAAGCTTGAAACTCTTGCCACTCCTTATTCCATAATCCATCAAAAATTCACCCAAAACTTGAAAACTTCACAACACAAAACTCAGCGAGAAATCTAAGTAGCTCCGTTAGCGAAAGAAAACAAAAGATCACTTCAAGGCACTGTAATGAACTCATTCTTTATTTATATTGGTGTTAAACCTACTGTATTCCAACTTCTCTATGGATCATAAACTATTTTACTAGCCATAGATTCATCAAAATAAGCAAACAACACACGAAAAACAGAATCTGTCAAAAAACAGAACAAGCCTGTAGTAATATGTAACTAACGCAAACTTGGAACTCCAAAAATTCAGACAAATTAGGACGACCTAGGCAATTTGTTTATTGATCAGCAGCAATTGGAATAACTATTTTATCATGTTCTGCTGATTTTTAACAATTGTTTTCGTGAACAGAAAGTTTCTGGAAATTACAGCAAGATCAAATAACTATCATCCAAGAAGATCCTATAGGTTTAACTTGGCACAAACACTAATTAAAACTTAAAACCACATCTAAACAGAAGGTAGATGGATTATTTATTCAACAACAGAAAGTAAATATATTGGGTTGTCTCCCAACAAGCGCTTTTCTTTAAAGCCTTTTAGCTAGGCATTGATAAATTTAATGATGCTCGCAAGAAAGACAAGAATTGAAGCACAAAGAGAGCATCATGAAACATGTGACAAACACATCTAAGTCTAACATACTTCCTATGCATAGGCATCTTATAGGCAAACAAATTATCATAGCAAGCAAAAACTAGCATGTGCAAGGAAGTGGAAAGAAACAATAGCAATCTCAACATAACGAGAGGTAATTTATTATCATGAAATTTTTTACGACCATATTTTCCTCTCTCATCATAATTATATGTGGGATCATAAGCAAATTCTACAAAATAGCTATCACATAAAATATTTTCAACACGATCCACATGCATGCAAAGTTGACACTCTTCCGAAATAGTGGGATTAACATTAACTAAAGTCATGACCTCTTCAAACCCACTTTCAATATTATTGCAAACAATATTATCAATCTCATATTCATCATGGGGATTAGATAAATTTTCAAGATCATAAGAAGAATCACCCCAATCATGATCATTGCAACAAGTAGTAGACATAGCAAAACTAGCAAACCCAACCTAAGGCTTTTGCATATTATTAACAAATTGACCTCAAGAGAATTTATAGTAAAATCATTGCAATCATGCTTTTATTCAAGGAGCTATCAAGTATGGGTGCAATAGCAGCGATCTCATGTTTAATATAAGGAACTATAGCAAATTCATCTTCATAAATATTGGCATCATAGCCTGAGAATAGAAAGCATCATGTTCATCAAGGGATATTTTAATCAAATCATCGGATTCATTATTATCTATAGATTCTTGCTTATCATTTTTTTCTTCCAAAGCAACGGTCATTCTTTCAATTAATTCTTTGACATAGACATTATGAGCAAGTTTTTCATTGCAATATTTAAGTATGTGGAATTTTCAGATTTGTTGAGAGTAAAATCATACTTTTCAATCAAAGAAGCAACTTCATGAGCATCCTTAAAAGCGACAAATTCTTCAATTTGTTTGATATCATAGTAACTATAAACACCCTTTGCATAAGAAGATAAGATTTCATTATCATTGAACTCACATAGGTAGTGAAGGTGTTTTTAGGGTTCTTAGAGCAACAAGAAAATCACACATTTCACAAAGATTCCAAGCATAGCATAGCAAACTATTTATATGATACCATAGAGCTTCCCTTTTAGACAAGCGATGGCGCACAAAATGAGCATGCTCATCTAAAGATTTCCCATCAACTAGGCTAGTTGGGGTTTGACCTGGCGCATAAGGATCGAAAGATGATCCAAGTAGAACACTTTAAGTGGATCCATATCAATAGATTTTCAACAAGCGAAGATGCAAGCATATAGAAGGCACAAGGAAACACAAACAAAGATACATACGGGAAGAAGAAGCGAGCATAAAGAGGCGAATAAAATGGCAAGGGTGAAGTGGGGAGAGGAAAAGCGAGGCAAATGGCAAATAATGTAATCACGGGAGATAAGGCATTGTGATGGGTACTTGGTATGTTGACTTTCTTATACTCCCGACAGCGAGCGCGGAAATCCTTCTTGCTTCGTCTTGAGCTTGCGTTGGTTTTCCCGAAGAGGAGAGGATGATGCGTGAGTAAGCGTAAGTATTTCCCTCAGTTTTGAGAACCAAGGTATCAATCCGGTAGGAGGCCAGCGCAAATCCCTCGTACCTACACAAAACAAATAGCTCCTCACAACCAATGCGAATAGGGGTTGTCAATCCCTTCACGGGTACTTACAGTGAGATCTAATAGAGATGATAGATAATATTTTTGGTATTTTTTGGTATAAAGATGCAAAGTAAAATAAAAGGCAAAGTAAAAGCAAAGCAATAATAAAGCATAGGAAGATTAATATGATGAGAATAGACCCAGGGGAGCCATAGATTTCACTAGTGGCTTCTCTCAAGAGCATAAGTATTTTTTACGGTGTGAGCAATTCTTGTTGAGCAATTGTGAGAATTGAGCATAGTTATGAGAATATCTAGGTATGATCATGTATATAGGCATCACGTCCAAGGCAAATAGACCGACTCCTGCTGCATCTACTACTATTACTCCACTCATCGACCGCTATCCGGCATGCATCTAGAGTATTAAGTTAATGAAAGCGAGAATAACGCCTTAAGCAAGATGACATGATGTAGAGGAATAAATTCATGCAATATGATAAATACCCCATCGTGTTATCCTCGATGGCAACAATACAATACGTGCCTTGCAACCCTTTACATCCTTTGGTAAGGACACACTTAAAGATTGAACCCAAAGCTAAGCACTTCTCCCATTGCAAGAACTACCAATCTAGTTAGCCCAAACCAAGCGGATAAGTTGAAGAGACTTGCAAAGATAACCAATCATACATAAAAGAATTCAGAGAAGATTCAAATATTGCTCATAGATAATCTTGATCATAAACCCACAATTCATCGGTCTCAACAAACACCTTTGCAAAAAGAAGATTACATCGAATAGATCTCCACGAGAGAGGGAGAACATTGTATTGAGATCCAAAAGAGATAAGAAGCCATCTAGCTACTAACTATGGACCCGAAGGTCTGAGGTAAACTACTCACACTTCATGGAGGCTATGATGATGATGATGTAGAAGCCCTCCATGGTGGAATCCCCTTAGGCGGAGTTAGAACAGGGCCCAAGATGGGATCTCGTGGATCTGAGAAAGTTCTTGACGGTGGAATTAGGGTTTTGGCTCAGTATCTGATCCATTTGAAGTGCGTAGGTATATATGGGAGGAAGAATGCGTCGGTGGAGCTTGAGGGGCCCACGAGGTGAGGCGCGCCCTCCACCCTCGTGGCCGCCTCGTGGCTTTCTTGATGGAGGTCCAAGTCTCTGGGTCTTGATGAGAAAATCACGTTCGAAGATTTCATTCCGTTTGGACTCCGTTTGATATTCCGTTTCTTGAAACCTTTGAAATAGGCAAAAAAACAACAATTACAGGCTGGGCCTCCGGTTAATAGGTTAGTCCCAAAAGTAATATAAAAGTGGAAAATAAAGCCCAATATAGTCCAAAACAATAGATAATATAGCATGGAGAATCAAAAATTATAGATACGTTGGAGATGTATCACTTTTTATTCAAGGAGCTATCATGAATCACTTCATAAATTTCTTCATCACAATTTTCAAATTCATGAATCTCAAGCAAAACTTCATAAAGATAATCTAGTGAACTCAATTCACTAGCAATAGAGTTCATCATAATTGGATATCTTGAAAATATTAGCAAGTGGATGAGGATCCACAACAATAGATCTTTAGCAAGCAAAGATGCAAGCAAATAGAAGGCATATGGCTGTTGGGAGCGTAGTAATTTCAAAAAATCCTCATTACGCAAGATCATGGTGATGCATAACAGCGAGAGGGAAGTGTTGTCACGTACCCTCGTGGGCGAAAGCGGAAGATTATAACAACAGCGGTTGATGTAGTCGTCGTCTTCACGGCTGACAGATCAACGCAAAACTTCTGGCACCTCAGAGTTCTAGCTTTACCGTTGATTTCGATGACATTCCCGGACTCGATCCGGCAAAGTGTGGGAAGAGTTACACGTAAACGACGAGCGTGGTGGCAGTGATGATGTTCTACCGGCGAGGCTTAGCCTAAAGCACCGCTACGATATGGCCGAGGTGGAATATGGTGGAAGGGGCACCGCACACGGCTGAGGCGATCACGAAGATCAACTTGTGTGTCATGTTTGCCCCGTATATAAAGGAGGGAGGGAGAGTGCGGCCTCTAGGGTGCGCTGGAGAGTCCTACTCCATGGAGTAGGACTCCCCCTTCTTGCTGTGTTGGAGAAGGAAAGGGGAAGGGGGAAGAGGAAGGGGCACCCCCTTCCTTGTCCTATTCGGACTAGGGGGAGGCGCGACCTACTGTTGACTCTCCTCTTCTCCATAGGGCCCATGTGGGCCCATTAACCCCGAGTTCGGTAACCCGTTACTCCGGTAAAATCCGATTTCACACGGAGCGATTCCGATATCAAAATATAGGCTTCCAATATATCAATATTTATGTCTCGACCATTTCGAGACTCCTCGTTATGTCCGTGATCACATAGGGACTCAAGAACAACCTTGATACGCATAAAAACTATAAACTCATAATATAATCGTCATCGTAGCGTTAAGCGTGCGGACCCTACGGGTTCGAGAACTATGTAGATATGACCTAGAACTATTTCCGATTGGTCAATAACCAATACCGGAACACGGATGCTCATATTGGCTCCTACATATTCTATGAAGATCTTTATCGGTTGAACCGCATAACATCATACGTTGTTCCCTTTGTCATCGGTATGTTACTTGCGAGATTCGATGTGTATCTCAATACCTAGTTCAATCTAGATTCTAAGCAGAATCTCTTTACTAGATTACGTAATGCATCATTCCATAACTAACTCATTACTTACATTGCTGCAGGCTTATAGTGATGTGCATTACCGAGAGGGCCGAGAGATACCTCTCCAGGCAATCGGAGTGACAAAACCTAATCTCAATATGCCAACTCAACATGTACCTTTGGAGACACCTGTAGAGATCCTTTATAATCCTTGATTCACGTTGTGACGTTTGGTAGCACACAAAGTGTTCCTCCATTAAGCAGGGAGTTGCATAATCTCATAGTTATAGGAACTTGTATAAGTCATGAAAGAAAGCAATAGCAATATACTAAGCGATCAGAAGTGCTAAGCTAACGGAATGGGTCAAGTCAATCACATCATTCTCCTAATGATGTGATCCCATTAATCAAATAACAACACATATCTATGGTTAGGAAACATAACCATCTTTGATCAATGAGGCTAGTCAGTAGAGGCATACTAGTGACATTAAGTTTGTCTAATGTATTCACACATGTATCATGTTTTAGGTTAATACAATTCTAGCATGAATAATAAACATTTATCATGATATGAAATAAATAACTTTATTATTGCCTCTAGGGCCTATTTCCTTGATAGCAACACAAGAAAACATGAGATCGGCGAGAAAAAGCGAGCGAAAAAGAGGCGAATAAAGCGGCAATTTTTTTGAAGTGGGGGAGAGGAAAACGAGAGGCAAATGGCAAATAATGTAAATTGCAAGGAGATGAGATTTGTGATTAGGAACCTGGTTATGTTGAAGATCCTCCCCGGCAACGGCGCCAGAAATTCCTTGATGATGTTGCCAAGAATACGTCGGTGTTTACCCCAAGAGGAGAGGATGATGTAGCACAAGAATGGTAGGTATTTCCCTCAGTAATGAAACCAAGGTATCAAACCAGTAGGAGAACCAAGCAACAAAACGTAAACAACCCCTGCACACAAATAACAACCACTGCAACCCACGTGTTAAAGGGTTGTCAATCCCTTTCGGTCTGGCGCTTGAGAAATTAGCGCGGAGGCGGGAGAAAATTGTAATAGATTGAAATAATAGATCATGCAAATAAAATAAAAGTGCAACAAGATATTTTTTGTGTTTTTGGGTTTAGTAGATCTGAATAAAATGCAAAGGAAAAGTAGATCGCCAAGGCAAATATATGAAGAAAAGAAGACACGGGGCCGTAGATTTCATTAGTGGCTTCTCTCGAGAAAAATAACAAGCGGTGGGTAAACAAATTACCGTTGGGAAATTGATAGAACTTCAAATAATTATGATGATATCCATGCAATGATCATTACATAGGCATCACTTCCAAGATTAGTAGACCGACTCCTGCGTGCATCTACTACTATTACTCTACACATCGACCGCTATCCAGCATGCATCTAGTGTACTAAGTTCATGGAAAAACGGAGTAATGCAATAAGAACGATGACATGATGTAGACAAGATCTATCTATGTAGAGATAGACTCCATCGTTTTATCCTTAGTAACAACGATACATACGTGTCGTTTCCCTTTACATCCTTTGGGATCAAGCAATAGTAAGATCAAACCCACTCTAGCACCTCTTCCCATTGCAAGATAAATAGATCAAGTTGGCCAAACAAAACCCAAATATCGGAGAAGAAATACGAGGCTATAAGGAGATCATGCATATAAGAGATCAAAGAAACTCAAATAACTTTCATGGATATAAAAGATATGACCGATCATAAACTCAAAGTTCATCGATCCCAACAAACTCACAGAAAAAGAGTTACATCATAGTGATCTCCAAGAGACAATTGTATTGAGACTCAAGAGAGAGAGAGAGAGAGAGAGAGAGAGAGAGAGAGAGAGAGAGAGAGAGAGAGAAAGCCATCTAGCTACTAACTACGGATCCGTAGGTCTACAAAGAACTACTCACGCATCATCGAGAGGCACCAATGGAGGTGGTGAACCCCATCCGAGATGGTGTCTAGATTGGATCTGGTGGTTCTGGACTCTGCGGCGGTTGGACGAATATTTCGTCGACTCCCCTAGGGTTTCTGGAATATTTGGGTATTTATAGAGCAAAGAGGCGGTCCGGGGGGCACCCAGGTGGGCACAACCCACCAGGGCGCGCTTGGGCCTCTGGCGGCATACAGTGGGTTGTGCCCCTCGGGGCACCCCAGTGCAACCGAGGGCCCATTGCCTTTCTTCTGGCCCATAAAAAATCATCGTGGAGTTTCGTGGTATTTAGACTCCGTTTGATATTGATTTCTGCGATGTAAAAACATGGAAAAAAACAAGCGGCACTTGGCACTATGTCAATAGGTTAGTACCAAAAAAAGCGATATAAAATGACTAGAAAATGATTATAAAACATCCAAGATTGATAATAAAATAGCATGGAACAATAAAAATTATAGATACATTGGAGACATATCACCCATCATGCTCAAAGATTGATCCATTCATGAAACACACTCGAATATTAAGCTGCACCCAATACTTAAGCATGGATCATATTGCCGCCTAGTTGGTGCTTTTTATGAGAAGAAGATGGAGACTCAAATTCAAAAATAAAATTGCATAAAGTAAAAGAAAGGCCCTTTGCAGAGGAAGTAGGGTTTGTATTGGTGCAGGAGCTCAAATCGAAAAACTTAGAGATAAAAACTTTTTTGGAGGTGTATCCATCCCACCAACGAAAAGACTTAGAGTTCCGAACACTTTCCATGCTAGATATGCCATAGGCGGTTCCCAAATAGAAAATAAAGTTTATTCCTTTTTCAACCATACTTTCACTTTCCATGGCTAGCCGTATCCACGGTTGCCCTCCATACCAACACTTTCCAAGGAATTTATTATTTGACAACATAAAGTAAATTCTTTTTTCCATTTCGAATTTGGGCATCCCTAAGACCTTTGCCTTACTCTCATGCAATGACAAGTGAATAAACACTCATCGTGAGAAGAACACATCCAACATGGAAAATATTAGCCACTGTCCAGCATTGTAAACAAACACACAAAAGAAGTTTATTTTAACATTAGAGATGGCACATGCAAATTTGTTTAGAGCGGCAAAAGAATACCGCATATAGGTAGATATAGTGGACTCATGTGTGAGAACTAGTTTAAAGGATTTTGGATGCACAAGTAGAGATCATACTTGGTGCAAAGTGAAGGCTAGCAAAATATTGGGAGGCGACCAACCAAGAAAGCGGATAATCTCATAAGCAAGCATTAAGCATAAATAACACCGAATAATGCACCACAAGTAGGATATAATTTTCATTGCATGACTATTGACTTTCGTAGTTGCATAGGGAATCACAAACCTTAACACCAATATTCTTACTAAAGCATAATTAATCATCAACATAACTCACATATCACATCATCATATCTCAAAACTATTACTAAGAATCAAGTTTATTTTGTCCAATGATCTTCATGAAAGTTTTTATTATATCCTTCTTGGATATCTATCACTTTGATACTAATTTTCATGTGTTGCTTTCCATAAGCTCAAAAAAATATAAGTGAAGATCATGAGCATAATTCTTTTTCTTTCTCTCAAAATAATTTAAGTGAAGCAAGAGAGAATTTCTTTAAAAATTTACTAACTCTCAAATAAATCTAAGTGAAGCAAGAGAGCAATTCTAATAAGTCATGACATAATTTTGGCTCTCTCAAATAGAAATTTGACTCCAGCAAGGATTGATGACTTAAAACACAAAATAAACAAGCAAAGACTCATATCATACAAGATGCTCCAAGCAAAACACATATCATGCAACGAATAAAAATATAGTTTCAAGTAAAATCTGAGATAGTTGTTGGAAGAAAGCGGGGATGCCACTAAAGGGCATCCCCAAGCAGATTGGTTGCTCATTTTTGGATAATAGCTCGGGATGTCGGGGCATCCCCAAGCTTATGCTCTTCTATCCTTCCTTCATCCATCATAAGATAACCCAAAACTTGAAAACTTCAATCACACAAAACTCAACAAAACCTTCGTGAGATCCGTTAGTGTAAGAAAAATAAATCACTACTATAAGTGTTGTATCAAACCAATTCTTATTTTGTTTTTGTATTATATATACTTTATTCCAACTTTTCTATGGCAAAAACTCATCAAAGAAAACCATAGAGCCATCAAAATAAGCACACAACACAAAGAAAAGCAGAATCATCAAAAGCAGAACAATGCAGCAACAATCTGATTTGTTCGAATATACGGAACTCCAAAATTCTGAAAAACTAGGAAGACCTAGATAATTTGTATATTAATCCTCTGCACAAATAATTAGGGCAAAGTCTCTTTCTGATAAAAAAATGAGATTTTTTTCGTGAGCACAAAATTCTACATCTTTTCAAAGAAGATCAAACAACTATCACCCGAGAAGATCCTATCGGTTCTACTTGGAACAAACACTAATTCAAACACAAAAAACACAATCATAATAGTAGCATAATTTTTCTAACACTCAAGAACAGAAAGCAAAAGGCAAAAATAAAATTATTCATTGGGTTGCCTCCCAACAAGCGCTATAGTTTTACGCCCTTAGCTAGGCATAAAGCAAGGATCTAAGTTTTGTCATCTTTGGTTCGAGATCCAGAAGATGCCCACATGATTGATTCATATGGTGGCCTAATTCTTGTTTTAGGAAATTGTTCCATACCCTTCCTCAAAGGAAATTGGAACTTAATATTGCCTTCTTTCATATCAATCCACGACCGATAGTGCGTAAAAGCTGTCTACCAAGAATAATTGGACAAGATGGATTGCAGTCAATATCAAGAACAATAAAATCTATGGGCACATAATTCCTATTTGCAAGAATAAGAACATCATCAATTCTTCTCATAGGCTTTTTAATAGTGGAATCATGCCAAGTGCAAATTCAAAGAACATTCTTCAAGATCGGTAAGACCAAGCACATCACATAAAAGATTTGGAATGGTAGAAACACTAGCACCCAAGTCACACAAAGCAAAACACTCATAATTTTTAATCTTGACTTTGATAGTAGGCTCCCATTCATCATGCATTTTTCTAGGAATTGAAACTTCTAATTCAACTTTTCATCAAAAGCTTTCATCATAGCATCAACAATATGTTTAGTAAAAGATTTATTTTGTTCATAAGCATGGGGTGAATTTATCATGGATTGCAACAAATTAATGCAATCAATAAAAGAGCAACTACCGTAATTAAAGTCTTTATAATCCAAAAGAGTGGGCATATCACTAGCTAAAGTTTTGACCTCTCCAAACCCACTTTCAACAATTTTCTCAACAAGATTTTCACCCTCCGAAATATTGGGACGCCTTCTACATAATGTTGACTCTTCTCCAGTCCTTTTTCATCAATCTTAACTTTACTAAACAAAGAATCAATAGAGGAAACACCAATCATTTTAAGATCTTCATCACTTTTGTGAAAAGAAATCACTAGAAAACGCTTTTTCTAAAAAATCTCTTTTATCTCTAAGCATAGCGGTTCTTTTCTTACTTTCATCCATAGAAACATAAAGAGCTTTAATTGATTCACCTACTTTAGGCACAAAAAAATTCATCTTGAGATTTTCCACATCAAGAGCAATTCTATAAACACTTCTAGACAAATCATCAATCTTATTCAACTTTTCTTCTATGGAAATGTTGAAAACTTTTGTGTGTGAATAAATTATTTAATATTATTCTCAAGATCGAGAGGTGTTCCTATTATTATTATAAGCTTTATTTCCATAGGAATTACCATAATTGTTAAAGGAATTACTAGGAAAAGGCCTAGGATTAAAATTACCTATATAAGCATTGTTGTTGAAATTATTTAGAGAGATAACATTCACATCTATGGCATCACAATTTTTCTCAATCAAAGTAGGCAAAGGCATATCATTAAAATCAATAGGAGCACTTTTACTAGCAACCAATTTCATAAGAGCATCAACTTTTTCACTCAAAGAAGAAATTTCTTCAAGCTCAGATTAACTTTTTACTAGTAGGAGCCCTTCGGTATGCCATTGTGAATAATTTGCCATGATATTATCAAGCAATTTGGTGGCTTCACCGAGTAATTTCCATAAAAAGTACCACCCGTGGCGGAATCTAAAAGATTACGAGAAACAAAATCGATCCGCATAAATTTTTGTATGATCATCCAAAGATTTATCCCATGAGTTGGGCAATTCCTTAGCATCATTTTCATCCTTTCCCAAGATTGTGCAACATGCTCATGTTCAAATTGCTTGAAATTCATGATCTGTGTTCTAAGGGAAATAATTTTTGCGGGAGGAAAATACTTAGTGATAAAAGCATCTTTACACTTATTCCAAGAATCGTTACTATTGTGAGGCAAAGAAGAGAACCAATTTTTTTGCAAAATCACGCAAAGAAAACGGAAATAATTTCATCTTAACCACATCATTGTCCACATCTTTTTTCTTCTGCATATCGCATAATTCCACGAAGGTATTAAGATGGGACGCGGAATCCTCACTAGGAGTACTTAGGAAAATCGATCTTTCATAACAAGATTTAGCAAAGTAGTATTAATATCACAAGTCTACGCACTAGCGGCGGGAGGAGCAAGCGGAGTGCCAATAAAATCATTGTTGTTGGTATTTGAGAAAAAACATAATTTGGTGTTCTCTTGAGTCATGATGACCACACAACAAGATTGCACTCAAAAACAAATCCGCAAGAAAAGCAATGAACGGAAAAAGCGGCGAATAAAATGGCAAATTTTTGTGAAGTGGGGAGAGGGAAAAGCGAGGCAAATGGCAAAATAATGTAAATTGCAAGGGGATGAGATTTGTGATTAGGAACCTGGTATATGTTGAAGATCCTCTCCGGCAACTGCGTCAGAAATTCCTTTTGATGTCGCTTGAAGCTACATCGGTATTTCCCCAAAGAGGAAGGGATGATGCAGCACAACGGCGGTAGGTATTTCCCTCAGATATGAAACCAAGGTTATCGAACCCGGATGGGAGAACCCAAGCAACACAACGTAAACATCCACCGCACACAAATAACAACACCTCGCAACCCGAGCATGTTAAAGGGGTTGTCAATCCCTTCGATAGCATTGCGAAGCGGTGTCTTGGACGGGAATAAGTTGTAATAATTTGATAGATCGAGCGCCAAATAGAATAAATAGAAATAAAATGCAGCAAAGGTATTTTTGTATTTTTGGTTTAGTAGATCTGAAAATAAATGCAAGGAAAAAAGTAGATCTGAAAGACAAATATATCGAGAAATAAGACCCGGGGGGCCGTTGGTTTCACTAAGTGGCTTCTCTCGAGAAAAATAGCAAGCGGTGGGTAAACAAATTCTTGTTAGGCGATTGATAAAACTTCAAATACTCATGGCGATATCCGACGCAATGATCATCATATAGGCATCACGTCCAAGATTAGTAGACCAACTCACCTTTTGCATCTAGTACTATTACTCCACACATCGGTAGCTATCCGACATGCATCTAGTGTATTAAGTTCATGGAAATACGAGTAATGCAATAAGAACGATGACATGATGTAGACAAGATCTATCTATGTAGAGATAGACCCCATCGTTTTATCCTCGGTAGAAATGATACATAAATGTCGTTTCCCTTTCTATCACGGATCAAACCTTGTAAGATTGAACCCACTACGAGGCACCTTTTCCCATTGCAAGATAAATAGATCAAGTTGGCGAAACAAAACCCAAATATCGGAGAAGAAATACGAGGCTACAAGCAATCATGCATATAAGAGATCAAAGAAACTCAAATAACTTTCATGGCTATAAAAAGATATAGCTGATCATAAACTCGAAGTTCATCAGATCCCAACAAACACACCACAAAAGAGTTACATCACATGGATCTCCAAAAGATCATTGTATTGAGAATTCAGCGAGAGAGAAAGCCATCTAGCTACTAACTACGGACGGAGGTCTACAAAAAGAACTACTCACGCATCATCGGAGAGGGACCATCCGAGATGGTGTCTAGATTGGATCTGGTGGTTCTGGACTCTGCGGCGGCTGGATGAATATTTCGTCGACGCTCTTAGAGTTTCTAGAATATTGGGGTATTTATAGAGCAAAGAGGCGGTCTGGGGGGCACCCGAGGTGGGCACAACCCACCAGGACGCGCCTGGGCCTCCTGGCGTGCCTTGGTGGGTTGTGCCCCCCTCGGGGCACCCCCAGGCGCAACCAGGGCCCAATGTGTTCCTTCTGTCCCATAAAAAATCATCGTGGAGTTTCGTGGCATTTGGACTCCGTCTGGTATTGATTTTCTTCGATGTAAAAAACATGGAAAAAAGAGCAACTGGCACTTGGCATTATGTCAATAGGTTAGTACCAAAAAATGATATAAAATGACTACAAAATGATTATAAAACATCTAAGATTGATAATATAACAACATGGAACAATAAAAAATTATAGATACATTGGAGACGTATGAGAAAACTCCTCTCCAAATGGGAAGGACCCTATGTTATCGAGGAGGTTTATCGATCTGGAGCCATCAAAATAAATAATGCCGAAGGTACTAATCCTAAGGTTGTCAATGGGCAAAAAATAAAACATTATATCTCAGGTACGCCCATTAATGTTGAAAGCAATATCATTCAAACTATGACACCGGAAAAACACATAAAAGAAACCTTCCGGAACACTCCAGAATTATGAAAAAGAGGAGGTACGTGATACGGGAAGTAAACGGACTCCGAAAAATCCACAAAAATATTTTCTGTCTGTTTTGGAATTTAAAACAAAACAGAGGCTGGGCAACTCGCTCCCAGGGGGCTCCCCCGATTTCATCCTTCGCTCGCCGTCCGATTGTGGTCAATGTGGTCTTTTCTTCTCTGCTGGCCGTTGGATCTAGCTCGAAAACGTGCGTTGCCATTTTGACCGAGCGGTGAAACGTGCATGGGAAATGACTGGTGGGCTCGGCCGATTTTCGATTGGCTGGGTGCCCGATCTTGGGGTGCGCGGTCAGCCTCTCCTGCCGCTCCGCGTGTCAGTTCTGCGCGGGCTGTGCCCCCCGCTCTTTCCTCTGGCTGGAATTCTGGTGCGGCTGCGAGTGGGCCTGGCTGTGTTTTGGTCCCACGCGTCGGCGTCCTCCTGTGACCTTCATGTGTGCGTGTTGCCTGCCTCCTCTGGGTTCGGTCGCGTCCTGTCTGACATATCGGGAGTGGGCGAGCGGTCTTGTCTCGCGTATGGAGAGTGAGGGCCTGGCTGACTCTTGGTCCTCCAATCACGTCCGCCGCACGCGACGTGCGTTCCGGCAGGATGTGTGCACATTCACCGCTATCCGTCCACGCTATGACGGGTGGCCCTTGTTGGCTGTTGGCCCACATGTATGTCAGTTAGCGGGTTAGCGTTGTGTCTGATCAGAGGAGGAGAGGCCAACCCTAGAGTCACGAGCGCGCGAGAAGAAAAATCGCACATCGGCCTCCTTGCTCCTCGCTCGCAGCCGCCTCCTCTCCCTGACCCACGCCGCCGGCCCTATCTCTCTGCTCGCCTCCTCCTCTCCTATTCCCTGCCGTCATGGTTCCGGATCGGGGCTTGGGCCATCGTCGTGGGGGAGCAGGGACGGCGGGGTCTTCACAGTGGAGGTGGAGCTGTAGGGGAGGGGAGGATGCCAACGATAAGGGAAAGGAGGAGGCCGAAGAGGACGGCAATGGGGAGGCCGGCAGGGAAGGATCAGAGAGAGGGCTTCTGCTTCTTCCAGCGGGCCATGGCACCCGAGTTCATCGTCATCGTGTCCCTTGAGTTGAGCCCCCGTCGCCCCCACTCCTCTCACTTTCTCGCGACATCTCGCCGTCGATCGCCACCCATTTCAAAAATTTAGAGAGAGATGCTGCGTGGCTCCTCTGGCGGCTCCTGGCCGTGGCCGTGGCCGTGTCGGCGGCGACGCGGGCGGTGGCCGCCCTGAAGGCCAGTCGGAGCCTGCACCGGGACTTCGACGACGGCCGGGTGGTGGAGGCGTGGAGCTGGCGCTGGATCGGGAGACGGGGTCCAGGCTGGAGTCAAGGACCGGTACCTCTTCGGGCGGTTCGATCTCGACATCAGGCTCGTCGCCGGCGAGTCCGCCAGGACTATCACTTCCTTCCACGTAAGTGTACATGGATCTCTCTGGTCGACTGCAGTTTCGTTCTCGTTTCCGCCTGCCTAATTAACCGGCATCTCCGCACAACTCGCCCCTGCTATGGCGGCGGTGCTGCCGAACATCACCAGCCTCCTCCGATGAGGGGAGGTGGCTCGGCCCAGCCATGGCCCTGGCACTCGCCGTGGGAGAGTAGGGCGGCGCCATCGTGGGGGTGGATGACCAGGGGATTGCCAGGAGGCCGGCGGTGGGTCGAAGAAGCAGAGATGCAGTACATTCTCTTCCTCTCTTCCTTGCTGACGACGCGTCCCGCAAGGTGATGCGTTCTCGTCTCTTCCCTTCTGGTTGCACGTCAGCTCCTTTTCCAATCCCATGCTCTGCTCTCCTCATGCCCCTCCTCCTCTTGCTCCTCCTATGTTTTTTTAATTTCTTTTGTGCGATTTTTACTCCATGGTGCTTGCACGTCCATGGATCTAGAAGTAGTATGTTCATTCTTCTTAGTTCATGTTTTATCTGTAGCATTTCGTAGGCTAAAATTGAAAGGAGATGTGATGATACTGTCTTTTGACTCCCTCCATGCTACCTGTACAGGTGCCATCTTCTTATCTCAAGTTCTCCCTATTTCATTATCCTTATTACACTTTGGCTCACATTTTTCTTATTTTTTGGCTATGTTAACTGTGGGCTTATGGTGTGTACTCTGGTACAGAATTTATAGTTGCCAGGCATATGGGTAAAGATTCTGTGCACATTTTTTTCATGTATTTTGTTGAGAGGAAGTATCCTTTAGAAAACAGAGAGGTTGAAAAAAGACATTCTTTTAAGAAGTGAAGATATGGCTGCTTTTAGTAAGCTTTAGATGGAAAAAAATTATATGAGACCAGGTCTCATATAAATCAGGTGAAACCCACCCTGATGGATGACATGTGGCATTCACAAATCACAAAGCATCTAATCTCTCCCCCCCTGATTTCAGGTGGGGGGTGGGGTGGATGCTTTGTGATTTATCATACGTGTCATCCATCGAAATAGTCTCACCTGCTAATCCGTGAGACCTGGTCTCATAGAATTTTTCCGCTTTAGATATGGCTGCTTTTAGTAAGCTTTAGATATGGTTGCTTTTAGTAAGCTTTTATCGGTTATACTGAACTGTGTTCTAAAACTATTGTCACAATCCTGAATTCCTGATCCTTCATTCCTCTCGGACCATGTCTAAAATAAACCAAACCTCTGTGTTTACATTTTTTGGTAAAAATAATTTCTTGCCTATTGCAATTAGGTATAGACTAAAACTTTTCAGTGCGAGAGTTCAGGCATCACTATGGTGCCATACTGACCAATGCAACAAGATGTATACTTCCAGTTCGGGGAACATGCATTTTGTAGGGAGTACAGTATTGCTTGCACATATTCAGACTTGCCGCTGGTAGAACTGATATATTAGTAGGTTACTAGCCCAAAATATAGTTATAATGATGAACCTTTCAGCTTAATGTTTATGTCTTGAAGATCATTATTTGAATGTTTTCTTTTGTATATGTAGACACAAAAACAAAATGTATAGGTTAGTTTGATGTGTTACAGGAGGGAAGCAGCGGATGCGAGCCAGGAGGCGGATCGGCTCGACCCAGCCATGGAGCTGCCGCTGCGGACTCCCCGCCGGCCTCCTTCGTCTTCATGTGGATTTGCATGGCAAGTGATGTTGCGTTGCCAATGACACATCTAGAATTGCCGTTAAATGACTCCTGTAGGTATTTTGTCATCCCACATCTCTTTCTTACCCTCTCTTCATGTATTCTATCTTATTCCACTGCTCTATGTGGCACAGATGTTCCTAAATTTTTCTTTGTAGTGGTTGGGTGCTGCCATAAAACCTGTAACAGCAGCAAGATGCAGTTCTCGGCAAATCGCTTTTAGGTTCTCTCTCTTTACCTGTTTATTTCTTGTCTTTGGTCTTGATTTCCTGGTATACAATTTATCTAAAGACCACAATATTCCAGATCTGAGAAAGAAGATGAACAGGAGAATCCAATAGAAGAATTTGGTGAAGAACAAGGTGACTAACTCTCTCTCCTATGAATGTTCGTCTCTGTTTTGTAGAAAATTGGTAGGTGACCTCATATTTGTGTTGTGGGTTACTTGCCTTCTTCTTTCTACCAATCTATTAAAATTATAGTGCATTTTTTGTGGGGCAGGTTAAAGAGCCCATGTTATTTTGCTTGGCTTATATTCGGAAGGAACAACACAATGCTCTTTGGAGTCAAGTTTTTTTATATTCTGATTGCTGTATTATTATTTATCAATTAAAGGCAGGATTGCTTTGTGCTCTTCTTACTGAAGATTATCCTGGTGTTATTTGCTTTGTGAGAAAAGAAAGAGAGCGACTTGATGTGCACTTCTTATCGTCACATCAAATGGAATAATCGAATAGGGTTATATATCATCATATCTGCACACATAATCTCTTTTATTATAATTTATTGATGTAATCTCCTGTTATTAGATGATGAGTTTATGTTTGCATTTGTTAGTAACTTTAGGTTTGAGCAAACATAACTGCTTTCAATGCTTATCCAACAGCATACAGGAAAAGAATACAATCATAAGGCTGATGCTGCTTATCAACATCCTTGTACACAATACCCCAGAAGGATTTGTAGGTAGCCTTTTCGAAGTGAATTTTACATATCTTTGCCAAGCAAGAGGTTTGACAAGATCTCTATCACCCATGGAAACACCACCAGAAGTAAGGATCATATCAGGATCAGAACATAGAGCTGCATCCATATGCTCCACAAGACTTCCTTCGGTATCTTTTCCAATACCCAAGTCAACCACTTTACACTTCTGCTGAATAGCAGTAATAAGTAGCATGGCCCGTTTAGAATTAGAAATCTCAAATTTTAGTTTCAAGCAGAGAGGTCATGCATTTTGCTAAGTACCAAATGCAAATAAATGTGAAGGACACAAACGTTGTGGAATAGTAGAACTGTGGCTGTGACAACTAACATGTTCTCAATTGCTTTTTGGGACTCATTTTATCCGATACAAGTCCGCTTGCAATTTTGGGAGGATAGGCAGTTCCTTTGCGTTCACTGCTTAGTCCTATCCCTGCTTTGCTTACTGCTCCTGCATGGTTCTTCAGGGTTGCGGATGGAGGAGTACGTTATTTCGACGGTCCTCTATTTTGCTGTTGCATGTGCCTTTAGGTCCATCAGGTATAATTGTGCTTCACCTGCCTTCCATTGTTTTCTGCTATCTTGGTGTTTTCTCTTTTGTTTAATTCATTGTTGTGTCGCTCGAGGGCATCTTGATTAGTCTGAATTATGGTTTGCTTGAGCTAGATGAATTTATGAATGGTTGCCTTTTTCTATTGACTAAGTATTTGTGTGCATAGATTCATCTCCCCCCTTTTCATTGTGCAGCATTTTTTTCAACTTAGTTTACATATGTTTGTTGCTGGTAGTGTACTCTTCCTCATGGATTCTTGGGCGTCCATGTTCTTTCAGTGCTTGAAGAACGTTCAGTTCCAATGGAAAATAGGATGTATCATGGATCCAAAGATGAGAGGATAGTTGATCCATTTTCTTTGTGCTACAAAGTTATTTGCCATGTTCTTATTTTTTAAATGTGGCATCGGACATCTTGGTTAACAACTACTTAAACTTGAAAAATAAAAGAAAAATAATTTTGAAGGAAAATGTAAATATCACATAAAGATTGTTTTTGGGTGTTGTCCTCTGTGCATGATCGTGTGTGCTTATGACCTATTGGTGTCTTATATGGGTTAAGTAGTAAAGCTTCTGTCTTGTTTCTGTTAAAAAACAGTCCTATTCAATATGATTTCACAAAGAGATTCACAGCTACCAGTACCCAGCAATGCTTCAACCTTATTTGTATACCCCTGTATGTTTACCTCTTAATTTCTTTTTACCCTTTAGTTATTATGATGGCATCCTTGGTTTTAGATTGTCTACTTACATGAAAACGTTTGCTTACCCTGCCTAGCTGTCAAACCATGGTTTTAGTATGGGTCTATTTCACTGTTATAAGCCTTGCTAAGCAAATAAATCCTGGACCAAATTAGTGACGCACTGAATCAGAAAAACGAGGATGAAATATATAAGAAAATGCATGCAAGTTCAGGTTTAGAGCTCATGTACATTCAGTCTTGATTTCTTAATTCACTTTCGGTGATGCATAGCCTACAAGTGAAATCCTTCTGTTATGGATTCCCCGCTTCTTCAAGAGGCTAATTGTTTTGATATATATATATATATATATATATATATATATATATATATATATAAAGGAAAATCCATCCTACCACCTGGTAAGTAGTTACCCTACATATCTAATATACTACCATGCGGTACTATATATATTATTTTATTATTTTAAATATGTTCATATACTATATCTAAGATATTTCAAAGCAAATTACATGAAAAAATTGCACATGAGTCCATCGTTTTTGTTATATTTGAAATACGTACATATTTGTACATAAAGAATGCATACTCAAAACATGGTACATACTACCCAAAAATTAGTATATATACTACCTAACCATTGATATATACTACTCCCTCCGTCCGGAAATACTTGTCATCAAAATGAATAAAAGAGGACGTATCTAGATGTATTTTAGTTCTAGATACATCTCTTTTTGTCCATTTTGATGACAAATATTTTCGGGACGAGGGAGTAAAATACTACTATACGTACTCCTGGTTTCCACAGATACTACATACAACATACAAAAGCATGAAGTGGTGGTAACTACCACTGCTTGTAGGAAACATTTGTCCTATATATATATATATATATATATAATTACATTTTTGGTTTTGAAAGTGCAATGTGTAAAGTAGGGAAGGACCATCTACTACCTACACAGATCATTGCTGTCAACTATTAAAAGAGGCATTGGTTCATGTGCAAGTAACAGTCTGTTCAGATAGGGAAGGTCCACAAGCAAAATGGTTGGAAGAACGATGTGATTTTCTACTCTACTATGTTGATCTTGAAAAGAAAATGTTGTTTTCTTAGTTTCTCTTAGATGTACATTGATCTGTTGTGAATCTTGTGCTCTCATTGTTTGAGAGCACAAGATTCTAACAGATCAATCTACATCTAACATGATCTTTATTAAGTTTCCCTTCTTTTAGCTTATTTTTTGCTACCTGAGATAGTACCAAGCATGATCTTTGGTTTGCCATGTACGACCCTCTTGAGTCATTTTATTAAGCTGGCATTAGTAATTTTGCATTTTACATAGTTCATGTGCAAGTTAAACGTTTGTCCAATAATTACTAATATTTAAGTTTATAATGTTGGCGCAGTCTGTTATTGCCGTTATCTTCTTGGGAGTACTTGAGAAGGCGTGGCTCGGAATGTGGGGACACGCCATGGCAGAGGCGCGTGGTCGGTAGGAGTCAGGGAGGCATGAAGGTGGACATGTGGATGTTATCGTGGCATTGACACATTTCGCTCCACCGATGCTACATACCAGGGTGAGTGAATGCTATCGTGGCCTTAGATGCCCCGTCTAATTCTTGCTTGAATTTTTGGTTTTGTATGCTTGGATGTATGTTCAGTTCCTACATTGTTTTTCTCATGTGGAGTTGAAACCACATTTGGTTGGTCCAATAGCAAATAGCAAATAATGGTATGTTTCACTCTGAAATCATATTGCATATAGAGATGTTCATTGTTAGTCATTGGGTTGTGGTATGAACTGGCGACTTTTATAGTCAGTTTACCGTGTCATCTATTCAGAATCAAGCAAACTTGGGCCTCTAAAAAACAATCAGGTTGACACAGTAATTTTGGCAAAACGAGAGACTGATTTTCCTCTCTTTAATTTTGAATTACCTTTGACAGGAAAATGTTTCCTGTTTTTTGGTCTAACCTGTCGTAATTTTGTCTTGTCGGTCCATCTATATGAGAACCTTCTAAGTGGAAGTCACATGGTGGAATCTCCGTATGTTTTTATTTAAGTTAAGCTAAAAAGTTTTTACATGATATTTGAACTGAAACTTAACTATGTAATGACTGGTACTTCATTTGAGACTCCTGGCTGATACTATGACCAAATCTTATCTGTCTTGATTCTTAATGCCTTCTTCGTTTTAGTCTCCATCTACATGTGCAATCAATATTTTGCTAGAGATGTCTATATAATTGTATTGCACATTGTTTTTCTGCTATCTAAATAACACTTGCGTTGGCTTTGGCGGTGGTGGTGCAGGATTCGTTGGAAGCCACACAGGGCACCCGAGAATGAGAGGAGAATGCTCTGAAGAGAGGAAATGATAAGTTTCATTGTTTTTTTTAAGAGCAAGGGAGTTGATATGTAGTCCCCTGGCTTATTTGTATTCTACTATGTGTATGGCCAAAGAAATCATGATTTTATACACACATATATTTTTAAACAAAACCTATGTATTTTTTGCTCAAACAGTCACCGGAAGTGCACATATTTTCAATGCGTACATGATTTTGAGCAGGTCTTTGTGAAGATGGTAGCAAATATTTTGTGCTATCAAATTAAAATATGTATATATACATCTCATTGTAGACAACAATCGACCATGTTTCCTATTAAAGGTGATTGAACCATGGATAATTTTTTCCTTGTGCATAGGGATTTAAGGTGCCTTTGCGCCATTTGGTGCAACAGGTCCCTGTTATCCCTAACTATGAGAGATTAAATTTGTTGTCATATGTGCTTGCCCGTAACACAATCAACTAAACCATGGATTTATTTTTGTTGCTAACTTAGAATCATCAGCATGATAACCATATTTTCAGTGTAGCATTGTACTACAAATATCGAATAGGTCTTCGCAAAATGCAACTATTTTCATTGACAACATGGCTTTAGCGGATCTTTGCGCCAGTTGGCGCAAAATCGCACCGGTCGGCGGCTCACGAAATGCCTCTGTCACCCAGCTCAGCTCCTCAAGGGCCACAAGCATCGCTCTACGTGGACTGGTCTAAATAACATATGGGCTATCCTAATACCTCCTGATCCATATATCTCCATATATGCACAACAAAGACATGTTTTTTTCTTAGGTTTCTTATCTTTTCCCTCTTTTTTTGCAGGAACAATATGCATGGCCAGGTTTCTCATCATGATAACCAGGTTTTCAAACTTGCTAAAAAAATACAACCATGCCAACTTTACTCTCTCATCATGGTGGCCATATTTTCAAACTGAACATATTCATATTATGCAAAGTTTCCCTTTTCCCAGACTATTATTTAACAACGTAGTAAACATGTTTAAAAAATAGCATGATTTAGTTGAAGGTTCTTGCAGCATGAAACTATTTTCATCGACAACATGTCTTGGCCGGTCTCTGCGCCATTTAGTATATAGATCAACTAGTATAACAAAAAATAGGAAAATAAGAAACAACCGGGAAGGCACCCTGGTGGGCACAAGACACTAGAGCACGCATGGCTTCCCGAGCTGCGCCAGGTGGGGGCATGCCCACCTCAGCTACCTTCCGTACTCTGTTTTTCTTCCGTTTGCTTGTTTCCCAAGATAAAAAATCTTTATATACCCTGTGAACCTAGTGACCACCGTATCACGGAGAAATCTTCTGTTTTCTTTTCCTTGCCGTTTTCTTTTCCTTGCCATTTTCTGACAGATCTAGTTCACCATGGCCGCTTCAAGCTCCTCCAAGGATAAGTTCTTCGAGAACATCATCTACCCATATTTGTGGGAGGTGATGAGCACCCTCAAGCTATCCAGATGCGTGAGGGGGTGCTCCACATCCCCGATGTGCAAGGCCCCAAGGGGACGGGATCCGTGGAGGCTAGGCTTGAAGCTATGGGCGAAGTCTTCGGTGCAAGGGGATGGTGGAGCGTGGACTCAATGCCAATCATCTCATGATCGCGGATTACACCCGTGATCTCAAGGTGGATGGCAAGTCCATGAAGGACATCATCTTCACCTTCAACGAGCAAATCAACTTTCTCCAAAACCAAGTCTTTGAATATGAGGCGAGGTTTAAAGGTATGAGTTTGGCTGCCAGTTGCAGGACCCGTGAGACTCACTCCTCCTCTTATGATGGTGAGCCCTCGCCATGGAAACCCGAGGATAAGATTGCTACCACTTCATCACCACCACCTCCTTCTTCATCACCAAACGAAAATTGAGTATCGGGTATGAGCACTCCCCTTGGCGTGTGCCAAGCTTGGGGGAGGTGCCCCGGTATCGTATCACTTCCATTATCTTTTACCTTTACTTATCTTAGTACGATCCATATTTATCTTTTTCCTTAGATGAATAAAAGTTTAGTTCGATCCTTCCTTTTCGAGTGTTTGCTTAGTGATCTATCCTTGTAATCGTGTGCGAGATATATAATAAAGTTTAGTTTGAGTTTTTTTTTTTCTTTACTTTCATGTTCAATAGAAAGAAAGGAAATAAATGAAAAGATCATATGCTAATCTTATGGTAAGTAATGTCATCACATAAGGAAAAGTATAAGTAGAAAATTTTATTGGAGATTTACAAACATATCATTGGTCAATGATGCAATTCATGAAAGAATTATTAAGGAAAGAGAAGATTCATGTGCAAATACACTATCTTGGACATCTTTTTGTGATTGTGAGCCAACATCAAAATATTATATGCCAAAATTGTTGACGTTGGACAAGGAAGACAACATAATGATTTATGTTTGTTCATATTCACATAGAAGTTATATTGTCATAGATCCTTCAACATGTGGTGCTTGCCCCCCATCTTTGTTAGCCAAAAATTCCGCACTAACTAGAGATACTACTTGTGCATCCAAAAAACCCTTAAACCCAAATCTTATTTTGAGAGTCCACCATACCTACCTAAAGATTGAGTAAGATCCTTCAAGTAAGTTCTCATCGGTGCAAAAAGGCAATAAAAATTGCTTCTAAAAGTGTTGGATCATTTAGTGTAAGAGAAAATTGAGCGTTATGCGAACTTGTGATGGCAAAGAATAAGCGACATGCATATGTAGTGTAGATCCTTGCTTGCAGTACTTTGGATGAGTACTCCCGGTTTCTTTGCTCCCCTTTTCCCCTTTCCTTTCTTCTCGATTGATGCAACCGGATGGTGGAGTCAAGGAGCAGAATGCCACCGTCGATGACTACTACTACCCTGACAGAGGCTACTACTACCCCGACAGAGGCTACTACTACGTGCAGACCGCCGATGACCAGGAGTAGTTAGGAGGATCCCAGGCAGGAGGCCTGCGCCTATTTTGATCCGTATCCCAGTTTGTGCTAGCCATCTTATGGCGCCTTGTTTAACTTATGTTTGTACTCAGATATTGTTGCTACCGCTGACTCGTCTATGATCGAGCACTTGTATTCGAGCCCTCGAGGCCCCTGGCTTGTATGACTTATTTGTGTTTAGAGTTGTGTTGTGATATCTTCCCGTGAGTCCCTGATCTTGATCGTACACATTTGCGTGTATGATTAGTGTACGATTGAATCGGGGGCGTCACAACGCTATTCCATAAGGGGCTGATTTGGATCCATAAGTTTAGTGCTATGGTTAAATTTTATCTTAATTCTTGTTTCGTAGTTGTAGATGCTTGCGAGAGGGGTTAATCATAAGTGGGAGGCTTGTTCAAGTAAGAATAGCAGCCAAGCACCGGTCCACCCACATATCATATTATCAAAGTAAGTAGCGAAGCCTTGAATCAAACAAACATGATGCAAGTGACTAGATGAAATTCTCGTGTGTCCTCAAGAGCGTTTTACTTATTATCGAGGAGACCGTTCAGGCCTGTCCTTTACTACAAAAGGATTGGGATACCTTGCTGCACTTTTATTACCGTTGCTATTACTTGCTCGTTACAAATTATCTTGCTATCAAACTATCTTTTACCGGCAATTTCAGTGCATGCAGAAAATACCCTGCTAAAAACCGCTTGTCATTTCCTTCTGCTCCTCGTTGGGTTCGACACTCTTACTTATCGAAAGGACTCAGATTGACCCCCTATACTTGTGGGTCATCAAAGCTATATTATTTCCATTCCACAATATGTCATATGAGATCAGAAATACTATATAGCTCCCACTGAGTCATATGTATACACAAAGTTCCCTTGATAAGATCACAATCTCAGTATCAGCTCACTTGTTATAATCTTCAAAAACTCTTTTAAATTTTGCACTTTTTATCCAGTGTTCTTCAGGATTTTAAAACTTTTCTGGTTGTATCATCCATACATCCTTTCCTTTTAGGGAACTAGTTATAATATCCATTTTCTTCAAAAACCTTTTGAAGTATCAACCAAGTTCCAAACTTGTTTATTACAATTAAATTCTAAACTTAAGTGTATATGAATTTTTCATTCGGTGTGCATGGCTATGAGCCATTCCTTTGAGCTAGGCGCCGCTATTGCTTACTTGTAGTATGCTAGTTCATCTCTTTTCCAAGATGAATGCTAGTTCATCTTTCTTCAAAGATGAATATCTCATCATAAAATTTCAAAAATTCAACGATATTCCTGATTTGTATAAACCAGTTACAAGCTTTAGAATTTCTACATCCAATGTAGTAATCTATGGTTTATTTTGCAGACAAACTATCGAAACAATTTCCAGTTTGCTTATCACCGTCAGAGATTCAATAATCCTTTCTAAGTTGTAATATCCTCCCACTTATTTATTTGACAAGAAAACCTTTTCTTAAAAAGTGTCCACCTGTGTCAAATAGTTTGCCTTTATGAACATTTCAGTGGAAGGAACCCAAATCATTTTATTTGAGATATCCTACAACATTTACCTTGGTTTTATAATTTCCATACCTCTTACAGTTTCATTAACCAGATTAATATGGGTACTCTGTTTAGTGTATATCTTGTTGTTTCAATTTACTCCCCAAAGTACAAAACCAGATCGGTAACAAATAATTCCATAATTATTCGAATGTTTTTGCTAAACTTATGACTCGGATAATCACTTTATCTTTTGTCATGATGATCCTTATCTTCATTATAAAATATTTGAAATCTTCAAATATATCCTGAAATTTCTTGAACTATTCAAACATTTTAGTTTTTATTTATAAGTAAATCATATTTACCTAATCTTTAATGAAGCATTATTATCCACCAAGCCCTAGCTTGTTCATCGGACTTCATACATCACTATGTATTTTGTTATCTGATTTCTTAATTAAGAGAATTGAATACTTGATCTATATGAAGATTATTTCTCGGTATAGCCAAGCAATGACATATTTAAGTGGATATCATCCGTCTTCATAAGACGTTTAGCATTAATGTTAAAATTTCAAATCAAGATTCATGAATAAACAATCAAATATCCGAGGTAAATCCAAACATGTTCTTATAATTACTTTAACAATTATTGTTCAAAATTTTATAAGAATATTCGTTGTATAATCCAAAATTTAATGTCTTATACAACTCCGGAATGTAATAACTATTATTCGATCCTAAGATGAATCTTGAAAACTAAAGCCATGATTCCATCGGTCCTGAGTAGCGATCCCATCACCATCCTTGACTAGCATCACGTCTTTATTTCTTCTCAACTTGTGAGCTTTACTGTAGTCCTGATGCGTCTCATCATATCTATATTTTTTCATTGTTTCATGCCAATATTATAAAACTTTTATATACTTTTGGCAACATTTTATATTATTTTTTGGGACTAACATATTGATCCCGTGCGCAGTGTCAGTTCCTGTTTGTTGCATGTTTTTTGTTTCACAGAATATCCTTATCAAACGAAGTCCCAATGCAATAAAAATTACGGAGGATTATTTTGGAATATATGTGATTTTTGGGAGTTGGAATCAACACAAACGGAGGCCCACGACCTCCACCACCCACCAGGGCGCCGTGCACCCCCTGGCGCGCCCAGGTGTCTTATGGGCTCCCCTTAAGTCAGTTAGAGCTCTTCTTGGTGCAAGAAAAGATAATTTATGGGAAAAAATCATATAAAAATTTCAAGCGCAATCGAAGTTAAGGATCTCCGGAAATTTAAGAAAGCAGTGGCGCCAAAAAAGCGAGGCAGCGCAGAAGAGAACAAAGGAGAGGTCCAATCTCGGAGGATCCCGCCCTCCACGCCATGGCAACCATGGACCAGAGGGAACTCTCCTCCCATCTAGGGAGGCCAAGGAAGAAGAAGGAGGAGGGCTCTCTCCCCTCTATCCAGTGGCGTTGGAACCTTTGCACAGGCAATCATCGTGTGACGACGATCTATTCCAACAACTCCGTCATCTTCACCAACATCTTCATCACCTTCCCCCATCTATCTACAGCGGTCCACTCTCCCGCAACCTAATGTACCCTCTACTTGAACATGGTGCTTTATGCTTCATATTATTATCCAATGATGTGTTGCCATCCTATGATGCTTGAGTAGATTTTTGTTGTCCTACCGATGGTGGTGAATTGCTATGATCGGTTTAATTTGCTTGTGGTTACGTTGTTGTCCTTTGGTGCCCATCATATGAGCGCGCGTGTGGATCACACAATAGGGTTAGTTGTATGTTGATAGGACTATGCATTGGAGGGCAAGGGTGACAGAAACTTCTTCCTACCATAGAAATTGATGCATGCGGGATTGAAGGGGGACCGATATATATCTTAATGCTATGGTTGGGTTTACCTTAATGGACGTTAATACTTACGGATGCTTGCTAATAGTTCCAATCATAAGTGCATAGAATTCCAAGTAAGGGATGACATGCTAGCAGTGGCCTCTTCCACATAAAAACTTGCTATCGGTCTAGTAACGTAGTCAATTGCTTAGGGACAACTCCATGAAACCTACCACTACTAATCCACACTCGCTATACTAATTTAATTGTACTTTAATTAGAATAGTACCTACTTTTATTTTCACGTTCTTTAATACTCCCTCGGTTCCTAAATATAGGTGTATAGTTTTGTACGGAAATTAAAGAACGCACATGCATGGAAAATTTCACAAGTTTTGGGCGAGATTACACCTGACTAATTGACATGAGAAAATAGAGGAGCTTGCCTGATATAAGGAAATGTAATTAAATCCGTAAAACATTATCCAAACGAGTGGTGCAACGCGATACACCTTATATTTTGGATTTTTTTCTCAAAAATCTATTCACCTTATATCAAGGAACAGAGGGAGTATCTTGCAAACCTATCCCTTCATACCTACAAAGTACTTCTAGTTTTATACTTGTTCTAGGTAAAGCAAATGTTAAGTGTGCGTAGAGTTGTATCGGTGGTCGATAGAACTTGAGGGAATATTTGTTCTACCTTTAGCTCCTCGTTGGGTTCGACACTCTTATTTATCGGACAAGGCTATAAACGATCCCCTATACTTGTGGGTTATCAAGTCCTTGCATCAGATTGCAAATGAGAGCAATCAGTCAGTATCAAATACTCGTGACTTACAGAAACAAGAGTAATAACATTAACTCTGTATAACTTTTATACCTCTACCAGAAGAACCATTCTTCTTATCTACCGGATATTTCTTGCAGTTTATTTCTAGTGACCCATACATTTTGCAGTAGAAACATTCAGTCTCCTTAGAGGCTCTGCCCTTGTTCTTCTTCTGAGAGAAGATCTTACCGACACCAGCAGATTTCTTCTTGGACTTGCCCTTCTTCTTGAAACTGGTAATTTTGTTGACCATCAACACTTCTTTGTTCTTCTACATTGCAGCTTCCGCGATTTTGAGCATAGAAAACAACTCATTTGCACTTTTCTCCATCCCGTTCATGTTGTAATTCATGATAAAACCATCGTAAGATGGAGGGAGTGAAGCAAGCACAATACTATACCGAGTGTTGGCGGAATTCCAAATTCCAGTGAAGCAAGTCTATCAACATAGCCAACAAGCTTCACTGTATGCTCACTCATTGAGGAACCCTCTTTCATCTTGCATTCGATCAGGGCCTTGGTTAATTAAAACCGTTCGGTCCTTGTATGTTTCTTGTACATAACTTCTAGTGACGCAATTGTAAATTGAGTGGTAGATCGTTCAAAATTCTTCTATAGTTCAGGATCCATGCAAGTTAACATGAGACACTGGACTGCATGATAGTCATCACTACGAGCAGCATAAGCGGAAACTTCTTCTGGTGGTGCATCCTTTGAGGGAGCATCACCTAGGGGATGATCCAGCAAATACTCCTTCTTAGAACTCCTGAGAACAACTCTCAGGTTGCGGATCCTATCCGCATAGTTTCCACCATTTGCAACCAACTTTTCCTTCTCAAGCATAGGGGCTAAGTTGAACATATTGCGAGCCATTTAATCTACAATGATAAACACGAATAATTTTATACACAATTCATAATTACTTTTGCACTAGTCATTAAAAAAATTTAATTTTGAAGTGCGCTCCCACTCAAATTAATATCTCTCATAATTAATAGTGAGTGATGCAAGATCCAAGTCTAGTTCTCAGCCATTGATGTGGACATCACTGAATTTGAAATTTGAAGTGCGCTCCCACTCAAATTAATATCTCTCATAATTAATAGTGAGTGATGCAGGATCCAAGTTTAGTTCTCAGCCATTGATGTGGACATCACTGATGACGACAATTTTGACCGGTGGGCAAACTTTTGCCGACCATATCTCCATATGACTCTTGTTCATCTTTCTATGCTTTGTGCTACAAGCTTGGAATAATTCTGCTAGAACTTCAAGACAACCAAGTGTTATCTGCATATATGGTCTGACCATCCCCGTCTTACACCTCACGCCCCGTTTGTACTCATGTGGACATGACGCACTCCGGAATGCTACGTGTTATAGAAGGTTGCAACACTGGGAAGAGCACCTTTTAAATTGATATTTACTGTGAGAGATCACCCTAATAATTGACTATTGCGCAATGAAAGGGTGCAAACAACAAAGGGATAAACATCTCATGCAATTCGTAATAGCATGCCATGGTATAGCCCTACGCGCCGGGAGTTCTCCATGATCGTCTTCAATCTTTAGTTGAAGCGACGTGACGGCCAATATTTCGTTACCGTGGCAACATTTCAAAAATGTTGTTGTGGCAGCAATCTTAGAAAATGTTGCCATGGCGGCCGTTTCAGAAAACGTTTTCATGGCACCAAAATCTAAAATTTCGCAGAGGCATGAAATTATAGCTCCTCGTCCCGTGCATTGGTACACCTTCTCTTCATCGGGGTCCTCCGTGTACGTCTTGCCACCGTCACATGTAACCTATCTCTACGATATTTACATTACGGTGGCAATCTTGTGGCTCTAACCATCATGCTGTGACACAGAAGCCACTTATCATTACAACATATAACCATCTCATACATAATTTGATTATCATGACGAAGGCTATACCACATCATATGCAAACCCTGCAAAACCAAGTTAGACGTCCTCTAATTGGTTTGGCAAATTTTAATTGCGTGGCTTCTACGGTTTCCGGATAAACCTAGCTACCTACGTGCACAGCATAAAGTGGTAATCCTTGTTGCTAGATTAGCTTTCGGGGTGTGTGAAAGAAGAGACTTAATTAAAAATCTCGTTCCCCCACACTAAACTTCGTCTAATATGCGTGACCCCCTAGAAGATCATCCATCTTCATCACCCTCTTGCGTACGTGGCGGTTCACTATTCTTGACTATGGTGAAGCCTAAGGAACTGTTAGCAGATCGTCGAAAGCCAGAGTCGAGCGATTGTCAGAACCTTGTAGAAAGCGACACCATGCCGTCAATGAACTGAACCGAAGCAACACTCGAGGGAAGCATAGCAAGAACATCACCCTCACATCCAAATGTGATCTAGACCGCAACCTGCATCTACTCATAGAACCGCTCATGATGCCACTGTTGGGAAACATAGTAGAAAACATAAAAAAACTGCCCTACGATCACCCAGGAAAAATATGAAGATGCATAACAGGTTGTGATCAACGATCATTACTGACTCCTGGAGTGCAGCGGAAGTAGATGAGTTGGTGTAGATTGTACTTGGAGTCCCTCAAACGTTGATGATGATCCCGCGTGCATCACTTGAATGATGCCTCGGCGGAAGACCGAAAGCACGACCTCTCTACTTGGTTGCAAGCGTACGGTCTTCACGATCCGGGAACGCTTCACCGTCCAGAGCTAATAGTCGTCGGAGAATTAGAGGGAGGAGTTTAGAACCACATGGTGCTTCTAATTATGAGGATTAGATGTGGCTAGGGCTCGCTCTAATTAGTCAACTAGGACCAACTAGAACATGCACTAGATCAACTAGAGGAGGCTCCAAAACTTGTGTCTCGATAGGGTGGAAATCCTCTAGTATATATAGGTTAGGAGAGGAGGAGAGGGCAGCCACCAAGGGAGGAAAGCCTCCCTTGGTGCACCATCCATGGGGGGGGGGGGGAGTCCAACTCCCACCCCAAGTAGGACCCCCCCACCCCAATGGGAAAGGGGGGGGGGCGTCACCTCCACTTGGGCCTTCATGGACCAAGTTTCCTTCCACTTCTTGGCCTTATTAGGCAGATTGATATTAAACTATATATATTTTTTCTAAACATTTTCAGACCATTATATATATAATTTAACATCCGCGGAAACATTTCCACATATATATATATATATTAATCAATAATACCCGGTATTATCCGATATTCACCGTAACCCTTCCGGTGACCCCGAAACGCTTTCGGAACCTCTCAGAACTATTCTGGATATTAATGAAAAAATTCCATAAATATATGCTCATCACTCCTGTCCTACTAACACTCAGTAGATCGTGATTACCTTAAGCTTGTGACCCTGTAGGTTCGGTAAACCATAGACATGAACGAAACCCCTTCGTTCAATAACCAATAGCGGAACCGTGGACATCCATATCGGTCCCTATGATTACACAAATGATATTCGAGTGAACCTTGGTTATCATGTCATGTTTCCCTTTGCTTCGTGATACTTTACAAAAGCCCGGTGTGCATCGGTATCCTCCTGAGTCATCACCATGCTCACTATACCGTTGCTCCCATTACCGGTTTTGTTCTTCTTTCTTGTTGATGTGGTCCGGCATCCCCGTGACGTAGTCACTTGTGTCTGGCCAGACGATGATGGATGTCATCACACCGAGAGGGCCCTAAGAATATCTCTTCATCCGTGTGAAGAGCAAATCCCACTCTCGAGTTGTCCGATCACTTGTCAAACTTTCCGGTGTGCCTGAAAGTTGTCGTTATGATCACTTTGTTACAGATGACATTTGAGCAACCCCAAAGCCCGCCGTCTGATAGGAAGTGATCGAGACAGTCTCATGATCCGAGGAACTAAAACTCATGCTAACACTTCGTGTTATAACAGATGATTTCAGACGATATGGTCACATAGTATAACAGACAAGTATTGGGTGGATTCAATATGATCGTTCTTCTAACGTCATACCATCAATGTTGTTTTAGGACTATCGTTGCACTTAACGATATCCTAAGATCCAGAAAACGTGATCACCAGCAACACTTGAGCCGGTCTTAGAGGCAAGACCGGGAACCTATTTTATTACGTTTATCATACCACACGTGCATATGAGTTTTCCACTAAATCACATATTCCAGGATCATAGCAGTTATAGCATGGAATATAAACTCTTAACTATGAATATGAAAATATAATAATACAATATTATTGCCTCTAGGGCATATTTCCAACAGCACACCGCCTACGGTGAGGCGTACGACTTCATTAGCGCCGGATCCATGCACCATTTGGGTGGGCGCAATGGATTTCAACGGAAGAAGTCTGAGCACTGCCATGTATGGGCCTCCTCCCGGGAGCGATGGAGCGCAAGCCGGACGACCATCTCCTCTTTGGGACCGCATGGGATGAGTTCGGAGGTGAAGGACTCAGATTCGCTGCCCGCCATGCCGAGGCAGTCCTGACGACGCCGGGGACGAGCTTGGTTGGTGGAGGGGAGTGAAAGGGAGTGGAGTGAAGTGGCTAGGTTTGGTCCAGCGAGCGGATGGGGAGGAGTATATGTGAGGTTGGGTGGAACAACATGGGTCGGGTCCGACGTGACGGGCGTGCTCGGGCGCCCTATACCCACCCCATATTTGGGCTGGATATGAGGGCTGCCGGTCAGCCCGGGCGTTTGAGACCCGCTCGAGGCGCCCTTCTGAGACAGATTTTCGGGAGCGGTCAGTGATCGGGCGGGCCGCCCGGGCGTTTGAGAACGGTTTGGGATGCCGGGTGTAGATGCTCACGAGAACCTATTGTTGGGAAATGTAGTATTTCAAAAATTTCCTCTGATCATGCAAGATCTATCTAGGAGAAGAATAGCAACGGCCCGGGGGCGGTGTGTCCACGTGCCCTCGTGAGACCAAAAGCGAGCGTTAAATGCTTGTGGTTGATGTAGTCGAACGTCTTCGCGATCCAACCGATCAAGTACTGAGCACACGACATCTCCATGATCTACACACGTACAACTCGGTGACGTCCCTCGAACTCTTGATCCAGCTGAGGCCGAGGGAGAGTTTCATCAGCACGACGGCATGGTGACGATGATGATGAAGTTACCGGCGCAGGGCTTCGCCTAAGCACTGCAAGGATATGACCGAGGTGTGTTTCTGGGGAGGGGGGCACCGCACACGGCTAAGAGAATCTTGGGTGTGTCTTTGGGGTGCCCCTCTCCCATGTATATAAAGGGGGGAGGGAGGAGGAGGCCGGCCAGGGGAGGAGGCGCGCCATGGGGGGGCAATCCTACTCCAAGTAGGATTCCCCCCCCCCTTCCTATTCCAACAAGGAGAAGGGGGAAGGAGAGGGAGGAGAGAAGGAAAGGGGGCCGCCCCCCTAGTCCAATTTGGTTTGGGCTAGGGGGGGGGCACACCTTGGCCCGCCTCCTCTCTTCCACCAATAGGCCCATGAGTCCCAATAACCCCCCGGAACTCCGAAAAATACCCGATACACCTCGGAACTATTCCGGTGTCTGAATATAATCTTCCAATATATCAATCTTTATGTCTCGACCATTTCGAGACTCCTCTTCATGTCTATGATCTCATCCGGGACTCTGAACTACCTTGATACATCAAAATACATAAACTCATAATCTTGATGCGTCATTGAGCGTTAAGCGTCACGGACCCTATGAGTTCGAGAGCTATGTAGACATGACCGAGAATCATCTCCGGTTAATGACCAATAGTGGAACCTGGATGCTCATATTGGCTCCCACATATTCTACGAAGATCTTTATCGTTCAAACCGCATAACAACATACGTTGTTCCCTTTGTCATCGGTATGTTACTTGCCCGAGATTCGATCGTCAGTATCACTATACCTAGTTTAATATCGTTACCGGCAAGTCTCTTTACTCGTTCCGTAATGCATCATCCCGCAACTAACTTATTTAGTCACATTGCTTGCAAGGCTTATAGTGATGTGCATTATCGAGAGGGCCCAGAGATACCTCTCCGACAATCGGAGTGACAAATCCTAATCTTGATCTATGCCAACTCAACAAACACCATTGGATACACTTGTAGAGCATCTTTATAATCACCCAGTGAGGTTGTGACGTTTGATAGCACACTAAGTGTTCCTCAAGTATTCGGGAGTTGCATAATCTCATAGTCATAGGAACATGTATAAGTCATGAAGAAAGCAATATCAATAAACTAAACGATCATAGTGCTAAGCTAACGGATGGGTCTTGTCCATCACATCATTCTCTAATGATGTGATCCCGTTCATCAAATGACAACACATGTCTATGGCTAGGAAACTTAACCATCTTTGATTAACGATCTAGTATAGTAGAGGCATACTAGGGACACTCTGTTTTGTCTATGTATTCACACATGTACCAAGTTTCCGGTTAATACAATTCTAGCATGAATAATAAACATTTATCATGATATGAGGAAATATAAATAACAACTTTATTATTGCCTCTAGGGCATATTTCCTTCAGTCTCCCACTTGCACTAGAGTAAATAATCTAGATTACATACTAATGATTCTAACGCCCATGGAGTCTTGGTGTTGATCATGTTTTGCTCATGAGAGAGGCTTAGTCAACGGGTCTGCAACATTCAGATCCGTATGTATTTTGCAAATCTCTATGTCTCCCTCCTTGACTTGATCGGAGATGGAATTGAAGCGTCTCTTTATGTGCTTGGTTCTCTTGTGAAATCTGGATTCTTTTGCCAAGGCAATTGCACCAGTATTCTCACAAAATATTTTCATTGGACCCGATGCACTAGGTATGATACCTAGATCGGATGTGAACTCCTTCATCTAGACTCCTTCATTTGCTGCTTCCGAACTAGCTATGTACTCCGCTTCACACGTAGATCCCGCCACGACGCTTTGCTTGGAACTGCACCGACTGACAGCTCCACCATTCAATATAAATACGTATCCGGTTTGTGACTTAGAGTCATCCGGATCAGTGTCAAAACTTGCATCGGCGTAACCATTTACGCACGAGCTCTTTGTCACCTCCATAAGCGAAACATATCCTTAGTCCTTTTCGGGTATTTCAGGATGTTCTTGATCGCTGTCGATAATCCACTCTGGATTACTTTGGTACCTCCCTGCTAAACTAATAGCAAGGCACACATCAGGTCTAGTACACAACATTGCATACATGATAGAACCTATGGCTGAAGCATAGGGAACGACTTTCATTTTCTCTCTATCTTCTGCAGTGGTCGGGCATTGAGTCTGACTCAACTTCACACCGTGTCACACAGGCAAGAACCCTTTCTTTGCTTGATCCATTTTGAACTTCTTCAAATCTTTATCAAGGTATGTGATTTGTGAAAGTCCAATTAAGCGTCTTGATCTATCTCTATAGATCTTGATGCCCAATATATAAGCAGCTTCACCGAGGTCTTTCATTGAAAAATTCTTATTCAAGTATCCTTTTATGCTATTCAGAAATTTAGTATCATTTCCGATCAACAATATGTCATCTACATATAATATCATAAATGCTACAGAGCTCCCACTCACTTTCTTGTAAATACAGGCTTCTCCAAAAGTCTGTATAAAACCATATGCTTTGATCACACTATCAAAGCGTATATTCCAACTCTGAGATGCTTGCACCAGTCCATAAATGGATCACTGGATCTTACACACTTTGTTAGCACCTTTTCGATCGACAAAACCTTCTGGTTGCATCATATACAACTCTTCTTTAAGATATCCATTAAGGAATGCAGTTTTGACATCCATTTGCCAAATTTCATAATCATAAAATGCGGCAATTGCTAACATGATTCAGACGGACTTAAGCATCGCTACGGGTGAGAAGGTCTCATCGTAATCAACTCCTTGAACTTGTCGAAAACCTTTCGCAACAAGTCGGGCTTTGTAGATAGTAACATTACCGTCAGCGTCAGTCTTCTTCTTGAAGATCCATTTATTCTCTATGACTTGCCGATCATCGGGCAAGTCAACCAAAGTCCACAATTTGTTCCCATACATGGATCCCATCTCAGATTTCATGGCCTCAAGCCATTTTTCGGAATCTGGGCTCATCATCGCTTCCTCATAGTTCGTAGGTTCATCATGGTCAAGTAACATGACCTCCAGAACAGGATTATCGTACCACTCTGGTGCGGATCTTACTCTGGTTAACCTACGAGGTTTGGTAGTAACTTGATCAGAAGTTTCATTATCATCATCATTAGCTTCCTCACTAAATGGTGTAGGAATCACTGGAACTAATTTCTGTGATGAACTACTTTCCAATAAGGGAGCAGGTACAATTACCTCATCAAGTTCTACTTTCCTCCCACTCACTTCTTTTGAGAGAAACTCCTTCTCTAGAAAGGATCCATTCTTAGCAACAAATATCTTGCCTTCAGATCTGTGATAGAAGGTGTACCCAACAATTTCCTTTGTGTATCCTATGAAGACACATTTCTCCGATTTGGGTTCAAGCTTATCAGGTTGAAGCTTTTTCACATAAGCATCACAACCCCAAACTTTAAGAAACGACAACTTGGGTTTCTTGCCAAACCACTGTTCATACGATGTCATCTCAACGGATTTAGATGGTGCCATATTTAATGTGAATGCAGTCGTCTCTAAAGCATAACCCCAAAATGATAGCGGTAAATCAGTAAGAGACATCATAGATCGCACCATATCTAATAAAGTACGATTACGACGTTCGGACACACCATTACGCTGTGGTGTTCCGGGTGGCGTGAGTTGCGAAACTATCCCGCGTTGTTTCAAATGAAGACCAAACTCGTAACTCAAATATTCACCTCCATGATCAGATTGTAGAAACTTTATTTTCTTTTTACGATGATTTTCCACTTCACTCTGAAATTCTTTGAACTTTTCAAATGTTTCAGACTTATGTTTCATCAAGTAGATATACCCATATCTGCTCAAATCATCTGTGAAGGTTAGAAAATAACGATACCCGACGCGAGCATCAACACTCATCGGACCACATACATCAGTATGTATTATTTCCAATAAGTCTGTTGCTCGCTCCATTGTTCCGGAGAACGGAGTCTTAGTCATCTTGCCCATGAGGCATGGTTCACAAGCATCAAGTAATTCCAAAAGCCCATCAACATGGAGTTTCTTCATGCGCTTTACACCAATATGACCTAAATGGCAGTGCCACAAATAAGTTGCACTATCATCATTAAACTTATATCTTTTGCCTTCAATACTATGAATATGTGTATCACTACTATCGAGATTCAACAAAATAGACCACTAATCAAGGGTGCATGACCATAAAAGATATTACTCATATAAATAGAACAATCATTATTCTCCAATTTAAATGAATAACTGTCTCGCATCAAACAAGATCCAGATATAATGTTCATGCTTAACTCTGGCACCAAATAACAATTATTCAGGTCTAAAAATAATCCCGAAGGTAGATGTAGAGGTAGCGTGGCGATGGCGATCACATCGACTTTGGAACCATTTCCCACGCGCATCATCACCTCGTCCTTAGTCAATCTTTGCTTAATCCGTAGCCCCTATTTCGAGTTGCAAATATGAGCAACAGAACCAGTATCAAATACCCAGGCACTACTGCGAGCATTAGTAAGGTACACATCAATAACATGTATATCAAATATACCTTTCACTTTGCCATCCTTCTTATCCGCCAAATACTTGGGGCGGTTCCGCTTCTAGTGACCGGTCCTTTGTAGTAGAAGCACTCGATCTCAGGCTTAGGTCCAGACTTGGGCTTCTTCACTTGAGCAACAACTTGCTTGCCGTTCTTCTTGAAGTTCCCCTTCTTTCCTTTGCCCTTCTTCTTGAAACTAGTGGTCTTATTGACCATCAACACTTGATGCTCCTTCTTGATTTCTACCTCCATGGCCTTTAGCATCACGAAGAGCTCGGGAATTGACTTATCCATCCCTTGCATATTATAGTTCATCATGAAGCTTTTGTAGCTTGGTGGCAGTGATTGAAGAACTCTGTCAATGTGATAACCCACAAGTATAGGGGATCGCAACAGTTTTCGAGGGTAGAGTATTCAACCCAAATTTATTGATTCGACACAAGGGGAGCCAAAGAATATTCTCAACTATTCGCAGTTGAGTTGTCAATTCAACCACACCTGGATAACTTAATATCTGCAGCAAAGTTTTTAGTAGCAAAGTAGTATGGAAATAACGGTATCGGTGGCAAAAGTAACAATGATAGTTTTGTAGTGATTGTAACAGCAGCAACGGAAAAGTAAATAAGCGAAGAACAATATGTGAAAAGCTCGTAGGCATTGGATCGGTGATGGAGAATTATGCCGGATGCGATTATTCATGCAACAGTTATAACATAGGGTGACACAGAACTAGCTCCAATTCATCAATGTAATGTAGGCATGTATTCTGAATATAGTCATACATGCTTATGTGAAAGAACTTGCATTACATCTTTTGTCCTACCCTCCGTGGCAGCGGGTCCTAATGGAAACTAAGGGATATTAAGGCCTCCTTTTAATAGAGCACCGGACCAAAGCATTAACACATAGTGAATACATGAACTCCTCAAACTACGGTCATCACCGGAGTGGTCCTGATTATTGTCACTTGAGGGTTGCGGATCATAACACATAGTAGGTGACTAATGACTTGCAAGATAGGATCAAGAACTCACATATATTCATGAAAACATAATAGGTTCAGATCTGAAATCATGGCACTCGGGCCCTAGTGACAAGCATTAAGCATAGCAAAGTCATAGCAACATCAATCTCAGAACATTGTGGATACTAGGGATCAAACCCTAACAAAACTAACTCGATTACATGATAAATCTCATCCAAACCATCACCGTCCAGCAAGACTACGATGGAATTACTCATGCACGGCGGTGAACATCATGAAATTGGTGATGGAGGATGGTTGATGGTGATGATGGCGACAGATTCCCATCTCCGGAGCCCCGAACGGACTCCAGATCAACCCTTCTGAGAGAGATTAGGGCTTGGCGGCGGCTCCGTATTGTAAAATGCGATGAATCCTTCTCTTTGATTTTCTCTCCCCGAACGTGAATATATAGAGTTGGAGTTAAGGTCGGTGGAGCTCCAGGGGGCCCACGAGGCAGGGGGCGCGCCCCCACCCTCGTGGACAGGGTGGGCCCCCTGGCCTTGATTCTTTCGCCAGTATTTTTTATTATTTCAAAAAATAATCTCCGTTGATTTTCAGGTCATTCCAAGAACTTTTATTTCTACACAAAAATAACACCATGGCAATTCTGTTGAAAACAACGTCAGTCTGGGTTAGTTCCATTCAAATCATGCAAGTTAGAGTCCAAAACAAGGGCAAAAGTGTTTGGAAAAGTAGATACAACAGAGACGTATCAACTCCCCAAGCTTAAACCTTTGCTTGTCCTCAAGCAATTCAGTTGATAAACTGAAAGTGATAAAGAAAATCTTTTACAAACTCTGTTTGCTCTTGTTGTTGTAAATATGTAAAGCCAGCATTCAAGTTTTCAGCAAAGATTATGACTAACCATATTCACAATAACACTTAGGTCTCATGTTTACTCATGTCAATGGCATAATCATCTAGTGAGCAATAATAATAAATCTCGGATGACAACACTTTCTCAAAACAATCATGATATGATATAACAAGATGGTATCTCGCTAGCCCTTTTTGAGACCGCAAAACATAAATACAGAGCACCTTTGAAGATCAAGGGTGACTAAACATTGTAATTTATGGTAAAAGAGATCCGATCATAGTCATTCTCAATATAAAATAATTTTAATGGATGCAAATGACAGCGGTGCTCTCCAGCTGGTGCTTTTTAATAAGAGGGTGATGACTCAACATAAAAGTAAATAGATAGGCCCTTCGCAGAGGGAAGCAGGGATTTGTAGAGGTGCTAGAGCTCGATATTTGAAAAGAGATAAATAATATTTTGAGTGGCATACTTTCATTGTCAACATAACAACCGAGAGATCTCGATATCTTCCATGCTACACACATTATAGGCGGTTCCCAAACAGAATGGTAAAGTTTATACTCCCCCTCCACCAACAAGCATCAATCCATGGCTTGCTCGAAACAACGAGTGCCTCCAATTAATAAGAGTCCCGGGGGAGTTTTGTTTGCAATTATTTTGATTTGATTTGCATAAAGCATGGAACTGGGCATCCCGGTGACCAGCCATTTTCTCGTGAGTGAGGAGCGGAGTCCACTCCTCTTGAGAATAACCCGCCTAGCATGGAAGATACAGACAACCCTAGTTGATACATGAGCTATTTGAGCATACAAAACAGAAATTTATTTGAAGGTTTAGAGTTTGACACATACAAATTTACTTGGAACGGCAGGTAGATACCGCATATAGGAAGGTATGGTGGACTCATATGGAATAACTTTGGGGTTTATGGAAGTGGATGCACAAGCAGTATTCCGGCTTAGTACAAGTGAAGGTTAGAAAAAGACTGGGAAGCGACCAACTAGAGAGCGACAACAGTCATGAACATGCATTAAAATTAATAAACATTGAGTGCAAGCATGAGTAGGATATAATCCACCATGAACATAAATATCGTGGAGGCTATGTTGATTTTGTTTCAACTACATGTGTGAGCATGTGCCAAGTCCAGTCACTTGAATAATTCAAAGGAGGATACCACCCTATCATACCACATCACAACCATTTTAATAGCATGTTGTACATAAAGGTAAACCCTTAGAAACTCCTAGCTAATTAAGCAAGGCATAAGCAAAAATAATCTCTAATTGTCATTGCAAACATGTTTATTCATAATAGGCTGAATCAGGAACGATGAACTAATCATATTTACAAAAACAAGAGAGGTCGAGTTCATACCAGCTTTTCTTATCTCAATCAGTCCATCATATATCGTCATTATTGCCTTTCACTTGCACGACCAAACGATGTGGATAATAATAATAGTGCACGTGCATTGGACTAAGCTGGAATCTACAAGCATCTGACACACAGGAGAAGACAAGATAATATGGGCTCTTTGTTAAATCAACAATAATGCATATAAGAGCCACTTCAACATTTTCATTTTGGTCTTCTCCTCTCGACCCCTAAAGAAAAGAAAATAAATAAAACTATTTACACGGGAAAGCTCCCAACAAACAAAAGAAGAACAGGAAATCTTTTTGGGTTTTCTTTTAATTATTACTACTACAAGCATGGAAAGTAAACTAGCTAGAAGCTACAACTAATTTTTTTATTTTTTCTTAAGGTTTTTCAAACACACAAGAAAAAGCGAGAAAAAGAAAAATAAACTAGCATGGGTATTACAGTGAAAAAGTATGAGCACCGACAACTAGCATGAGTGTGTGAATATGAATGCAATGTTGGTGAGAAATACGTACTCCCCCAAGCTTAGGATTTTGGCCTAACTTGGTCTATAATACGGCTGGCTGGTGGATATCCAAAGTTATAGTTGGGGTCGTCTTGAGAAGGAGCCTCGGGTTGCCACTGGTTTGCAATCTCCTCCGGATCCCACTGTAAACAATATCGTGAAGGAACAAATTGTGGTTCCGGCTCTGGCTCTGTAGTTGGTGTGGGGTTTCGGTAGGCATGAATGGCCTCCGGCGGAACAAGGTACTTGCCTGCAGATAAGTCAAACAAGGAAGGAGCAGGCAAAGTGATAGTCTCAGGGTGATTTTTATCAAATATCAGCTTGTAGTTAAGCATCTTTTCCTTATTCTTAACGATAAAATCATGTGCTACCATACTCTTATAGTCTAGAAAAATAGGAGGCAACAACTTTTCTTCTTTCTCATAATGCCTAATAGGTATGTTAAAATGTGCAGCGAGGCGCGAGGCGAAGATACCTCCCAAGATGGGGCCCTTCGTACAGTTAAGATTTAACAGCTTTGCAACAATAGCGCCCAAACTAAATGTGTCATCACGGAACAAGGCATGGCACAAAATAACAATATCAGGGGCACTAAGGTTGCCACCGTTTTCTGCGACCAATTAAGCATCTAATAGCAAATATTGCAACATAGAACAGGAAAATGTATGCTAGTAATTCTTGCATCGGAAACCTTCCTCGTTTCCCCTACAACAACTGTATCAATAAACCCCTCCACATCGTTACGATGTGGTGTTGGGGAACGTGGTAATTTCAAAATTTTCCTACGCACACGCGAGATCATGGTGATGCATAGCAACGAGAGGGGAGAGTATTGTCCACGTACCCTCGTAGACCGAAAGCGGAAGCGTTTTAACAACGCGGCTGATGTAGTCGTACGTCTTCACGGACCGACCGATCAAGCACCGAAACTACGACACCTCCGAGTTCTAGCACACGTTCAGCTCGATGACGATCCCCGGACTCCGATCCAGCAAAGTGTCGGGGATGAGTTCCGTCAGCATGAAGGCGTGGTGACGATCTTGATGTTCTACCGTCGCAGGGCTTCGCCTAAGCACCGCTACAATATTATCGAGGACTATGGTGGAGGGGGGCACCGCACACGGCTAAGAGATCTCAAGGATCAATTGTTGTGTCTCTAGGGTGCCCCTGCCCTCGTATATAAAGGAGCAATGGGGGAGGTGCGGCCGTCCAGGAGGAGGCGCGCTAGGAGGAGTCCTACTCCCACCGGGAGTAGGACTCCCTCCCTTCCTTGTTGGAGTATGAAAGGAGAGGGAAGGAGAGAGAGGGGGAAAGGAAAGGGGCGCGCCCCTCCTTGTCCAATTCGGACTTGGGGCGGCTGCCCCTTAGCCGCCTCTCCTCTTCCTCCACTTGGGCCCATGAGGCCCATTAACCTCCGGGGGGGTTCCGGTAACCCCCCGGTACTCCGGTATATATCCGATAACTCCCGGGACCATTCCGTTGTCCGAATATAGTCGTCCAATATATCAATCTTCATGTCTCGACCATTTAGAGACTCCTCGTCATGTCCGTGATCACATCCGGGACTCCGAACAACCTTCGGTACATCAAAAATTATAAACTCATAATAAAACTGTCATCGTAACGTTAAGCGTGCGGACCCTACGGGTTCGAGAACAATGTAGACATGACCTAGAACTGTTTCCGGTCAATAACCAATAGCGGAACCTGTATGCTCATATTGGCTCCTACATATTCTACGAAGATCTTTATCGGTCAAACCGCATAACAACATACGTTGTTCCCTTTGTCATCGGTATGTTACTTGCCCGAGATTCGATCGTCGGTATCCAATACCTAGTTCAATCTCGTTACCGGCAAGTCTCTTTACTCGTTACGTAATGCATCATTCCGTAACTAACTCGTTAGCTACATTGCTTGCAAGGCTTATAGTGATGTGCATTACCGAGAGGGCCCAGAGATACCTCTCCAACAATCGGAGTGACAAAACCTAAACTCGAAATACGCCAACCCAACATGTACCTTTGGAGACACATGTAGAGCTCCTTTATAATCACCCAGTTACGTTGTGACGTTTGGTAGCACACAAAGTGTTCCTCCGGTAAACGGGAGTTGCATAATCTCATAGTTACAGGAACTTGTATAAGTCATGAAGAAAGCAATAGCAATATACTAAATGATCAAGTGCTAAGCTAACGGAATGGGTCAAGTCAATCACATCATTCTCCTAATGATGTGATCCCTTTAATCAAATGACAACACATGTCTATGGTTAGGAAACATAACCATCTTTGATTAATGAGCTAGTCAAGTAGAGGCATACTAGTGACATTAAGTTTGTCTATGTATTCACACATGTATCATGTTTCCGGTTAATACAGTTCTAGCATGAATAATAAACATTTATCATGATATGAGGAAATAAATAATAACTTTATTATTTCTTCTAGGGCATATTTCCTTCAGTCTCCCACTTGCACTAGAGTCAATGATCTAGATTACATAGTAATGATTCTAACACCCATGGAGTCTTGGTGCTGATCATGTTTTGCTCGTGGAAGAGGCTTAGTCAGCAGTGCGCAACATTCAGATCCGTATGTATCTTGCAAATCTCTATGTCTCCCACCGGACTTGGTCTCGGATGGAATTGAAGCGTCTCTTGATGTGCTTGGTCCTCTTGTGAAATCTGGATTCCTTTGCCAAGGCAATTGCACCAGTATTATCACAGAAGATCTTCATTGGTCCCGATGCACTAGGTATGACACCTAGGTCGGAAATGAATGCTTTCATCCAGACTCCTTCATTTGCTGCTTCCGAAGCAGCTATGTACTCCGCTTCGCATGTAGATCCTGCCACGACGCTTTGTTTAGAACTGCACCAACTGACAGCTCCACCATTCAATATAAACACGTATCCGGTTTGCGATTTAGAATCGTCCGGATCTGTGTCAAAGCTTGCATCGACGTAACCATTTACGACTAGCTCTTTGTCACCTCCATAAACGAGAAACATATCCTTAGTCCTTTTCAGGTATTTCAGGATATTCTTGACCGTTGTCCAGTGATCCACTCCTGGATTACTTTGGTACCTACTTGCCAAGCTTATTGCTAAGCGCACGTCAGGTCTGGTACACAGCATTGCATACATGATAGAACCTATGGCTGAAGCATAGGGAACGACTTTCATTTTCTCTCTATCTTCTGCAGTGGTCGGGCATTGAGTCTGACTCAACTTCACACCTTCTAACACGTGCAAGAACCCTTTCTTTGCTTGATCCATTTTGAACTTCTTCAAAACTTTATCGAGGTATGTGCTTTGTGAAAGTCCAATTAAGCGTCTTGATCTATCTCTATAGATCTTGATGCCCAATATATAAGCAGCTTCACCGAGGTCTTTCATTGAAAAATTCTTATTCAAGTATCCTTTTATGCTATTAAGAAATTTAGTATCATTTCTGATCAACAATATGTCATCTACATATAATATCGTAAATGCCATGAGCTCCCACTCACTTTCTTGTAAATACAGGCTTGTCCAAAAGTCTGTATAAAACCATATGCTTTGATCACACTATCAAAGCGTTTATTCCAACTCCGAGAGGCTTGCACCAGTCCATAAATGGATCGCTAGAGCTTGCACACTTTGTTAGCACCTTTTGGATCGACAAAACCATCCGGTTGCATCATATACAACTCTTCTTCCTGAAATCCATTAAGGAATGCAGTCTTGACATCCATTTGCCAAATTTCATAATCATAAAATGCGGCAATTGCTAACATGATTCGGACAGACTTAAGCATCGCTACGAGTGAGAAAGTCTCATCGTAGTCAACCCCTTGAACTTGTAGAAAACCTTTCGCAACAAGTCGAGCTTTGTAGATAGTTACATTACCATCAGCGTCAATCTTCTTCTTGAAGATCCATTTATTTTCTATGGCTTGCCGATCATCGGGCAAGTCAACCAAAGTCCATACTTTGTGTGACGCCCTCGATTCAATCGTACACTAATCATACACGCAAATGTGTACGATCAAGATCAAGGACTCACGGGAAGATATCACAACACAAATCTAGACACAAAATAAAATAATACAAGCTTTATGTTACAAGCCGAGGGCCTCGAGGGCTCGAATACACAAGAGTCGGGAAGCAACAATATCTGAGTACGGACATGAGTTAGACAAGTTTGCCTTAAGCGAGGCTAGCACAAAAGCAACATCGATCGAAAAGGCAAGGCCTCCTGCCTGGGAGCCTCCTAACTACTCCTGGTCGTCGGCGGTCTTCACGTAGTAGTAGGCATCAGCGGTGGCATCTGACTTCTGGGCTCCAACATTAGTGAAAGGACATGCGGTGCCCCCATGTGTGGTTTTGGTAATTGATGACATTCTCTATGGACTAATGGTTGCATTGAGTTATATTTGAAGGATTTGTCCATAGGCATTTCTTGAAGTCCATGTGTTGGTTTCAAGGAGTTTATCACGTTGACCAAGGTGCTATTAAGGAATTATCCAAAGATTGGTCATGTGAGTGTTGAGCTTATTGCAAGCATGTCTTGAAGAAGAAGATTGTGTGATCATTCATGTTTACCTTCAAGACATCATCCAAACGAATAGAGTTGGAAAGATTCAAGGTTGATCAAGACTAAGTCAAGAGTGAATCAAGTTGATCAACTCACAAAGCATAGAAGATGTACCGAGAGGGATCAAGTGATCCCATGGTATGGTAAGAATTATCCATTGCACTTTGTGTACTAACCCATGGTCTATGTGAGAGTCTATGTGGGGTTAGGTATGTGTCCATGGGCTTGCGTCAAGAGGAAGATATCATACAACCCATGGAAATGATGACATCAAGTGGTGATCGTCATCAAGATTACCGTGTGCAAGTTCAAGTGGAGCATCACGAAGAGATCAAGTGCTTGAAGCTTGCCATCCATTGTGGTGTCAATAGACTTGTGAAGATGAGCCGAAGAGTGGCTCACCCATAGTGGAGTATGGGGGAGCAATCATCTAGTCTCCATCGACCCAACACAATCAAGAAAGGTGGTCCATCTTGAGGAGGACAAGATCGTCATCATCTAGCTCAAGTGGATAATGTGCAAGGCAAAGGTTTGCCCTTGATAAGTTTTCTATTTTACCGGTCTCATGGTGGTAGTTAGGAGACCGGGTTATAGGATCGATAGCCGTACTATCAAGGGGGGCTCTCAAGTGAGTAGCTTGATCGTATCGTTCATCGAGAGCTCAAACCATTGCATCCTTGCATCATGTTTCTTGGTTCTTGTTTGGTTCTCTTTGTGAGTCTTAGAGCTTATGGTCATATTTATGACAAGCTTGAGTTCATCGAAAACGGAGTTTGCATGCGTCTTCTATGATGTTTTCGGTGTTGGAGGTTTTACCGGTCTTTTCCGAGGAAGGGTTCTCACCATTTTCTTATGGGCCTTTTCTAATTTGCTTATTATTGGTATTTCTCTCAAGATTGTGTTAGCCCTTGTCCCTAGCTTTCCAACAAACTTGGTTTCGTCGAATTCGGAGTCCGAATGCGTAAGTTATGGTAGTTTTGGTGTTCTAAAAGGCTGCAGCTGGTACTACCATGGTAGGAGCGAAGTAATTTTTACTACCGCCCTTGGGAGTGGTACTACTGCTCTTGGGAGCGGTACTACCGCTTGGAGCAGTACTACCGCGGCTACTTCCGTGGCTACTTCCGCTCGGGACCAAAAACTTCGTCACAAGTCCAATGGTGGTAGGCACGGATGTAATTTTTAGTACCGCTTCATAGCGATAGTACCGCTACCCTTAGCAGTAGTACCGCTACCCCTAGCAAGTAAGTAGTGATGCCGGCGGTACTACCGCTCGATCTTGGGCTGTGAGCATAACGGTTGGATTTTTCCCTCCTATAAAAGGGATCTTCTTCCCCATTGAACCTTATCCTTTGGGCTCGTGTTCTTCCCCCATTGTTGACCTTCTTGAGCTTGCTAACTCTCAATCCCTCCATGGATTCTTGCTAGTTTTTGAGGGAAGAGAGAGGAGATCTAGATCCACATTTCCACCAATCACTTTCTCCTCTATGTGAGGGGAACCCCTTGGATCTAGATCCTGGAGTTCTTGGTGTTCTCCTTCTTGTTGTTCCTCTCATTTTCTTCCCTAGCATTAGTTGCTTGATTGGAATTTGAGAGAGAAGGACTTGGGCACTCCGTGTGCCCTTGCCATTGCATTTGGTGCATCGATTTGAGTTCTCCACGGTGATACGTGGAAGTTACAAGTTGAGAAGCTTATTACTCTTGGGTGCTTGGTGCCCTTGAGCTTGTTCCTCTTGGGTGCTTGGGCGCCCTAGACGGTTGGTGGTGTTCAGAGCTCAATCATTGTGGTGTAAAGCTCCGGGTAAGCGTCGGGGCCTCCAATTAGGTTGTGGAGATCGCCTGAGCAATTTGACGGGTACCGTGACCGCCCCAAGGGTTGCCAAAGTGTACGGGTTCGGTGACCGCCCCCAAGGGTTGCCATTTGTATGCAGGTTCGTGACCGCCCTCAAGGGTCCCTTAGTGGAATCACGCCATCTTGCATTGTGCGAGGGCGTGAGGAGATTACTGATGGCCCTAGTGGCTTCTTGGGAGCATTGTGCCTCCACACCGCCTCCAAGCGGAGATTAGCATCCGCAAGGGTGTGAACTTCGGGATACATCGTCATCTCCGCGTGCCTCGGTTATCTCTTATCCGAGCCCTTTACTTATGCACTTTACTTTGTGATAGCCATATTGTTTCTTGTCATATATCTTGCTATCACCTAAGTAGTTTTTCTTGCTTAGCATAAGTTGTTAGTGCACATAGGTGAGCCTAGCTGTTTTAGGTTTTGTGCTTGACAAATTAACCGCTAGGTTTATTCCGCATTTGTTCAAGCCAAAACCGTAATTATTTTAAAGCGCCTATTCACCCCCCCCCCTCTAGGCGACATCCACGATCTTTCAATTAGGTTGCATCAACCGGAAAGAAGAAGAAAGGGGGAAAAGGGGGAGCAAAGCAACCGTGAGTACTCATCCAAAGTACTCGCAAGAAAGGATCTACACTACATATGCAACATTATCAAAGGAAGGCTGTATATGTGGGCTAGGCTGCAGAAATGCCAGAATAGAGAGAAGGCCTAGTCCTATCGAAGACTAGCATCTTGAAACCACCATCTTGCGACAACCGGAGGGAGTAGAGTAGCATAAAGTAAAGTAGTAGAAGTGTTATCAACCTCGGCGAAGATCCTTTCTCGACTCCCTGCGAGAAAGGCATCCCGAGCCATACTATCCGATTATCATCACAATCCAATTCTCATCGCAATCCATTGCTCATATCCATGTCTCATCTCAAGTATCCGATTCTAGTTGTATCGATCGGGATACAACTCCAAGTGTCCGTTCAGTAGGACAGGCTATCGATAGATGTTTTCTTCCACTGCAGGGTGCACCAACTTACCCACCACGCCGCTTAACTCCGGCGGACACACTTTCTGGGTCATGCCGGCCTCGGCCAAACAATACGCCGCAACCCGACCTAGGCTTAATAGAGAGGCCATACGCCGGACTAAACCTATGCCCCGTGGGTCATGGGCCATCTCCCGGGAACTCACCTGCGTTCGAGGCGGCCGGTGAGCGACCTAGCTACCTCCCTAAAAAGGCAGGAGCTTACCGGTCCAACCGCGCCAGCCGCTCGGGCCGACGCCTATTAAGCTTCGGTGATGTATATGACGACAACGCCCATACTATGCCCACGTGATGGTTAGTGCTATCGGCGGAGGCCCTTGGATCAAATATCCAAATCGTAGTGGATTAGGAACGCGTGGTAACAAGCGAGACTCACGAAGATGTGACCCGTTGCCCGTCTCGAGGACTTGCGGCAAGGGCTAGGAATGCCCGGCCACGCCTCGTAATTATCTCGCGGGCACCCTCCGTGTCAACCCTACTCCACATCACTGCCAATTAAGCTCGCGGGCACCCCTCAGGGTCGACCCGTCTTTCCAAGTAACATTGGTAAAGTCCAAGTATCCGTGTGTCCAAACATCAAGGGGAAAACCCGAGGAATCACCCCCGATGAATTCCACTAGATGTAATCGTCAAGGTGAACGTAAGAGGAATCACCCCGAGGTTCACACTTGAGGGTTGCACGACAGAGTCGTATCGGAAGTGGTTAAGGCGGAATCACCCTCGATGACCACGACCGAATAGCTACACTACAGGGTTAACATCAGAAGTGTTGTAGAGGTCTCACCCTCGGCACTCAATAGTAACACTGCAGAGTCGAGCAACGAAGGGCGTGATGTGGCGTGAGGTGTCGGGTCCTGGTCTTCGATCCCGTTGATCGGGTCTTCGATAATCCGGTAGGCGGTCGAGTCAATTGGGGGTCAGCGATGGGTCTCTAACCAACCTATACTAAGCGATTTAGGATAAGCGGTAGGTAACAATAGCGAGTTACAATAAACAAGGCTATGCAGCGAGAATAGGAGCAAACAATAACAAGAGCAAAATCTAATGCAAGCATGAGAGAATGGAATGGGCGATATCAGGATGATCAAAGGGGGGGCTTGCCTGGTTGCTCAGACAAGAAGATGGGGTCGTCGTCGACGTAGTTGATCACAGCGGCATCAGCGGCGGTCTCGAGGTCTACCGGAGAGAAGAGGGGGAAGAAACAGTAAATACAGGCAAACATATGCACAACATGATTACAAGCGGGGCTAGAGGTATTCTAACGCAGTGCTAGGCTTTACTGGCGATGGGAGAAACATCCGGAAAGTTTTCCGGTCCGGACGTCTATCAGACAGATGAACCAGAGGAGAAAGGTTGCATGTTTGCTATGCTAGGGACGTGTGACAGACGAACGGAGGGCGTATCCGGATTCGTCTCGTCGTTCTGAGCAACTTTCATGTAGAAAACATTTTCATCTGAGCTAAGGTTTATTTTATATGAATTATTAAAGTTTAAACAATATTCTGAAATTATTATTAATTCGAATTAAAAGGTGAAATTGCTATGTGCACCCAAAGCAGAGTGCACACAAAGGTTACAGTGAGGTCGACAAGTGGACCCCGTTGACCAGGTCAATCGCTGACCAGATTACCGTCAACTAGGAAGGGACCCACATGTCGATTTACATTAGTCTTGACTAATTGACTAATTAGGTAATTAGCAGGTTAATTAACAATAATAATTAAGTTAATTCATTTAATTAACAATATAATTATTTTAATTATTATTCTGGGCTGGGACCCACTTGCCATTGGCCCCAGGGGGCCTGGCGGATTAGGCGTCTTGGCGGGCGGCGGCGGAACCGCCCGAACGAGAGTGGGCGCCCAGCACCGGCGCCGGACGCTTCGGAGGTGGTTATGGGACGGGCGAGGCCAAGGCGCGAAAGTGTGGTGAGCGCTAACGAGCAGCGATGGCTTCATGGCAGGCGTCTTGGCGTCTGCGATTACAACATAGAGGCGGACGGCGCTGGCGGCGGCGGCGCCATGCGGGCGACGAGATGGTCGCCGGCTCGCGTGAGGTAGAGGGAGGAACGGTGGGTGCGGGGACCGGGAGCTGCGACGACGGCGGTTGCCGCAACAATGCGGGCGAGGCGGGACTCAGCCTTGCTGCGACAACGGCGACTAGTGGACGTCTGTGGCGGCGGTGATGGCCGACTGAGCGGGGTAGAGAGGAGAGGGGGCTGCTCACATCGTTGGAGAGAGGAGGATGGCAAGGCCGGCGAGAGGAGCTGGCGATGACGGGGCAGTCCAGCGGTGAGGCGGCGTCGGGGCGCCGGCGTCGGCGAGCGTCGGGGCGCCGGCGTCGGGAAGGCATCTGGCCAAGAGGGAGAGGCGACGGGGCCGCGAGGAGGAGGTTGAGGTGGATGGCGCCGAGGTTGGGCGCGAGCGGGCATCCAGATCGAGCGGGGTAGGGAGGTCGTGCGAGAGAGAGAGGGGATCATGCGGGGTGTGGAAGTGGATCGGGGCCGAGCGCTCTCTCATGTGGCGACGCTCGAGGGAGAGGGTGGAGATCGTGGGGGGAGTTGGGGGTGGATTAGGTCACGGGAGGGAGCGGCCTAAAAGGCCAGGGGGCGTGCGGGAGTGGGCCAGCCTGTGGGGGGGGGGGGGACTGGGCCGGCGGGGTTTAGGCCCGGTGAGGAAAGGGGGTATTGGCCTTTCTCTTTTTGTTTTATTTTTATTCTGTTTGCAGAATCTGCTTGCAATATTTTGAGCTGCCAATTGGTCTTTGTAAAAATGTGGGACTTGGCCACATAAATACATTGCAATATTTGGCACTACCACAAAATGTTTGGGAGGAGTTTGAATTGATTTGAACTTTTCACAAAAGGAAAAGTATAAGAAACAGCTGTTTTGGAACTATTTTAATTTCCAAAGGAAATTAAATATCTCAAATGATGTTGAACCATTCATGACAATTAGTTAGCGAATATTTTCAACCCATCGAACATTTTTGCTCGACAGTTTGAAGAAATAAGAATTTGACTTGTTTTTGGAATTTGAATTTGACCTGTGTTTGAAACAAGTGAGGATTATCAACTTCATTATGATGACAAGGCATCATCAGGCATCAGATTACTGTAGCATGATACTGGGGGTGTTACAAATCTCCTCCACTACAAGAAATCTCGTCCCGAGATTTAAGATGATGGAGTAAGGGGGAAAGACTCGGGAAGGATGGAGCTCAACACAATATAGGTACGTGGGGACTACCTCAGTGAACGTAGCAGAGAGACATCTCTCTAGTTGAAATTCAAAAAGTCATCGAGAGCAAGGTGAGGTGCAATAAGAAGCTTAAACTGGGTAGACAATCGGTTGTTGCCTGAAACAAGGGGAGAAAGGGGTTCGTGAGCATCAAGGATAAGTATGGCGTCGATACCAGAATAGATCAATAGGAATGTGGCTCGTGAATTACATACGAAGTCAAGCGCAAGGAATAACTTTGTAGCAGGGGTGTACAGGAGAGTCAGTTTTGATCCTGTGGAACTGTGGGTTATGGGCCCACCATGTGGGTAAAAAATATAGGGAAGGTGTTGACATCTTGCACGGTCATGATAGCAAGATATGTCGAGAATAGTCATCGATTATGTCAAGAACAACATCGGTACCAAGGGCGAGGGACGAAGAGAACCATTTTCCTGCTCGTTGAATGAGGCGGACCAATCGGCAAGGTTCGCGCCCATCGGTGGCTACCGGAATGTCATCAACAATAGTAACAGGTTCTCACTGACAAGGTTGTACATCGGGGTGTTTTATAAGCAGGGAATTATTTCTGCTTATATCTTATAGATCACAAGAAGGTTAAACAACCCAATGGAAAGGAAAAAGAAATTATCGGATTAATCAGACCAATGGAAAGGAAAATGTGTTTACACACAAGAATTGGGAGTATATCCTTCCCAAGGGGAAGCGAAGCAGATATACATGATATGACAACAAGTTCAAAAGCATTTAGATAAAGGGGGCGAAGGAAGAATCATGATATTACCAATACAACGGTGTTTCGATAATAGAACAAGAAACATTCGACAATGTGCTTCCAATGTTCTTGTTGATTGTCGGAATATCTCAGGCAATGCTTCAAGGTAACATTAACATGGTGTTTCAAGCAAGATTGAATCTGAAGGTCACAAGAAGTATAAAGGAACAATTCCAAGAATGTCAAGGAATGTAAGATATAACCAAAACATGACCAAGTCTCATATTGGCGGGAAGTCAAGGATGGTATTTCTCACCATGAATTCAATTATCATCTCAACAGAAGTCAAAATGTTGATGCTGATCACCACACATTTGTGGAGAGGCTCTACGAAGATGCCATCGAGGAGCGACGACATCAAGCAACAGGAAGGATGAAGCAAAAGGCTATTGGAACCACGGATACGACACAAACTCGAAATCAAGCTTGTTGTTCAAGGCAAAATGATATGACGAGGAAGATCGACGTAAGCTTCGCTCATCGTCGAAAAGTCATGCTCCGTGAATAAGGGCAGGTAGCAGCTTAAAATTAGCACGATAGTGATATACCCGACCATGCTAGGAATAACTTGAAGAATTATTAAACTCGTAAGCAATGAAAATAGCTTGGAGCTATTGAATCAAAGTGCGGAATCAATTCACTTATCAGTGTTCTCGAGTGACCAATAACTCGGAACCCGGGGCAAATCTGAAATCGCTGAGGAGCAATACTAGATGAAGACTCATATGAAGCAACACAGTTCTTTGTTATTCTCGAGATACCGGAGGGTAATACTCAAGATATATCAATGTAGAGGTTGAACAGTGAAACGATCTCAAGAAGACAAGTACTTTAACTTGTCCGAGAAATGGGATCAAAGAAAACAATATGGTCGAAACCACGGTTGCAAAGGACCAAATATAGATAATGAGATGGACTTATCACAAGGGGATTATTATTATAACAAGAAGCTTCCATGATAAGTTCCAAATCGGGTCCATGGGCATGAACACAAAGGTTCAAGGTCGACTCCCACTTCTCAATGCATAACTTTCCATTCACTTCTCGTTTTCGATGAAGCTGTAGTGTTGAGATTTTATCTGGCAAAACACCAAAAGAGTAAGACTCTTGAAGACTCTCGGGTTCAAACGGATTAGGGGAGGCGTAGGTTCAACCCATAGGGGTATCTTAGGAACATTTACCACTAACTTCAGGATTAAGATATACCAGTTCGAAAGCAGAGCATGGTTGACAAAAGCAGATGATAGAATTTACCAAAGGCATTATGTGTTAGGGCAAAACCCACAAGTTTAATGAATATGAAGGACATTGTCGGATAATAATCCAACCAAGGATATGGCGGTCCATAAAAGATCTGATGTGAGTATCGATACTCACCCAGAAAAAGAAAGAATGCAAAGGCATCGGGTTATAGATATAACTGGATAACTTCAAAACTTGAATACAAAGGAATTACGATTTTCAAATCAGAAGATCTGAAGCAGAGGCTCTAATCAAAAGATAATTGAGTTGAATCGATATAGATCGACCATCAATCAAGGTTTGATTTGACAAGAACAAGCTCATGTTTGGAGTGACGTCTGAGCCGGAAGGATGAATGCTAGTATCTGATTGAGGGTTACGAGCATCCGCAACATATTGGATCAAACAAGAAGATGCTAGAAATATGGAATTAACCATACTGCAAGAAAACACGAATTTTCAACAACAATAGGTTGCTGAGGATTTTCGGAAGATCGAATAATATTCCAAAGAATTTTGTGAATCCACGAACAATCGTGAATGACGGATACTCGACAAAGCGAGTAATTATCCGTAGGGGTATTCATGTGGCAAAGAACCGCAAGGCGAGGGCTCAACGGATTCTCGGGACAACAGAGAGTAATTCGGGGCATCTTATGATAATAAGAGCAACTAGGGACGAAAGTATGAAAGACAACGTAGGTAGTTACGCATAAGGATTTATTGGTGGTAGGGATCGCAATGGCGAAGGGTATAAGGGTCTCATAAAAACATCTAAGAGTATCTTGAGAATCTTCGGTGCACCAAGAAATCATCTTGAGTGAGGGCTCTTCGAGAAAGTATTTACGAGAACCTAGAGTTAGAGTTAGCAAAACCATTTAACCCGAGTAGAAGAGAGATCAGAGTCCCAGAGTATAGACGAGTAGTAAAAGATCCTAATACCATCCATTTGGCGACGTGGGCCTGTAAGCCACACAGCCAGGTTAGTAATTCAGTTTTTCAAAGACTAGACTCAACTTCGGCCAAGGAGTTGGAAAGGGGGCTACCTACAGGCGATCGGCTCGATACCAACTTGTGACGCCTCGATTCAATCGTACACCGATCATACACGCAAATGTGTACGATCAAGATCAAGGACTCACGGGAAGATATCACAACACAACTCTAGACACAAAATAAAATAATACAAGCTTTATGTTACAAGCCGAGGGGCCTCGAGGGCTCGAATACATAAGCTCGAATACACAAGAGTCGGTGAAGCAACAATATCTCGAGTACGCATATGAGTTAGACAAGTTTGCCTTAAGCAAAGCTAGCGTAAAAGCAACATCGATCGAAAAGGCAAGGCCTCCTGCCTGGAGCCTCCTAACTACTCCCGGTCGTCGGCGGTCTTCACGTAGTAGTAGGCATCACGGTGGCATCGACTTGGCTCCAACATTAGGTTGCATCAACCGGAAAGAAGAAGAAAGGAGGAAAAGGGGGAGCAAAGCAACCGTGAGTACTCATCCAAAGTACTCGCAAGCAAGGATCTACACTACATATGCAACATTATCAAAGGAAGGTCAGATATGTGGGCTAGGCTGCGTAAATGCCGTATCTGAGAAGGCCTAGTCCTATCAAAGACTAGCATCTTATGGAAACCACCACCTTGCAAAGAACCGGAGGGAGTAGAGTAGCATAAAGTAAAGTAGTAGAAGTGTTATCAACCTCGGCCGTAGATCCTTTCTCGACTCACGTGAGAAAGGCTTCCCGAGCCATACTATCCAGCTTATCATCACAATCCAATTCTCATCGCAATCCATTGCTCATATCCATGTCTCATCTCAAGTATCCAGTTCTAGTTGTATCGATCGATACAACTCCAAGTGTCCGCTACCGTAGGGACAGGCTATCGATAGATGTTTTCTTCACTGCAGGGTGCACCAACTTACCCACCACGCCGCTTAACTCCGGCGGACACAATTTCACTGGTCATGCCCGGCCTCGGCCAAACAATACGCGCAACCCGACCTAGGCTTAATAGAGAGGCCAGACGCCGGACTAAACCTATGCCCCGAGGGTCATGGGCCATCTCCCCGAACTCCTCAAGACGCTATGAGGGCGGCCGGTGAGCAGACCTAGCTACCTCCCTAAAAAGGCGTGAGCTTACCAGTCCAACCCAGCGTGCCCGCTCGATCGGCCCGACGTCTATTAAGCTTCGGCTGATGTATACGATGCGTAACGCCCATACTATGCCCACGTGATGGTTAGTGCTATCAGGCTAGAGGCCCCTTGGATCAAATATCCAAATCGTAGTGGATTAGGAACGCGCGGTAACAAGCAGAGACTCACGAAAGATGTGACCCCGCTGCCCCGTCTCGAGGACTTGCGGCAAGGTCTAGGAATGCCCGGCCACGCCTCGTAATTACCTCGCGGGCACCCTCCAGGTCAACCCGACTCCACATCACTCGCAATTAAGCTCGCGCGAGCACCCCTCAGGGTCAACCCGTCTTTCCAAGTAACATTGGTAAAGTCCAAGTATCCGTGTGTCCAAACATCAAGGGGAAAACCCGAGGAATCACCCCCGATGAATTCGACTAGATGTAATCGTCAAGGTGAACGTAAGAGGAATCACCCCCGAGGTTCACACTTGAGGGGTTGCACAACAGAGTCGTATCGGAAGTGGTTAAGGCGGAATCACCCTCGATGACCACGACCGAATAGCTACACTACAGGTTAACATCAGAAGTGCTGTAGAGGTCTCACCCTCGGCACTCAATAGTAACACTGCAGAGTCGAGCAACGAAGGGGCGTGATGTGACGTGAGGTGTCGGGTCCTGGTCTTCGATCCCGTTGATCGGGTCTTCTGATAATCCAGTTGGCAGTCGAGTCCAGTGGGGGGGGGTCACTGATGGATCTCTAACCAACCTATACTAAGCAGTTTAGGATAAGCAGGTAGGTAACAATAGCAGGTTACAATAAACAGGCTATGTAGCAGAATAGGAGCAAACAATAACAGTAGCAAAATCTAATGCAAGCATGAGAGAATGGAATGGGCGACATCGGGATGATCAAAGGGGGCTTGCCTGGTTGCTCGAGACAAGAAGATGGGGTCGTCGGCGTAGTTGATCACAATGACATCGGGCGGTCTCGAGGTCTACCGAAGAGAAGAGGGGGAAGAAACAGTAAATACAGGCAAACATATGCACAACATGATTACAAGCGGGGCTAGAGGTATTCTAACGCAGTGCTAGGCTTTACTGGCGATGGGAGAAACATCCGGAAAGTTTTCCGGTCCCGGACGTCTATCGACGAGATGAACCCGAGAGGAAAGGTTGCATGTTTGCTATGCTAGGGACGTGTGATGAATTTAACGGAGGGCGATCCGGATTAAATCTCGTCGTTCTGAGCAACTTTCATGTAGAAAACATTTTCATCTGAGCTAAGGTTTATTTTATATGAATTATTAAAGTTTAAACAATATTCCGAAATTATTATTAATTCGAATTAAAAGGTGAAATTGCTACGTGCACCCAGCAGAGTGCACACGGGTTACCAGAGGTCGACAAGTGGACCCGTTGACCAGGTCAATCGCTGACCGATTGACCGTCAACTAGGAAGGGGACCCACATGTCAGTTTCTGTTAGTGCTGACTAATTGACTAATTAGGTAATTAGAAGGTTAATTAACAGTAATAATTAAGTTAATTCATTTAATTAACAATATGATTATTTTAATTATTATTTATTTAATTCTTTTATTAATTTTAATTAATTGATTTTTTTTAAAACAAACGCGTTACGGGACCCACTTGCCATTGGCCCTGTGGGGCCCGGGCGGATCGAGCATGCTTGAGCGAATCGGTAGGCGGAACCGCCCAACGAGGGGGGCGCCTCGAGCACCGGCCACGGACGTCGGAGGTGGTTATGGGACGGGCGAGGCCAAGGCGCGAAAGGGCAGTGGTGAGCGCGAACGAGCAAGTACCGCGGTGCGGCGGGCGCGGCGCGCTACAACAAAGAGGCGGACGGCGCGTGGGGCTGGCGCTGCAAGGGGCGACGAGATGGTCGCTGCTCGCGCGAGGTAGAGGAAGGAACGGTGGGTGCGGGGGACCGGGGAGCTGCGGACAACGGCGGTTGCCGAAGCAACAGCGGGCGGAGGTGGGGACTCCGGCGCGCGCGACAACGGCGACTAGTGGACGTGCGAGCGGCGATGGTGATGGCCGCCGGAAGGGCAGAGAGGAGAGGGGCTGCTCACATCGTTGGAGAGAGGAGGATGGCAAGGCCGGGCGAGAGGAGCCGGGCGATGACGGGCAGCCCAGCCGTGAGGCGGCGTCGGGCGCCAAGGCCGGGCGAAGGCTGGGCGCCAAGGCTGGAAGGCGTCGCCAAGAGGGAGAGGCGACGGGCATGAGGAGGAGGTCGAGGTGGATGGCGCCGAGGTTGGGCGCGAAGCGGGCATCCAGATCGAGCGGGGTAGGGAGGTCGTCGAGAGAGAGAGGGATCATGCGCGTGTGGAAGTGGATCGGGGCCGAGCGCTCTCTCATGTGGCGGCGCTGGAGGGAGAGGGTGGAGATCGTGGGGGGGAGTTGGGGTGGATTAGGTCACGGGAGGGAGCGGCCTAAAAGGCCAGGGGTGTCTTGAGGAGTGGGCCGGCCTGTGGGGGGGCGACTGGGCCGGCGGGGTTGAGGCCCGGTGAGGAAAGGGGGTATTGGCCTTTCTCTTTTTGTTTTATTTTTATTCTGTTTGCAGAATCTGCTTGCAATATTTTGAGCTGCCAATTGGTCTTTGTAAAAATGTGGGACTTGGCCACATAAATACATTGCAATATTTGGCACTACCACAAAAAGTTTGGGAGGAGTTTGAATTGATTTGAACTTTTCACAAAAGGAAAAGTATAAGAAAAAGCTGATTTGGAACTATTTTAATTTCCAAAGGGAATTAAATATCTCAAAGGATGTTGAACCATTCATGACAATTAGTTAGCGAATATTTTCAACCCATCGAACATTTTTGCTCGACAGTTTGAAGAAATAAGAATTTGACTTGTTTTTGGAATTTGAATTTGACCTGTGTTTGAAACAAGTGAGGATTATCAACTTCATTATGATGACAAGGCATCATCAGGCATGAGATTACTGTAGCATGATACTGGGGGTGTTACACTTTGTTCTCATACATGGATCCCATCTCAGATTTCATGGCCTCAAGCCATTTTGCGGAATCTGGGCTCATCATCGCTTCCTCATAGTTCGTGGGTTCGCCATGGTCAAGTAACATGACTTCCAGAATAGGATTACCGTACCACTCTGGTGCGGATCTTACTCTGGTAGACCTACGAAGTTCGGTAGTAACTTGATTTGAAGTTTCATGATTAGTATCGTTAGCTTCCTCACTGATTGGTGTAGTTGTCACAGGAACCGGTTCTTGTGATGAACTATTTTCCAACAAGGGAGCAGGTACAGTTAGCTCATCAAGTTCTACTTTCCTCCCACTCACTTCTTTCGAGAGAAACTCCTTCTCTAGAAAGGATCCGAATTTAGCAACAAAAATCTTGCCCTCAGATCTGTGATAAAGGTGTACCCAATAGTCTCTTTTGGGTATCCTATGAAGACACATTTCTCCGATTTGGGTTCGAGCTTATCTGGTTGAAGTTTCTTCACATAAGCATCGCAGCCCCAAACTTTAAGAAACGACAACTTTGGTTTCTTGCCAAACCACAGTTCATAAGGCGTCGTCTCAACGGATTTTGATGGTGCCCTATTTAACGTGAATGTGGCCGTCTCTAAAGCATAACCCCAAAACAATAGCGGTAAATCAGTAAGAGACATCATAGATCGCACCATATCTAGTAAAGTATGATTACGACGTTCGGACACACCATTTCGTTGTGGTGTTCCAGGTGGCGTGAGTTGTGAAACTATTCCACATTGATTCAAATGTAAACCAAACTCGTAACTCAAATATTCTCCTCCACGATCAGATCTAGAAATTTTATTTTCTTGTTACGATGATTTTCCACTTCACTCTCAAATTCTTTGAACTTTTCAAATGTTTCAGACTTGTGTTTCATGAAGTAGATATACCCATATCTGCTCAAAACTTCTGTGAAGGTGAGAAAATAACGATACCCGCAGCGAGCCTCAATATTCATTGGACCACATACATCAGTATGTATGATTTCCAATAAATCAGTTGCTCGCTCCATAGTTCCGGAGAACGACGTTTTAGTCATCTTGCCCATGAGGCACGGTTCGCAAGTACCAAGTGATTCATAATCAAGTGATTCCAGAAGTCCATCAGTATGGAGTTTCTTCATGCGTTTTATACCGATATGACCTAAACGACAGTGCTACAAATAAGTTGCACTATCATTATCAACTCTGCATCTTTTGGCTTCAACATTATGAATATGTGTATCACTACTATTGAGATTCAATAAAAATAGACCACTCTTCAAGGGTGCATGACCATAAAAGATATTACTCATATAAATAGAACAACCATTATTCTCTGATTTAAATGAATAACCGTCTCACATCAAACAAGATCCAGATATAATGTTCATGCTTAATGCTGGCACCAAATAACAATTATTCAGGTCTAAAACTAATCCCGATTGTAGATGTAGAGGTAGCGTGCCGACCGCGATCACATCGACTCTGGAACCATTTCCCACGCGCATCGTCACCTCGTCCTTAGCCAATCTTCCCTTAATCCGTAGTCCCTGTTTCGAGTTGCAAATATTAGCAATGTAACCGAGATCAAATTCCCAGTGCTATCTGCGAGCATTAGTAAGGTACACATCAATAACATGTATATCACATATACCTTTGTTCACCTTGCCATCCTTCTTATCCGCCAAATACTTGGGGCAGTTCCGCTTCCAAAGGTTTGGTCTGCTTATGATAGAAGCACTTTCGATTTCAGGCTTAGGTCCAGACTTGGGTTTCTTCTCCTGAGCAGCAACTTGCTTGATGTTCTTCTTGAAGTTCCCCTTCTTCTTCCTTTTGCCCTTCTTCTTGAAACTGGTGGTCTTATTGACCATCAACACTTGATTCTCCTTCTTGATTTCTACCTCCGCAGCCTTTAGCATTGCGAAGAGCTCGGGAATAGTCTTGTCCATCCCTTGCATATTATAGTTCATCACGAAGCTCCTGTAGCTTGGTGGCAGTGATTGAAGAATTCTGTCAATGACACTATCATTAGGAAGATTAACTCCCAGTTGAATCAAGTGATTATTATACCCAGACATTTTGAGTATATGTTCACTGACAGAACTATTCTCCTCCATCTTACAGCTATAGAACTTATTGGAGACTTGATATCTCTCAATCCGGGCATTTGCTTGAAATATTAACTTCAACTCCTGGAACATATCATATGCTCCATGATGTTAAAACCGTCATTGAAGACCCGGTTCTAAACCGTAAAGCATGGCATACTGAACTATCGAGTAGTCATCAGCTTTGCTCAGCCAGACGTTCTTAACGTTGTCAGTTGCATCTGCAGCTGGCCTGGCACCCAGCGGTGCTTCCAGGACGTAATTCTTCTATGCAGCAATGAGGATAATCCTCAGGTTACGAACCCAGTCCGTGTAATTGCTACCATCATTTTTCAACTTAGCTTTCTCACCGGGAACGCATTAAAATTCAACGGAACAACAACACGAGCCATCTATCTACAAGAAACATAGACAAGCAAAATACTATCAGGTACTAAGTTCATGATAAATTTAAGTTCAATTAATCATATTACTTAAGAACTCCCACTTAGATAGACATCACTCTAGTCATCTAAGTGATCACGTGATCCAAATCAACTAAACCATGTCCGATCATCACGTGAGATGGAGTAGTTTCAATGGTGAACATCACTATGTTGATCAAATCTACTATATGATTCATGTCCGACCTTTCAGTCTCCGTGTTCCGAGGCCATATCTGTATATGCTAGGCTCGTCAAGTTTAACCTGAGTATTCCGCGTGTGCAACTGTTTTGCACCCGTTGTATTTGAACGTAGAGCCTATCACACCCGATCATCACGTGGTGTCTCAAAGACGAAGAACTTTCATAGCGGTGCATACTCGGAGAACACTTCTTGATAATTAGTGAGAGATCATCTTAAAATGCTACCGTCAATCAAAGCAAGATAAGATGCATAAAGGATAAACATCACAGGCAATCAATATAAGTGATATGATATGGCCATCATCATCTTGTGCTTGTGATCTCCAACTCCGAAGCACCGTCGTGATCACCATCGTCACCGGCGTGACACCTTGATCTCCATCGTAGCATCGTTGTCGTCTCGCCAAACTTATGCTTCTACGACTATCGCTACCGCTTAGTGATAAAGTAAAGCATTACAGGGCGATTGCATTGCATACAATAAAGCGACAACCGTATGGCTCCTGCCAGTTGCCGGTAACTTGGTTACAAAACATGATCATCTCATACAATAAAATACAACATCACGTCTTGACCATATCACATCACAACATGCCCTGCAAAAACAAGTTAGACGTCCTCTACTATGTTGTTGCAAGTTTTACGTGGCTACTACGGGCTTAGCAAGAACCGTTCTTACCTACACATCAATTCCACAACGATAGTTCGTCAAGTTAGTGCTGTTTTAACCTTCGCAAGGACCGGGCGTAGCCACACTCGGTTCAACTAAAGTTGGAGAAACTGACACCCGCTAGCCACCTCTGTGCAAAGCACGTCGGGAGAACTGGTCTCGCGTAAGCGTACGCGTAATGTTGGTCCGGGCCATTTCATCCAACAATACCGCCGAACCAAAGTATGACATGCTGGTAAGCAGTATGACTTGTATCGCCCACAACTCAGTTGTGTTCTACTCGTGCATATAACATCTACGCATAAAACCTGGCTCGGATGCCACTGTTGGGGAACGTAGTAATTTCAAAATTTTCCCACGCACACGCAAGATCATGGTGATGCATAGCAACGAGAAGGGAGAGTATTGTCCACGTACCCTCGTAGACCGAAAGCGGAAGCGTTATAGCAACACGGTTGATGTAGTCGTATGTCTTCACGGCCCGATCGATCAAGCACCGAAACTACGGCACCTCCGAGTTCTAGCACACGTTCAGCTCGATGACGATCCCCGGACTCCGATCCAGCAAAGTGTCGGGGATGAGTTCCGTCGACAAGACGACGGTGTGGTGACGATCTTGATGTTCTACCGTCGCAAGGCTTCGCCTAAGCACTACTGCAATATTATCGAGGACTATGGTGGAGGGGGCACCGCACACGGCTAAGAGATCTCAAGGATCAATTGTTGTGTCTCTAGGGTGCCCCTGCCCTCAGATATAAAGGAGCAAGGGGGAGGTGCGGCCAGCCAGAGGAGGCACGCCAGGAGGAGTCCTGCTCCCACCGGGAGTATGACTCCCTCCCTTCCTTGTTGGAGTAGGAGAGGAGAGGGAAGGAGAGAGAGGGGGAAAGGAAAGGGGGGGGGGCGCCGCCCCCCTCCTTGTCCAATTCGGACTTGGGGGGGGGCGGCTGCCCCTTGGCCGCCTCTCCTCTTCCTCCACTTGGGCCCATGAGGCCCATTAACCTCCGGGGGGGGGGGGGGTTCCGGTAACCCCCCGGTACTCCGGTATATATCCGATAACTCCCGGAACCATTCCGGTGTCCGAATATAGTCGTCCAATATATCAATCTTCATGTCTCGACCATTTCGAGACTCCTCTTCATGTCCGTGATCACATCCGGGACTCCGAACAACCTTCGGTACATCAAAAACTGTAAACTCATAATAAAACTGTCATCGTAACGTTAAGCGTGCGGACCCTACGGGTTCGAGAACAATGTAGACATGACCTAGAACTGTTTCCGGTCAATAACCAATAGCGGAACCTCGATGCTCATATTGCCTCCTACATATTCTACGAAGATCTTTATCGGTCAAACCGCATAACAACATACGTTGTTCCCTTTGTCATCGGTATGTTACTTGCCCGAGATTCGATAGTCGGTATCCAATACCTAGTTCAATCTCGTTACCGGCAAGTCTCTTTACTCATTACGTAATGCATCATTCCGTAACTAACTCATTAGCTACATTGCTTGCAAGGCTTATAGTGATGTGCATTACCGAGAGGGCCCAGAGATACCTCTCCTACAATCGGAGTGACAAAACCTAATCTCGAAATGCGCCAACCCAACATGTACCTTTGGAGACACCTATAGAGCTCCTTTATGATCACCCAGTTACGTTGTGACGTTTGGTAGCACACAAAGTGTTCCTCCGGTAAACGGGAGTTGCATAATCTCATAGTTATAGGAACTTGTATAAGTCATGAAGAAAGCAATAGCAATATACTAACCGATCAAGTGCTAAGCTAACGGAATGGGTCAAGTCAATCACATCATTCTCCTAATGATGTGATCCCTTTAATCAAATGACAACACATGTCTATGGTTAGGAAACATAACCATCTTTGATTAATGAGCTAGTCAAGTAGAGGCATACTAGTGACATTAAGTTTGTCTATGTATTCACACATGTATCATGTTTCCGGTTAATACAATTCTAGCATGAATAATAAACATTTATCATGATATGAGGAAATAAATAAAAACTTTATTATTGCCTCTAGGGCATATTTCCTTCATGTGGTTCCTCTACGCTCCCCGAAAAGGGCAACTTGCAGACCTCACAAAATTCATAGAGGGACATCTCCTTATACTCATCATATAAATAGAAATCCACCGAAGGTGGTGACCTCCTAGCATGGAAATGAAAATTTTGCACAAAAATATTAGTGAGTAGGAGATACTGTTCGCGTTGGTCGCGGAGGAAGTTGGTGAGGCCTGCATTCTCAGCCAACTCATAAAAATCATCATAAATCCCGGCTGCTCTCAAGAAACCATCACAAGGCCATTCACACGGCCGAACCTCCGTGGTGCAAGGGAGATTATATTTGGGCCTCTCGTCTTCTTCACTTTGCTTATCCTTCGAGCTTCGGCTCGAAGAACCCCACCATGGGCCCACGAGGTAGGGGGCGCGCCCTGGACCCTCGTGGCCAGGTGCTTGCTCCCCTGATGTGTTCTCAGTGCCAGATATTCTCAAATATTCCAGAAAAAATCATATTTCATTTTCGGGGCATTTGGAGAACTTTTATTTTCAGGGTATTTTTTATTGCATGGATAATTCAGAAAGCAGACAGAAGATACTATTTTTGCTTTATTTAATATAAATAAAAGAAAGTAAAAGGAGGGTACATAAGGTTGTGCTTTCTAACTTCATCCATCTCATGCTCATCAAAAGGAATCTACTAACAAGGTTGATCAAGTCTTGTTAACAAACTCATTCCGAATAACATGGAACTGGAGAAATTTCGAATAACACTATGTTACCTCAACGGGGATATGCACATCCCCAACAATAAGAATATCATATCTCTTCTTGACAGTAGGTAGAGGAAATTCAAAACCTCCAATAATAATCGATGAAATTCTTCCAATAGAATTGATACTGTGAACTTGAGGTTGTTTCCTCGAAAAGTGTACCGTATGCTCATTTCCATTAACATGAAAAGTGACATTGCCTTTATTGCAATCAATAAAAACCCCTGCAGTATTCAAAAAGGGTCTTCCAAGAATAATAGACATACTATCGTCCTCGGGAATATCAAGAATAACAAAGTCCGTTAAAATAGTAACGTTTGCAACCACAACAGGCACATCCTCACAAATACCGACAGTATAGCAGCTGATTTATCGACCATTTGCAAAGACATTTCAGTAGGTGTCAACTTATTCAAATCAAGTCTACGATATAAAGAGAGAGGCATAACACTAACACCGGCTCCAAGATCACATAAAGCAGTTCTAACATAGTTTCTTTTAATGGAGCATGGTATAGTTGGTACTCCTGGATCTCCAAGTTTCTTAGGTATTCCACCCTTAAAAGTATAATTAGCAAGCATGGTGGAAATTTCAGCTTCCGGTATCTTTCTCTTACTTGTAACAATATCCTTCATATACTTAGCATAAGGATTCATTTTAAGCATATCAGTCAAACGCATACACAAAAATATAGGTCTAATCATTTCAGCAAAGCGCTCAAAATCCTCATCATCCTTTTTCTTGGATGGTTTAGGAGGAAAAGGCATGGGTTTCTGAACCCATGGTTCTCTTTCTTTGTCGTGCTTCCTAGCAACAAAGTCTCTCTTATCATAACGTTGATTCTTTGATTGTGGGTTATCAAGATCAATAGCAGGTTCAATTTCTACATCATTGTTATTGCTAGGTTGAGCATCAACATGAACATCATTATTAACATTACCACTAGGTTCATGTTCATCACCAGATTGTGTTTCAAAGATCGTAAATAGAAATATCATTGGGATTCTCAGGTGTGTCTACAACAGGTTCACTAGAAGCATGCAAAGTCCTATCATTTTTCTTTTTCTTCCTCTTAGAATAACTAGGTGTATCAACGTTATTTCTCTGAGAATCCTACTCAATTATCTTAGGGTGGCCCTCAGGATACAAAGGTTCCTGAGTCACTTTACCCCCTCTAGTTGCAACTCTAACAGTAAAGTCATTATTCTAACTATTCAATTCGTTGAGCAAATCGTTCTGAGCTTTAAGCACTTGTTCTACTTGAGTGGTAACCATAGAAGCATGTTTACTAATGAGTTTAAGTTCACCTTTAACTCTAGACATATAATCACCCAAGTGTTCGATCATATAAGCATTGTGTTTCAGTTGTCTACCAAAATAAGCATTAAAATCTTCTTGCTTAACCATAAAGTTATCAAATTCATCCAAACATTGGCTAGCAAACTTAGCGGGAGGGATTTTAGCTTTACTACCTGTGTCGGATTATCAAGACCGTGTGTTTCTTCAATAGGTGGTGAATTAAGACCATGTATTTCTTCAACAGGAGGTAAATTCTTAACATCTTCAGCTTTTATACCTTTTTCTTTCATAGATTTCTTCGCCTCTTGCATATCTTCAGGAGTGAGAAATAGAATACCCCTTTTCTTAGGAGTTGGCTTAGGAGTTGGTTCAAGAAGTGTCCAATTATTTTCATTGGTCAACATATTATTCAATAGAATTTCAGCTTGATCAACAGTTCTTTCCCTGAAAACACAACCAGCACAACTATCCAGGTGGTCTTTGGAAGCATCGGTTAGTCCATTATAAAAGATATCAAGTATTTCATTTTTCTTGAGAGGATGATCAGGCAAAGCATTAAGTAATTGGAGAAGCCTCCCCCAAGCTTGCGGGAGACTCTCTTCTTCAATTTACACAAAATTATATATTTCCCTTAAAGCAGCTTGTTTCTTATGAGCAGGGAAATATTTAGCAGAGAAGTAATAAATCATATCCTGGGGACTACGCACACAACCAGGATCAAGAGAATTAAACCATATCTTAGCATCACCCTTTAATGAGAACAGAAATAATTTAAGGATATAATAGTAGCGAGTTTTCTCATCATTAGTGAACAGGGTGGCTATATCATTTAATTTAGTAAGATGTGCCACAACAGTTTCGGATTCATAGCCATAGAATGGATCAGATTCAACCAAAGTAATTATCTCAGTACCAACAGAGAATTCATAATCTTTATTAGTAACAAAGATAGGTGAAGTATCATAAGCAGGATCATATTTCATTCTAGCATTCAGAGATTTTTCTTTCAACTTAGCTAATAATTTCTTAAGATCACTTCTATCATTGCAAGCAAGAAAGTCTCTAGCAGTTTCTTCATCCATAACATAACCCTCGAGCTGTGAGGCAATTCATATAGGGGAGAATCTTGATCATCACTTTCATCAATATTATCATTTTCAATAATTTCATTCTCTCTAGCCCTAGCAAGTTGTTCATCAAGAAATTCACCAAGTGGCACAGTAGTATCAAGCATAGAAGTAGTTTCATCATAAGTATCATGCATAGCTGAAGTGGCATCATCAATAACATGCGACATATCAGAATTAATATCGAAGCGAGGTTTAGGTGTAGCAAGCTTACTCAAAACAGAAGGTGAATCAAGTGCGAGCTAGATGGCGCTTCCTTACCTCCCCTCGTAGTTGAGGGATAAATTTTGGTTTTCTCGTCTTTCAAGTTCCTCATAGTGACCAGCAGATACAAATCCCAAGTCACTCAAAGAATAGAGCTATGCTCTCCGGCAACGGCGCCAGAAAATGGTCTTGATAACCCACAGGTATAGGGGATCACAACAGTTTTTGAGGGTAGAGTATTCAACCCAAATTTATTGATTCGACACGAGGGGAGCCAAAGAATATTCTCAAGTATCTGCAGTTGAGTTGTCAATTCAACCACACCTGGATAACTTAATATCTGTAGCAAATTTTTTAGTAGCAAAGTAGTATGGAAATAACGGTAGCGGTGGCAAAAGTAACAATGATAGTTTTGTAGTGATTGTAACAGCAGCAAGGGAAAAGTAAATAAGCGAAGAACAATATGTGAAAAGCTCGTAGGCATTGGATCGGTGATGGAGAATTATGCCGGATGCGATTATTCATGCAACAGTTATAACATAGGGTGACACAGAACTAGCTCCAATTCATCAATGTAATGTAGGCATGTATTCTGAATATAGTCATACGTGCTTATGGAAAAGAACTTGCATGACATCTTTTGTCCTACCCTCCCGTGGCAGCGGGTCCTAATGGAAACTAAGGGATATTAAGGCCTCCTTTTAATAGAGTACCGGACCAAAGCATTAACACATAGTGAATACATGAACTCCTCAAACTACGGTCATCACCGGGAGTGGTCCCGATTATTGTCACTTCGGGGTTGCCGGATCATAACACATAGTAGGTGACTAATGACTTGCAAGATAGGATCAAGAACTCACATATATTCATAAAAACATAATATGTTCATATCTGAAATCATGGCACTCGGGCCCTAGTGACAAGCATTAAGCATAGCAAAGTCATAGCAACATCAATCTGAGAACATAGTGGATACTAGGGATCAAACCCTGTAACATCCCAAAATTCTAAATTTTGAAATGTTATAATAATTAAAATATATGATTGTTTGATTGATTGTTGAGTGATTGATTTAGTGAAATTGATTGGAATTTTAAACTTTTGAAGTTTTGTTGAGAGGGAATAAAAGTACTTTCCAAAAAAAAGTTTCTGTTTGAAAATATTTGAATTTGGAAATATTTCAAACTTCATGCCACTCAATGATCCTCATGATTTCTTCAATGAAAGAGAGTGGGAAGTAAAGGAAAATTTCATTTTGAATTTGTCATTTAAATTTTTTTTAACTCAAAGTGGCATTTGAGTGTTATTCAAAAACTTTTCTGACAAAGAACACTTAAACAAAGGTGTTGAGAGGGAGTAACATGACACCCCAAAAATGTTGGAATAAATTTTCCATAGAGTTTTGAGAGTCATTTTGATTTTTGTTTGAATTTAAAAAAATGATTTTTCAAAAATATTTTATTTGCCACTGGAAAATATCCCATTATATTGGGATTATTTTTCTGATCATTTTGATATATAATACTAATATATTTTATTTTCTAAAATGATTTTTCTTCGCGGGTTATTCAAAAAAGGGGAAGGTACTATTTTTTTGGGCCAAATCCGGCCCGATCCGAACCGGATCATCACTTTCCTCCAAGCAAGATACTCATGATCTCCAGCCACCGCCGGAGCACCGCCGGAATCGCGGGATTCGGGAAATCCCTCGCCCCCTCCTCCAAGAAGACCTCCTCCCCCTATAAACATCCACCTCGCGCATCCATTCCCCCCCGTAGTCCCTCCTCTCCTCGCCCCACGTCGCCGAGCCGCCCCGCCGGAGTTCGCCGGAGCCGCCGCCGCCATTTGCTCCGCCCCACCACCTCCGGCCATCCCCGCCACCCACCGACCCCACCACTCGCTCCGCCCCGCTCTGCCGCCCCCGACCGTCCCTTCCCCGACGCCAGAGGGCCACCGGAGGACGTCGCCGGAGCTCCACCAGAACCCCATCACCGGAACTGCTACAGTAAATCCCGACCTACTGTTCATTTTTTCGTTCTGTTTTTAAAACAGAACAGTTTCAATCTTGTAAAATCCGCAGTTAATTATCTACGAGGTATTTTTGAGTGATTCCAACTGCCTTGGATCACAAATTTTATGAAGTTTCTGTTAGTTCAATCGTATTTCATATTTGAGCAGTTTAAATTGTGTTTGTATGAATTTTCTCAAATCACTAGATTTGAGCTATTTTGAGCTAGGAATATTATTTTTGACCGATTCTTTTTGCTACTGGTTACTTATTAGACTAGCTACGCAGTAGTATTTAGTTTGCATGTTAGTGAGTTAGTTAGATTAGCTTTTTATTTTAAACAGTATTGTTTACTCTGTTTTTAGTACTGTTTGTAGTTTAATTATTATTAATTAGTTTTAATTAGTTTATTTTGCTAGTTTTCGCCAGTGTGTCATATATTCTATTGTTTAACAGTAGGTAATTTCTAGGATTTCTAGGATTTATTAGACTTAGTATTCTTGAGGTTCTAGGTGTTGTTTGTTGTATGACTAGTTGCTAGCAATAGAAATAGTGTTAGAGGTTCTAGGTACTGTTAGAATTTTATTATAGGAAAAATACTTTATGTTACTTAGTGAATAATTATTTTTACCTTGTGTTAAGTATTTTTGTTTTAGGCTTTTTGCTTGTTGTTAAGTAGAGTTGTTGTGGTGTAGATTAGCCCTATAAGTTTATTTGAGTGATTTGGATTTTTATTTGGTTTTTACCTTCGATCCTATTTCGATTTTGTTGTTATTTTGATTGTTATGATTGAGTGCTGGAATGATTGCTTATGTGAATACTATGCTTCCTTGTATAGATTTCATCGCAGAGTGACGACTAGTTTTTCAAGTTTTTGAGAGCGATAATATCTTCACCAACTGACCAGGCAAGTTCACTTTGACCATGCTTTTCATACCTATGTTTTCATTGCATTTAGTGTCATCTTTGCAACAATCCCTCCAGTAATGTTATTGACTTCTTGTAGTTGAGTAGAATGCATGAGGTAGTAATCCATCTCCCTGTTATCATGCCTGGGACGTTATGTAGTTTAAATGCTACGCTATAGTAGACGGGGTTGGTATGAGTGCTCAGGAGTGGTGTGAGCATGAAGGACCCCTACGTCAATGGCGACAACTTCATGATGGCATCGGCAAGGACTGCATCTTCAGGACTCGAAGACTTCAAGATTTCGAGACTCGAGACAAGAATTCAATACACACTACTGGGTGAAGGACGGTTGACGGGCACCCTGGAGAAACCAGTGGATGGTCGGGATGCATGGAGAAGCGCCATGACATCTTGCGGAAAGCTTCACCCAGACTCAAAGAGACGGAAGAATACTTCATGCCCGGAAGCTTACCTGTGCAACCGCAAGTCACTATGGGCTCTGGCTTGGTTGACCTTAGTTGTGACTCTGGCTGGGACGGTGCTAGCAGATGTAGAACTATGGTAGGATTGGATGAGCACCGGACAGTGGTCAGGGGAACTCTTCGGAAGACCATGTTTTGGTCATCTTGTTCTCAAACACCCTGAAGTGCGAGAACGTAAGAAGAGGGATCGAATCTTGCGGGTAAAGTGTACAAATCTCGGTAGAGGGTTAAAACCTAATCGATTAGCCGTGTCCCCGGTTACGGACAATTTGAGCATCTGTACTTGGATCTATCTCGGAACTCTCAACACCGGACTGATAACTTAATTGTGGGCAACATTATGATGATATGGGCTATGAGACATCGGTTGGCGGAACTATGTCATGATAGAAACTCCGTAGTACAGACTCCTGATATTTCTTTGATGTAGGGAAAATAAATCAACTTTTACGCAAACAAAACTTAGATACAAAGCCACACAGCCATACTGCATATAGTATAGTTTATCATCTGTTTTTTTTATTATTGTGATCTTGCCGGTACATTTAATGTACTGACCTATACGGTTGCAACGTATCATGTTGCAGATACTTTCTTCCGACGAGTAAGAGTACGGTAGAGGTTTATGGTCTACACTCAACCTGCCGATGGCGTTGATGGGACTCCACACCCAATTGATTGTTTCCGCTGTGACTTATGAGGTATATATAAGTTTTACGTTATTTATACATGTGATTGCACTTTGATATATACATTGATGTATTGTTTGTGCCAGCATACTGATCCAGGGATGGCATAGAAACACAGAGGCTTGACCGTCTGAGGTCGGGTCGCTACAAACCCTAACAAAACTAACTCGATTACATGATAAATCTCGTCCAACCCATCACTGTCCAGCAAGCCTACGATGGAATTACTCACGCACGGCGGTGAACATTATGAAATTGGTGATGGAGGATGGTTGATGATGACGATGGCGATGGATTCCCCTCTCCGGAGCCCCGAACGGACTCCAGATCAATCCTCCCGAGAGAGATTAGGCCTTGGCGGCGGCTCCGTATCGTAAAACGCGATGAATCCTTCTCTCTAATTTTTTTTCTCCCCGAATGTGAATATATAGAGTTGGAGTTGAGGTCGGTGGAGCTCCAGGGGGCCCATGAGGCAGGGGTGCGCGCCCAGGAGGGGCAGGCGCGCCCCCCACCCTCGTGGACAGGGTGTGGGTCCCCTGGCCTTGATTCTTTTGCCAGTATTTTTTATTATTTCCAAAATAATCTCCGTTGATTCTCAGGTCATTCCGAGAACTTTTATTTCTGCACAAAAATAACACCATGGCAATTCTGCTGAAAACAGTGTCAGTCCGGGTTAGTTCCATTCAAATCATGCAAGTTAGAGTCCAAAACAAGGGCAAAAGTGTTTGTAAAAGTAGATACGACGGAGACGTACCACAATGACACTATCATCAGGAAGATTAACTCCCAATTGAGTCAAGTGGTTGTGGTACCCAGACATTCTGAGTATATGTTCACTGACAGAACTATTCTCCTCCATTTTGCAGTTGTAGAACTTATTGGAGACTTCATATCTCTCAATCTGGGCATTTGCTTGAAATATTAACTTCAACTCCTGGAACATCTCATATGCTCCATGACGTTCAAAATGTCATTGAAGTCCCGGTTCTAAGATGTAAAGCATGGCACACTGAACTATCGAGTAGTCACCAGCTTTGCTCTGCCAGGCGTTCATAACATCCGGTGTTGCTCCTGCAGTGGGTCTTGCACCTAGCGGTGCTTCCAGGACGTAATTCTTCTGTGCAACAATGAGGATAATCCTCAAGTTACGGACCCAGTTCGTGCAGTTGCTACCATCATATTTCAACTTAGCTTTCTCTAGGAACACATTAAAATTCAACGGAACAGTAGCACGGGCCATTTATCTACAACAACATAGACATGCAAAATACTATCAGGTACTAAGTTCATGATAAATTAAAGTTCAATTAATCATATTACTTAAGAACTCCCACTTAGATAGACATCCCTCTAATCATCTAAGTGATCACGTGATCCATATCAACTAAACCATGTCTGATCATCACGTGAGATGGAGTAGTTTTCAATGGTGAACATCTCTGGTCAATAACCAATAGCGGAACCTTGATGCTCATATTGGCTCCCACATATTCTACGAAGATCTTTATCGGTCAAATCGCATAACAACATACATTGTTCCCTTTGTCATCGGTATGTTACTTGCCCGAGATTCGATCGTCGGTATCACTATACCTAGTTCAATCTCGTTACCGGTAAGTCTCTTTACTCGTTCCGTAATGCATCATCCTGCAACTAACTCATTTGTCACATTGCTTGCAAGGCATATAGTGATGTGCATTACCGAGAGGGCCCAGAGATACCTCTCCGACAATCGAAGTGAAAAATCCTAATCTTGATCTATGCCAACTCAACAAACACCATTGGATACACTTGTGATACGTCTCCAACGTATCTATAATTTTTGATTGTTCCATGCTATTATATTATCTGTTTTGGATGTTTAATGGGCTTTAATATGCTCTTTTATACTATTTTTGGGACTAACCTATTAATCGGAGGCCCAGGGCCAGTTTCTGTTTTTTTGTTGCCTATTTTAGTGTTTCGCAAAAAGGAATATCAAACGGAATCCAAACCGAATGAAACCTTTGCGATGATCTTTCTTGGACCGAAAGCAAACCAGAAGACTTGGAGTTGAAGTCTGGAACGCCATGAGGCGGCCACGAGGCAGGAGGGCGCGCCCAGGGGGGTAGGTGCGCCCCCACACTCGTGGGCCCCTCGTAGCTCCACCGATGTACTTCTTCCGCCTATATATACTCTTATACCCTAAAAACACCAGGGGAGCCACGAAAACCACTTTTCCACCGCGACAACCTTCTGTACCCGTGAGATCCCATCTTGCGGCCTTTTCCAGCGATCTGCCGGAGGGGGAATCGATCACGGAGGGCTTCTACATCAACACCATAGCCTCTCCGATGAAGCGTGAGTAGTTTACCACGAACCTTTGGGTCCATAGTTATTAGCTAGATGGCTTCTTCTCTCTCTTTGATTCTCAATACAAAGTTCTCCTCGGTGTTCTTGGAGATCTATTCGATGTAATACTCTTTTGTGGTGTGTTTGCCGAGATCCGATGAATTGTGTATTTATGAACTTGATTATCTATGAATATTATTTGGTTCTTCTCTGAATTCTTATATGCATTTGATATCTTTGCAAGTCTCTTCGAATTATCGGTTTAGTTTGGCCTACTAGATTGATCTTTCTTGCAATGGGAGAAGTGCTTAGCTTTGGGATCAATCTTCCGGTGTCCTTTCGCAGTGACAGTAGGGGCAACAAGGCACATATTGTATTGTTGCCATCGAGGATAAAAATATGGGGTTTATATCATATTTCTTGAGTTTATCCCTCTACATCATGTCATCTTGCCTAATGCGTTACTCTGTTCTTATGAACTTAATACTCTAGATGCATGTTGGAAAGCGGTCGATGTGTGGAGTAATAGTAGTAGATGTAGAATCGTTTCGGTCTACTTGACACGAACGTGATGCCTATATTCATGATCATTGCCTAGATAACTTTATAACTATGCGCTCTTCTATCAATTGCTCGGCAGTAATTTGTTCATCCACCGTAATACGTGCTATCTTGACAGAAGCCACTAGTGAAACCTATGTCCCCCGTGTCTCTTTCTTATTATATTGCATCTCTTTTATTTACATCGCATCTCGTTTACTATTTTGCAATCTTTACTTTCCAATCTATACAACAAAAATACCAAAAATATTTACTTTACTATATTTATTAGATCTCACTTTTGCGAGTGGCCATGAAGGGATTGACAACCCCTTTATCGCGTTGGTTGCAAGGTTCTTGATTGTATGTGCAGGTACTAGGTGACTTTTGTGTTGTCTCCTACTGGATTGATACCTTGGTTCTCAAAAACTGAGGGAAATACTTACGCTACTTTGCTGCATCACCCTTTCCTCTTCAAGGGAAACCAACGCATGCTCAAGAGGTAGCAAGAAGGATTTTTGGCGCCGTTGCCGGGGAGATCTACGCCAAGTCAAGACATACCAAGTACCCATCATAAACTCTTCTCCCTCGCATTACATTATTTGCCATTTGCCTCTCGTTTTCCTCTTCCCCACTTCTAAAACGATTTTCTAAAACCTTCGTTTTTTTCTCGCCATGGCCGTACCAAAAGGGGCTAAGGGTTTTCTCCCGGGTTCTAATACTTCGGATAGTCCCTCTGTCCTTTCTAAGCTCATAAATAATGATGATATGGAAAGGCCTACTAGGATTATCAATGAAAGTTTTAATAATTTCGGTGAAGATGATCCTGGAATTTTTTGTTATTTGCTTGATGAATCTTTGAAAGATGCTTGGGATAGGCTATTAAGGATCCGAGCCAGCTATGTGCCCCAATATCAAATTGAGATTTACTTAAGAACTTTTTATGTTGGCCTACCTTCTTATTTCAAGCAAGTTTTGGATTCTATTTTTGAAGAAGGTTTTATTGAGGGGGATGCCATCGATACTATGAAAATATGAAAGCTATATTTGGGCATCCCATGAGTGAAAAGGTTGAATCTACCTCTCTTTTGTGTTTTTATCAGAATGAAATTATCAAAGAGAGGATGGCTAGTTTAGATGCAAATTTTCGTAGTGTGCTTAATGTTTCTTCTACCATTAATGGCCACGTACTCTCACAAAATAGAAAGATAAATGCCATAGATAAGAAATTTTCTCTTTTCTTCCCCAATACCAAAGATGGCAATACCTAGATATATTCTTGCTTTATGCCTAGCTAGGGGCGTTAAACGATAGCGCTTATTGGGAGGCAACCCAATTTTATTTTTGTTCTTTACTTTTTGTTCTTGTTTAGTAATAAATAATTCATCTAGCCTCTGTTTAGATGTGGTTTTATGTTTTAATTAGTTTTTGTGCCAAGTAGAACCTTTGGGAAGACTTGGGTGAAGTCTTTGCGATCTTGCTATAAAAAACAGAAACTTCTGCGCTCACAAGATTAGCTGCCATTTTTTACTCGAGAGTGATTTTAGGTTAATTCTTTTGCAGATGATTAATAGAAAAATTCCTCACGTCCACCAATTTATTTCAGAATTTTTGGAGTACCAGAAGTATTCGATTTTGTCAGATTGCTACAGACTGTTCTGTTTTGACAGATTCCGTTTTTCGTGTGTTGTTTACTTATTTTGATGAATCTATGAGTAGTATCGGGGGGTATGAACCATAGATAAGTTGGAATACAGTAGGTTTAACACCAATATAAATAAAGAACGAGTTCATTACAGTACATTAAAGTGGTGGTTTATTTTCTTATACTAACGGAGCTCATGAGATTTTCTGTTGAGTTTTGTGTTGTGAAGTTTTCAAGTTTTTGGGTAAAGATTTGGTGGATTTTGGAACAAGGAGTGGCAAGAGCCTAAGTTTGGGGATGCCCAAGGCACCCCAAGGTAAAATTCAAGGACAACCAAAAGCCTAAGCTTGGGGATGCCCCGGAAGGCATCCCCTCTTTCGTCTTCGTCTATTGGTAACTTTACTTGAGGCTATATTTTTATTCACCACATGATATGTGTTTTGCTTGGAGCATCTTGTAGGATTTGAGTCTTTGCTTTTTAATTTACCACAATCATCCTTGCTGTACACATCTTTTGGGAGAGACATGCATGAATCGGAATTTATTAGAATACTCTATGTGCTTCACTTATATCTTTTGAGCTAGATAATGTTGCTCTAGTGCTTCACTAATATCTTTTTAGAGCACGATGGTGGTTTTATTTTATAGAAATTATTGATCTCTCATGCTTCACTTATATTATTTTGATAGTCTTTTTAAAACAACATGGTAATTTTCTTTTGGCTATAAAATTAATCCTAATATGATGGGCATCCAAGATGGCTATAATAAAAACTTTCATAAAAAGTGCGTTGAATGCTATGAGAAGTTTGATGCTTGATGATTGTTTTGAGACATGAGGATAGTGATATTAGAGTCATGCTAGTAGATTAATTGGGAATTTTAGAAATACTTGTGTTGAGGTTTGCAAGTCCCGTAGCATGCACGTATTGTAACCGTTGTGTAACAAATTTGAAGCATGAGGTGTTTCTTTGATTGTCTTCCTTATGAGTGGCGGTCGGGGACGAGCAATGGTCTTTTCCTACCAATCTATCCCCCTAGGAGCATGCACATAGTGCTTGGTTTTTGATGACTTGTAGATTTTTGCAATAAGTATGTGAGTTCTTTATGACTAATGTTGAGTCCATGGATTATACGCACTCTCACCCTTCCACCATTGCTAGCCTCTCTAGTACCACGCAACTTTCACCGGTACCATAAACCCACCATTTACCTTCCTCAAAACAGCCACCATACCTACCTATTATGGCATTTCCATAGCCATTCCAAGATATATTGCCATGCAACTTTCCACCGTTCTGTTTATTATGACACGCTTCATCATTGTCATATTGCCTTGCATGATCATGTAGTTGACATCGTATTTGTGGCAAAGCCACCATTCTTAATTTTTTCATACATGTCAATCTTGATTCATTGCACATCCCGGTACACTGCTGGAGGCACGCATATAGAGTTATATTTTGTTCTAGTATCGAGTTGTAATTTTTGAGTTGTAATTAAATAGAAGTGTGATGATCTTCATTATTAGAGCATTGTCCCATGTGAGGAAATAAATAAATAAATAAAAAGAGAGAAAGGCCAAATAAAAAAAGAGAAGGCCCAAAAAATTAGAGAAAAAGAGAGAAGGGACAATGCTACTATCCTTTTTTCCACACTTGTGCTTCAAAGTAGCACCATGATCTTCATGATAGAGAGTCTCTTATTTTGTCACTTTCATTTACTAGTGGGAATTTTTATTATAGAACTTGGCTTGTATATTCCAACGATGGGCTTCCTCAAAATGCCCTAGGTCTTCGTGAGCAAGCAAGTTGGATGCACACCCACTTAGTTTCTTTTGTTGAGCTTTCATATATTTACAGCTCTAGTGCATCTGTTGCATGGAAATCCCTACTCACTCACATTGATATCTATTGATGGGCATCTCCATAGCCCATTTGTCGGGGAGGCTGATCGTACCCACGGACACCTATGGGGCCGGCGGACCAGACCCCTTGTGGTTCGGAGGGGGGCGGAGATCGCACGAAGAGCGGATCGAGGCGAGGCACACGAGCAGTTTACCCAGCTTCGGAGCTCTCCGGAGAGATAAAACTCCTACTGCTGCTTGTTTGATCTATTGTGTTCTTGCTAGGGAGCAATGAGAGCTACAAAACCTAACGTGAGTGTATCTAGTCTCTGGTGAGTCGAATGAACCGAACCAGCCGAACCTCCTCTACGTTGCATGGGCCTCCTTTTATATGCTCAAGGGGTCTCCGACGTGGCAACATAGGCGGGGTACAAATGTAAAAACAGGAGTTGGTACACCTACTTGAACGATTATGCGTGCAAAAATACCTAACTTTCGACGGCAAGGGACAAAAGCAATAAATGCCCGTCATTGTCGCCCAAACAAAGGTAACAGAGACCGTCAGTGCGCCTCCGCTTCGCCACGATGGCGAGCCTGTCGTATTGCTTATCGCTGCTCTCCGGCTGGCTGCACAGCCGCCGACACGCCGCTGCGCATGGAATGGTCCCATGGCGACACGTCATTGGGTGAGCCGGAGCGAGACGGAGAGAAGCTGCATGCAGCGGCAAGCGCCTTGCCGTGGCGAATCCTTGTCGCGCCGGAGACTTGTCGCGCTCGAGCCTTCGGCAAGCTTCTCTTGCCGGGCCTTGTCTTCCGTATGCCCGAGGTGGCCTTCCCGACAAGCTCCTCTTGTCGGGGCCTTGTCTTCTTAATCAAATACTTTGTTCTTGAATGGCTCCAAAGGAGCCACGGAGGATATTAGGCGGTGACGAGGCAAACCTTGCCGCTGGTGTCAGAATCGTCAGGCACGAGTACGGGATACTAGGGTACCCCTACTCTAGTACACCGGCAGAGCCCCGGGCCTGGGCATTACACGGTGCCGAAGCGCTTGTCGGGCCAGGCCCGTAATCGCACCGGACACGCGGCCTCGACCACGCCGCACTTCGCCCGGACCCACCACGATCCCCACTAACGGCACGCACCGGACGTGGCGTCGTGCGAAGATCGTGGGCCGGTCGTGGGGGTTCTTTATTAATATAAGCGGAACGTCCGCCCCTCCTCCCCTTTATAAGCGGAGGAAAGCAGGCAGGCCGACCACCCCTGCCATTGCTGTCTTGTCAAGAAACCACCGCCGCTCCCTCTTCTTCTCCGGTGCGAAGAGCAGCGCCCGCCTTTACCGCAAGCACACTCACCGCCGTCGACCTCCTCCGCCCCCCCTCGCCATGGCTCCGAAGGCCGATAAGGAGAAGAGGCGTCAAGTCGGCGGCCTTGCAGCTCGCGGTGCTGCGCAAAGGCGAGCCATCTTCCCCGCAGCTCGGCGCGCACGGGAGCTGCGGGGCGTCTTCTACCTTTTACGGTCGACGGAGACTCGTGCGCATCCGCGCACGAGGGTGCTCCCGCCTCCGCCCGCTGATTTGGCCCCAACAGGTACCCTTTCTTCGCCTTTTCTTCTATTGTGGTCTTTGCCGCTGTTTTCCGAAGTTCTTTTTGCGACATAATGAACACCTTTAGCCTCCGCCTCCTTGATTTCACCCCCAACGCCATCTTGACCATGGCAGTTTTCGGCGCATTTGTGCGAAAACTTTGTCGGAGTCCACCGAGCGTGGCACTCTTCTCGCCATTTCTTTGTTCCCAGCGTCGAGAGAGGAGAGCCACTTGCCGGGGAATAGCACAGGTCTCTAGGATCAGCAAGAAAGAGGCCTACCTAGAGGGGGAGTTCCGCAACAAGTGGGAGGAGTGGAGAGCCAACTGGTGCTGGGTCGTAGAGGAGAATCCGCAGCCCTTCACCGCCGTGCGCCAAACCCCAATAGTGCGCGGCAGGGATTGGAGTAACTTGGCGCCGGAGGATGCGAAGCTGAAGATAGCCTTGACCCGAATCCTGCGCCTCAGGCTTGCCGGGCTGACCGTAGGCGCAGTTGGCGCAGACTTCATCCGCCGCCGCATCGCTCCCTTGCAGGAAAGGAGGAGGCCTGTTTGGGAGTTCCAAAATGCGGCGGACATCATGAGGCTACGCCCGGGCCTGAATTGGAACTTCACCGTCATGGAGCTGGACTCAGTGCTGCTCGAGCTGTTCAAGAACGACCCCGGCCATCCAGAGTGGTTTAGGTTGCCGCGGGGGGGTCGTCCCTTTGTGCAACAACTCGGCGCTCGACCGCATCCGCGCCATGATGCCACTGTGCGACTCCCACGGAATCGTCCCAACCTGGCAGGAGCCTCCCGACGAGGTCGTGCAGCAATTCTTCGATGATTTGCAAGAAGTGCCGATCCGCGCCGACGAGCAGAAGAGGCTCACCCGCGACACCACCGACCGTGAGATGGCGCGGATTGCCACCAGGTGGAGGAGGCGGTAGCAGCTGCCGCCACTGGAGCCTTCGGGTTCACTGTGGAGGAGGCGGACGCGCGGCGGCAAGCCTTGCCGGCGAGGGAGGTCGCCGGCGAGGACGAGCTTGTCGAGCCCGAGGCCGGGTCGAGTGGACCCGCCGAGGCGCTTCTTCCCCACCGCCAAGCGACTTGCCGCCAGGGAGCCCTGCTCCGCCGAGGAGGTGTCTCCGCAGGGTTGGAGACGAGTCGGGCGACAGGCGGCCCACGACAGCAGCGCCAGCGACGCGCTCCACAGCTGCAAGCGAGGTTGCCAAGGGAGCGCCCTACACTGGCGACAATCGGGCGGAGTCTTTTCAGGCCACCGCCGACGCCTCCGCTAAGCGGCCAAGAGAGCCCACTCCCGCCTCATCGCACCGGAGGCGGGCGGAGTTTGACTTCTCCGCGCTCGGCTTGAGGAGGAAGGCGAAGAGTAAGCTTCTCGAGATTGTGCTTGTATTTCTTCAATTTTTATTGCTTCATCTTGAATCTGATTTGCTTCGTTCTCGACTCTTTCCTTTTCGTGACGCTGGCCCAGAGCGGCGAAGAGGGCCAAGATCCCGGCGGTCGTTGTTGAGGGCGATTCTCCCGTGGCGACGGGGACGCGTCTGAGACTCCCTTGCCGGACCGGCAATCCTTCCTCCGAAAGCAGCCCCCAAAGACAGCCCCCTGAGTAAGTGTGCAATTTTCTTCTTACTATTAGGTGTGCAGGGTGCTCCTTCTGCGTTGATTTCGATAGTTTGCTTGCAGAGGCGGAGCAGCCTCATCGGGAGGGCTCAAGCCGCCCCGAGACCACCTGCTGCTGCCACTCTGTTGCTAAGGGAGGAATCTCCAACAAGGGAGCGCCCTCCGACAAGAGAGGCCACTCCGGCAAGGGAGGCCACCCCGGCAAGGGAGGCCACTCCGGCAAGGGAGGCTACCCCGGCAAGGGACAGCGCCAGTGACCCTCCAGTGGTTGAGGTCATGGTTGCGGATCCCGTTGCAGGTAACTCCCTTACACGAAATTTTCCCTTTGGCTTGCTTTCTTTTGTTTCTCTTTTTTGAACATTTGCTTGACTGCTCTTTCTTCGTCGGCCTTGAGCCGATGGAGGTCGAGGCCGCCGGCGAGGAGGAAGCGCGCGGCAACACCGACGACGCAGCCGTCGAGGAAGAAGAGGTCGTCGTCGTGGAAGAAGAGGCCGTCGCCGACGAGCCTGTTGGCGAGGAGGCCACGGGCTGCCGACGCAGAGGCCGGGCGAGGGTCGGGCGATCGTGACCGACGGCCCTCGAGGCCGCAGGAGCTGCAAGCGCTACACCGACAGCCGACTCCCCGCGCGCCACAAGGCCAGCCCGAGGAGCCCCAGCCCGGTGCCTACGAAGGTCGGGCGGCGTCTTCATCAAGCTCCCCTGGAACCCGAGCTCCAGGCGCCGGGTCGAGGGAGAGACCTTCGACGGTGAGCTACTCGCCTCCGGCTGGCCGACGCTGGTGGACGCGCCAAGCAGCAGCAGCCGAAGTCTGAGGAGGAGCAACTGAAGAAGCTGATGTCGCTCTACCGCACCGGCAGCCAAGTTAGAGACCCGAGAAGCCCTTGTCGCGAGGGCGGAGCGGACATGGAGAAGCGCCCGAGGAGCTCCGAGCGCCAACAAAGAAGCCCTCCGCGACGCGGGCGGAAGCGCTGGGGCAACTTCGCATGAGCGCACGGCCTTCATCCTTGAGATGGCCGCTGCCGATGAGGAGCTGCGGCTGGCTGCCGAGAAGCTCGCGCCAAGAAGAAAGCGAAGTTGGCAGCGGAAGGTCAACCTGGACAGCCATGAAGAGGACCTTGCTGCCATGTGAGTCGCTTACGGGGCGCCGAGAAGCGAAGGGCCGCCGCCAGCAGCCGAGGCCGCCAAGGAAGAGCTGAAGGCGAAGGTGGCACAGCCGAGGCCACCCTCAAGAAGAGCGGCGAAGAGCTTGCCGTGCTCAAACGTGAGCGCGAGAAGGACGCCTACACCCTTGGCGAGCTGCAGAGCCGTCTCGCTGATAGGGCCAAGGAGCTCGACGCTGCCAGGATTCCAAAGCGGATCTTGAGCTGAAGCTGACCACTCTGACGCAGACGTTGGATGGCGCCAGAGAGCGGGAGGTGGGCTTGTTGGAGGCGATCAAGGCCAAGGAGGAGCTGCTAGCGAATGCTGCCTCCGTCCGTAACACCTTGAGGGAGAGCGTGGAGCACTGGATCAAGGTCTAGTGGACACAGCCGCCGACATCCACAACGAGCTGATGGAGCTGGGGATGGCGGACCTTGCATACTCCTCCGACGAGCATCTCCAACCCAGCGCCAAGCTCAGCTTATTCTTCAAAGGCGTGGTGACAGGTCTCCGGCGACTCCGGGAAGAGGTCCCGAAGCAGCTAGCCAAGGAATCGCGCCAGGTTTGTGCAGGGGCCCTCGAGAAGGTGTTGATGAAGGTGGCCTTCCGCAACCCGGGCCTCAACCTTAACGGCGTCCTCAGATCCTTGTGGTCCGACGCCAAAGTGGAGGAGCTCAAAGCCCTTGTGGCACCCATTGTGGACAAGCTGAACAAGATCAAGCGGATCGAGGGCGACCGCGTAGACTAGGCCGCCAACTTTATCTTTCTCTTGTCGCTGCTGATCATGTTTAGAACACTTTGTTAGATCAGCGACAAGTTATTTTGTAATATACTCTATCTTAGGCGATCAATGCAATGTTATTTCCTCTACTTGATTCCTTCCTTTGTACGTTTACGCCTTATGCATTTGGGGGACTTGTCGGTGCGGGCACTTTTGTCATGAAGGCCGAGTGCGTAACGTCAAGACTGGCCGGCAAGGTTACTCAGACAAAGCAACCTTGTCGCGACTAGCTGCAGCTCACTTAAGTTGTTGAGCGGACTCGAAACAAAGTAAGGGCACGACTAGCCGGCGAAGTTGGTTCCTCTGCGCATGTGTTCTCCATACAAAGTACTATCGTTCGAGGAATATAACTTAAAAATTTAAAAATTGATTGCTCAAACTTTGGCAACTTAGCTTTTCTGTCTCTTGCTTCCCGATGAGGTGAAACTTCCTCGAGCGGTGCCTGGTCCACAATATTATCTCCTCCTTCCCCCCTGGTTAACTTGTGCGCGGGGGGGCCTTTCTTTCTTTGAGAAAAGAAAAAGAAGAGGAAATAACGTTATGGAGCCTAGCGGCTCGATTCTGCTTACCGGGTGTGGTTGCTGCACAAAGTGTTAGCCAAAGCATGCAATAAATTGATGAAAGCATGAACTTGACAAGTTGTGCGCAACACATGAGCTTTACTGATGCACGGGGTCTGCGCCCGGCTTTGTACAAAGGATTACATGCAACAGGCAAGACTTGTACAAAAGGTGGTTGCCGGAACAGGTTCCGACAACCGCGCCTTATGGGTAAAACTTACGAAGATGCTCAATGTTCCAGGAGTTGCTCACCGGAATGCCATCTTCGGGTCTCAAAGCGAACAGCGCCAGCCCTAGTGACTCGTTCACCCAATAAGGGCCTTCCCACTTCAAGGCCAACTTGTTTGAATTCTTGGCGGACTGAACGTGCGAAGAACAAGGTCGCCTTCCTCGAGACTTCGCATTAACCTTGCGGCTATGGTAGCGACGCAAAGCTTGCTGGTAGCGAGCGGCTCGCACAGCGGCCTGAAGATGATCCTCCTCAAGGAGCAGCGCGTCATCTTGTCGCAGCTGCTCTTGCTCAAGCTCATCATAAGTGAGCACTCGAGGCGATCCGTGTACGAGTTCCGTGCGGAGAACTGCCTCTGCTCCATAGACTAGAGCAAAGGGTGTCCGGCGGTGGCTCGATTTGGCGTCGTCTGATCGACCAAAGAACCACCGTAGCTCCTCGATCCGATTTCTTCCGCACTTGTGCAAATGTCGAAAGTTCTCGTCTTGAGCCCGCGCATCACTTCAAAGATTTGCCCTCTTCGCTTGACCGCTGCTTCTCGGGTGAGCAACAGCGAAAGCAGACCTTGGCGCCAAGGTCTTGGACGTCTTGCATGAAGGTGCGACTCGTGAATTGTGTGCCGTTGTCGGTGATGATCCGGTTAGGGATTCCAAACGGCAAACAATCGACCAAGAACTTGATCGCCGACCGGCTGTCACCTTCCTCATCGCTTCCACTTCCGGCCACTTTGTGAACTTGTCGACGGCGACGCATAAGTACTCAAAGCCCCGACAGCTTCGGGGAAGGGGCCAGGATGTCGAGCCCCAGACGAGAAAATGGCCGTGATAAAGGGATCGTCTGGAGAGCTTGAGCCGGTGGTGTATCTGTTTGGAATGGAACCGCACGCTTCACACTTGGTTACTTGTGCGATTGCATCCGGAGGCTGTCGGCAGAAGAAACCTTGCCGGAAAGCTTTGCTTGCGGCAAGTGCTCTTCTTGCCAATGTGGTGACCACATATGCCTCCATGTATCTCTCCCAACAGCTTCATCCATCTTCCACAGGAATACACTCCAATTTAACACCGTTGAGTCTTCTTACATGCATATCTTTGTCGACAAACCGTACATACTTGACCGCCGGGCTACTCTTTCCGCTTCTTCTTGCTCTTCGGAAGTTCTCCGTCTCAAGGAAATGGACAATCTGCTTTGTGCCCATCTTTGGAGCTTGTGGCTCAACAATAAGGACTAAAGGCACATCTGCTGCTGCGGGAACATCAGCTTCCGCGGCAAGAACCTGCGGTCCTGCCGGAGCTTGATGCTCCCCTACAAGCTTGCCTGAGCAAGACTTGTCGGGAACGTCTGCTTCAACGAAACAAACCCTGGGGCCTGCTTGAGCAGACTGCTCCTCAAGATCATTGGTGTTGATCTTGGGGACCTTTGCAACGACGGCCGGGAAGCTCTGCCGGAAAGTAGTCACCAGAGGCCAACTTCCTCTTCTTGCTTTGTCCAGTTGATGGTGTTACGGTTGGTTGAGTCGGCTTGAGCACGAAAATCCCTGGTTCACATTGTGTAACTTAAGCGCAGCCAAGACTTTGACAAAGCCGTCAAGAATATCATTACGAGCTCTTGGAACATGTTCCATTTGCGGGCCGTCAAAGTGCTCTTCTAGCTTCCTCACTTCATCAACGTAGGCTTCCATCAACGGACTCGTAATCTTTTGTTGACTTGGCGGACTGACGAGTTGCGAGTCACCCCTGACAATAAGCTTCTTGATCCCAAGGTCCACGGAGATCCTGAGACCGGCAAGCAAACCTTCATACTCTGCAGTATTGTTGGTCGCTTGCTCCTTGGGAAAGTGCATCTGGACGACGTACTTGAGGTGCTCTCCGGTGGGTGCGATGAGCAGCACGCCGGCACCGGCGCCTTGCAGCGAGAAGGCACCATCAAAGTACATCAGCCACTCTTTGCCTGCTTCTTTGACGGGAATGCTCGTCTCCGGAATCTCTTCATCTGGTGTTGGCGTCCATTCTGCTATGAATTCTGCCAATGCTCTACTTTGGATAGTTGATGTGCTTTCAAACTTGAGACCAAATCTTGACAGCTCCAATGCCCACTCGACAATCCTGCCTGTCGCTTCTGGATTCTCGCAGATCCTCTTCAGCGAAAGCGAGTGACAATCTGTGATCTCATGTGCTTGGAAGTAATGGCGCAGCTTTCTCGAGGCCATGAGGAGGCCGAAAAGCAACTTCTGCACACCAGAGTACCTCGACCTAGCCCCTTGCAGGAGGGAACTGACGAAGTAGACTGGGCGCTGCACCATCCTTTTTTGCGTCTGTTCATGTGTCTGCGCGGATTCATCCTTGTCGGGACCAGAGCTTGTCGGCGTAGCCCCCTGCTTGTCGCTGGATGTGCTTGCCATGGTTGCTGGCTCGTCATCCGCCTCCCTCTCCGCTACTAACGCAGCACTAACCACTTGATTGGTTGCCGCTATATATAGCAGCAACTTCTCTTGTGGCTCAGTGCGACAAGTGTTGGAGTGGAGGACAGTATCTCTTTAAGTCTCCGCAACAACAGCCTCCGCTTCGAGTCCATTTCATTGGACCCGCTTTTTCAAAATCTTGAAAAATGGCGAGCGCTGCTCAAAGAACCTAGAAATAAACCTCGCCGAGAGCAGCCACGCAACCGCAAGTCTTCGTGACATCCTTGACGCGCTTTGGTGCTTCAATCTGCTCAATGGCCTTGATCTTGTCGGGATTAGCTTCAATCCCTCGTTGAGACACGAAAAACCGAGAAGCTTGCGGAAGGGACTCCAAACACGCACTTCTCGGGGTTGAGCTTGAGGTTGATCTTGCGCAGATTTGCAAAGGTCTCGTCAAATCTTGAACCAGAGTTGCTTTGTCCTTGCTTTTGACCACTATGTCATCCATGTAGGCTTCTACATTTCTGTGCATTTGCGGCTCAAAAGCGTCATGGACTACCCTTGCAAATGTTGAACCAGCATTCTTCAAACCGAAAGGCATCCGTATGAAACATAATGTGCCACATGGTGTAATGAATGCGGTCTTCTCTTCATCTTCTTCAGCCATGAAGATCGATGGTATCTCGAGTATGCATCAAGAAACGAAAGCAAATCACATCCACCGTGGAGTCAACAATCGTCAATGCGCGGCAAGGGAAATGGATCTTTGGGACAAGCTTTATTAACATCCGTGAAGTCAATACAAAGTCTCCATTTTCCATTTGCCTTGCGCATACGACTACGTGATTGGCCAACCACGTGGGATGGAGCACTCCTCCGACGAGGCCTGCCGCTTCCAGCTTGATCTCTTCGCTATGAATTCTTGGCGCCCACCGCTTGCTTCCTGATTTTTGCTTGACGGCCGCGATGAGGACAAACGGCCAGCGGTGCTCAATCACTTTCCTGGGAACACCGGGATGTCGACGGTTGCCATGCAAACACATCGACATTCGCCGCAGGAGCAACGAAGCGCCTTCCTATTTAGGGTCGAGAGAGGCACTGATGGAGCAGCGACCACCAGTGCCGTCCGCCTTGGCGGGCACCTTCTTGGTCTTCGGCGGAGCGACCATCTTCTTGCACTCGCCGGTGTAGCTCGATGGTGCGTCCTCGACAAGAGCGCAGCACCGAAGAGGTGCGCTTGCCGGAGTGAGCATCAGAGCCCTTGCCGGACTTGGACTTGGTCTTCTTCCCCCCGGGAGCTTCAGCGGCAAGTGCTTTGCGATCTGTCGCGGCTGCTGCATCCCGGAAGATCTTGTCGGCACAGATAAGGGCTTCCTTCTTGTCGCCATGGACAGAGATGACGCTTACCGGGCCTGGCATCTTGAGTAGGTTGTAGGCGTAGTGAGAGGCCGCCATGAACTTGGCGAGTGCTGGACGGCCAAGTATCCCATTGTAAGGCAATGGGAAATCGGCAACGTCGAATGTAACCCTCTCAGTCCTGAAGTTCAGCTCGCTGCCAAATGTGACCGGCAACGTAATCTTCCCCTTCGGCTTGCTCCTTCCCGGATTGATTCCTTGGAAGGTACCGGTCTCTTCGAGCTCGCCGCCAGGGATTTGAAGCTTCTGGAGCACCGCGGAGGAGATCAGATTCAAGCCGGCCCCGCCGTCAACTAACATTTTTGTGACCTTGAGGTTGCGGATGGTTGGAAAGACCAACATCGGCAAGCACCGACCGCAGATCACGCCGGTCGTGGTGGTCCTCAATATCAAAAATGATAGGCGTCTTGGACCACTTCGCAGGCTTGCGTGACTCTACGGATGGTTCCGCTGCATTGACCTCCCGCATCCATTGCTTGAGTTGGCGGTGGGAGGTATGCAGGAAGCACCTCCGCCAACGCAAAGGACCTCTGTGGCTTTCAAACTCCTGCTCATCGGGCGGCGTCGTCTTCCATATCTTCGTTGCCGTCCTCATCTTCATCCTTATCGCGCCGCGGGAGGTCGATCTCCTTGTCGCCGCTTGGCCTTGCCGCGGCGTCCTCCCCGGCCGGACGTTTCTTGCTTGCTCCGCGGCACCTTCTGGGCCTTCTCCTTGTCGCGCGCCAGACTCAGCTCTCTGGCTGTTCGACAAGCTGCTCGACCTTCTTGCAGCTCGAGGTCGTGGCCCTTGGTGCGGTGGATCTTGCAAGATCGCTTGCCGGAGTTGTCCCCTTGTCGGCGGCCGCCACCGACCGGTGGTTGGCGCCAAGAAGCAACCTCCTTGCCGGAGCCACCAGCCTTGGCGTTCTTGTCGCCACCTCCATTGCCGGACCGCTCGACCGCTAGCACTTCTGGCTTTCTTCTTCCTGTTGCCTCGCGCCCGGCCCTTCTTTGCCGGGCGGTGTCATCCTTGTCGAGATCCTGCTTCAGCATTCTCTCCAGGAGTCTCCTCCTTCCTCGGTAGCGTGCACACTTGTCGGCCAAGGCGCATAGCTCACCGACGTCCTTGACTTTGCACATCGCCATCTCCTCCCTCATCCTGCGGTTCCGCACATTACGATGAAATGCGCTGATCACCGCGGCAGGTGGACGTCACGGGATGTTGTAGTGCACACGGCTGAATCTCTGGATGAACTTGCGCGGGGACTCTCCTTCCTTCCGGGCGAGCAAGTGAAGGTCACTCTCTTGGCCATGAGGTTTGTGGCCACTGTGAAGGCGCCAACAAACCGATGGCACAGATTCTGCCAAGAGGATATGGAGCTGTCCGGCAAGTGCATGAGCCAATATCGGCGTTGGGCTTGAGCACGGCGGGAAGTAGTTGGCGAGGATCTTGTCGTCCCGTCCCCGCAGCCTGCACCGCGATGGTGTAGATGCTAAGGAACTCCGACGGATGCGCCCTGCCATCATACTTCTCCGCACATCTGGTTTGAAGTTTTTTACGGCTGGGCCCATGGACTTGCCGCAGCTCACGAGTGAACGCAGGGCAACCTACCGCGTACAGTAAGTCGCCTGGCCCCTCCGGCACGTGCATGTCAACAGAAGGCCCAGCGCGCTTGTCGGACTGACGTCGCGTTTCTCTTCGCGCTGATGCGAAGTTCGAAGCGTCCTCTTGTTGTCGCTCATGAAGACCTTGGCGCTGATCGCGACGAGCTCGCGTATCCGACGACGCATTGGAGTCGCTGTCGAGGTGGATCCGGTGAGTAGGCGTTCTTGGCGTTCTTGGCGGAGAGTGCACGGTGGTTGCACCTCCGACAGCCTCATCGCCACCGGCTCGTGCCTTGTCGTCTCGCCATGGCAATGATGGCATTGGTTGCCGCGGAGCGCCGCCGTTAGCAAAGCCGATGAGGCTCGATAGTGGCCCTCCACTCGTCGACCTTGTCGGCCGTTGGAGGGTAGTCGAGGAGCAGCTGAGCTCTCGCCGCAGCTTCACTGGAGTAGTGGGTGGCATTGGAGAACGGTGCGAGGAGCGGACACGCTCGGACTTCTAACTACGTTAGAAGGAGCAGCACCCGTCCGCGATCGTATCTCACTCGTGCCGGCATGTTGGCGCGCATGCTGGTCTTGAGGGTCTCGATCCAGCGAGCGTATGGCGTTGTGAACGCCATGACGTTGTTGGTCCCGCCTCCGAGATGGGCGCGGGATGCGCGACGCCGAGGTTTGCGGTGCCTTGTCCTTGGACTTGGCAACGCCGCGAACACCTTCGCCGGCGCCGTTCCTCCGCCAAATACCGCCCCACCACCCGCTTGCTGCGGCGAGGGTGGGTACGACGCGACGGTTTCGCCGCCAAGCCTTCTTCTTCGGTGGCATGTTGGGGAAGATGTTGATGACGCTGCTCGTGTGAACGCCGGATCAGATTCACACGGCCTCGACGCCCTACCGGCGCGCCAAAGATGTCGGGAGGCTGATCGTACCCAGAACACCTATGGGGCCGACGGACCAGACCCCTTGTGGTTCGGAGGGGGCGGAGATCGCACGAAGAGCGGATCGAGGCGAGGCACACGAGCGGTTACCCACCGGAGCTCTCCGGAGAGATAAAACTCCTCTGCTGCTTGTTTGATCTATTGTGTTCTTGCTAGGGAGCAATGAGAGCTACGAAACCTAACGTGAGTGTATCTAGTCTCTGGTGAGTCGAATGAACCGAACCAGCCGAACCTCCTCGTTGCGCATGGGCCTCCTTTTATATGCTCAAGGGTCTCCGGCGGTGGCAACATAGGCGGGGTACAAATGTAAAAACAGGAGTTGGTACACCTACTTGAACAATTATGCGATTGCAAAATACCTAACTCGACGGGCAAGGGACAAAAGCAATAAATGCTCGTCATTGTCGCCCAAACAAAGGTAACAGAGACCGTCAGTGCGCCTCCGCTTCGCCACGATGGCGAGCCTGTCAAGCCGCTTATCGCTGCTCTCCGCTGGCTGCACAACCGCCGACACGCGCCCATGGAACGGTCCCATGGCGACACGTCATCGCTGGGTGAGCTGGAGCGGAGACGGAGAGAAGTTGCATGCCGCGGCAAGCGCCTTTGCCGTGGCCGAATCCTTGTCGCGCCCGGAGACTTGTCGGCGCTCGAGCCTTCCGGCAAGCTTCTCTTGCCGGGCCTTGTCTTCCGTATGCACAGGTGGCCTTCCTGACAAGCTCCTCTTGTCGGGGCCTTGTCTTCTCAATCAAATACTTTGTTCTTGAATGGCTCCAAAGGAGCCACGGAGGATATTGGCGGTGACGAGGCAAACCTTGCCGCGGGGTGCTGCAACTGTCCGTGCACGAGTACGGGATACTAGGGTACCCCTACTCTAGTACACCGACACCATTGATACGCCTAGTTGATGTGAGACCATCTTCCTCCTTTTTGTATTCTCCACAACCACCATTCTATTCCACCTATAGTGCTATGTCCATGGCTCGCGCTCATGTATTGCGTGAAAGTTGAAAAAGTATGAGAATACTAAAGTATGAAACAATTGCTTGGCTTTTCATCGGGGTTGTGCATGATTTGAGCATTTTGTGTGAAGAAGATGGAGCATAGCCAAACTATTGATTTTGTAGGGATGAACTTTCTTTGGCCATGTTATTTTGAGAAGATATAATTACTTTGTTAGTATGCTTGAAGTATTATTATTTTTATGTCAATATTAAAATTTTGTCTTGAATCTTTCGGATCTGAACATTCATGCCACAATAAATAAAATTACATTGATAATTATGCTAGGTAGCATTCCACATCAAAAATTATATTTTTATCATTTACCTACTCGAGGACGAGCAGGAATTAAGCTTGGGGATGCTTGATACATCTCCAACGTATCTATAATTTTGATTGTTCCATGCTATTATATTATCTGTTTTGGATGTTTAATGGGCTTTAATATGCTCTTTTATATTATTTTTGGGACTAACCTATTAACCGGAGGCCCAGTGCCAGTTTTTGTTTTTCTTTCCTATTTTAATGTTTCGTAGAAAAGGAATATCAAACGGAATCCAAACGGAATGAAACCTTCGGGATGATCTTTCTTGGACCGAAAGCAAACCAGAAGACTTGGAATTGAAGTCTGGAACACCACGAGGCGGCCACAAGGCAGGAGGGCGTGCCCCCACCCTCGTGGGCCCCTCCTAGCTCCACCGACGTACTTCTTCCACCTATATATACTCTTATACCCTAAGAACATCAGGGGGAGCCACGAAAACCACTTTTCCACCGCCGCAACCTTCTGTACTGTGAGATCCCATCTTGGGGCCTTTTACGGCGATCTGCCGGAGGGGGAATCGATCACGGAAGGCTTCTATATCAACACCATAGCCTCTCCGATGAAGCGTGAGTAGTTTACCATAGACCTTCGGGTCCATAGTTATTAGCTAGATGGCTTCTTCTCTCTCTTTCATTCTCAATACAAAGTTCTCCTCGATGTTCTTGGAGATCTATTCGATGTAATACTCTTTTGTGATGTGTTTGCCGAGATCCGATGAATTGTGGATTTATGAACTTGATTATCTATGAATATTATTTGGTTATTCTCTGAATTCTTATATGCATGATTTGATATCTTTGCAAGTCTCTTTGAATTAACGTTTAGTTTGGCCTACTAGATTGATTTTTCTTGCAATGGGAGAAGTGCTTAGCTTTGGGTTCAATCTTGCGGTGTCCTTTCACAGTGACAGTAGGGGAAGCAAGGCACGTATTGTATTGTTGCCATCAAGGATAAAAAGATGGGGTTTATATCATATTGCTTGAGTTTATCCCTCTACATCATGTCATCTTGCCTAATGCGTTACCCTGTTCTTATGAACTTAATACTTTAGATGCATGCTGGATAGCGGTCGATGTGTGGAGTAATAGTAGTAGATGCAGAATCGTTTCGATCTACTTGACATGGACGTGATGCCTATATTCATGATCATTGCCTTAGATAACTTCATAACTATGCACTCTTCTATCAACTGTTCGGCAGTAATTTGTTCACCCACCGTAATACATGCTATCTTGAGAGAAGCCACTAGTGAAACCTATGGCCCCCGTGTCTCTTTCTTATTATATTGCATCTCTTTTATTTACATCACATCTCGTTTACTATTTTGCAATCTTTACTTTCCAATTTATACAAAAAAAATACCAAAAATATTTACTTTACTATCTTTATTAGATCTCACTTTTGCGAGTGGCCGTGAAGGGATTGACAACCCCTTTATCACGTTGATTGCAAGGTGCTTGATTGTTTGTGCAGGTACTAGGTGACTTGTGTGTTGTCTCCTACTGGATTGATATCTTGGTTCTGAAAAACTGAGGGAAATACTTATGCTACTTTGATGCATCACCCTTTCCTCTTCAAGAGGTAGCAACATGTAGAGCATCTTTATAATCACCCAGGTACGTTGTGACGTTTGATAGCACACTAAGTGTTCCTCCAGTATTCGGGAGTTGCATAATCTCATAGTCATAGGAACATGTATAAGTCATGAAGAAAGCAATAGCAATAAACTAAACTATCATAGTGCTAAGCTAACGGATGGGTCTTGTCCATAACATCATTCTCTAATGATGTGATCCCGTTCATCAAATGGCAACACATGTCTATGGCTAGGAAACTTAACCATCTTTGATTAACGAGCTAGTCTAGTAGAGGCATACTAGGGACACTCTGTTTTGTCTATGTATTCACACATTGTCGTGCAATTGTCACGACAGATGTCCTTAGTGTAAGGACTTAGTCACGAGGCCAACACATCTATGTGGTAGCTTGAGAGGGGTTGATCGGGACGAGAGACGCAATACACAAGACAAGGATTTTGACAGCTTCGGGCCCCGGGAAACATCATCCGGCAATAGCCCTACATGATGTTTGTGGCTAGGTCTCATTATGATCATCAGAGAGTCACCGGTAAGCCGGCTCTTTGTGTCTAACCCTAGACATTGTTTCTTGTCCCTCTCTTGGGGTGCCCTGCCCCTCCTTATATAAGTTGAAGGGGCGGCTTACATGTAGAGTCCTATTAGGATTAGAACTAACTTATTCTCTATTACAAGTCGGATACAAGTAAGGGTCTTGCTTCCTCATAAAGGAAATATTCCTCATGCCTTCTGTCTTAAGCTGGCCCACCATAATATGAGCTGGCCTACTGGGCCTTGGGCCTAGTCTTCTATGTGACCGGCCGTCGGGGTCATCCGTGAGTCCTCTGACCAGTGAGCCGCCAGACCTGTGAGTCGCCAGTCCTCCGGCGGGTCATCGGTGAAGCGCCAAGTCCGGACGGGTCATACTTCCGGCCGGGTCATACCGTGGGGTATATCCCCGACATTAGCCCCCAGTTTAATTTGGATTTATCCATGTTAAACTGATCCTGTAAAACAAACACAAGAACAACTTTGACAGATTGTGTTCCTGGTTAAAAATTCATGTACGCCGGCACCTGATTATCCTTAAGTCCAAGTGTCATTTCCTTCTTCTAGAAAATCCGGGTCAAATAAGCTAGCTTCATACTCAATTTGCTGATGTTGGTTTCTCACAGAAAAATATTGTGAAGAATAATCCACTTGAGTCGGCTTCCAAGGCGCCGGGTTAAATAATTTTGGTCTTCAAATACTCATCTGATATTCAGCCGGCTTGAAGATGTAAAACTTGCCGGTTTATCATTACCAAAAATTGTCGGATTATAAAACAGACGATGCCGGGTCATAATTGTTGTTGACACTGGTTTATTTAATTGATCCTCCTGATTTGCTCAAAACTGATAATTTGAAGATTTTTCTCCCTTATATCCATATTACATGTAGCCCCCAAGTCTTGAGCAGAACAAAGTGATGGTTTAAGACTTGCTCCAATAAATGTTGCAACCTTGAAGAAATCCGGTTTATTCATCTCAATCATATTAACTGAATATTCCACACACGTAGCCCCCAAGTGTCGGGTTGTCATGCTTGCAGCAACACAGGACTTGTAATCGCTTATGCTCATGAAAATTTCAACCAAGTAGCCCCCAAGGGCCGGGTCATTATGCAATAATGAGCAGGGACTTTGTAGATATAACCATGTAAATTTGAACGGCAATGTGTAGCCCCCAAGGGCCGGCTTAGTAAGATAATACTGAGCTGGGACTTTGTATATAATTGATAATAACATCGTATAATATAGTCTCCACCATGGGGCTTGAACCCACGTCCACAAGGTTAAGAGCTTTGTACTCCACCAATTGGATAGTGGACCGTTCAATATAATGGATTAATGCTTGTGTACCTTGAATTTTTGACAGGAGCAATTGGTAGCCCCCAAGGGCCAACTCATTTAGAATGTGATGAGTCGGGTCTTCAATAAGTTGAGCAAAAAATGACTTTGCATTAGCCCCCAAGTGCCATGGTGCATCTTTGGCGGTGACATGGGACTTGCATATTTGATATAATCCCAATCTGAATAATATAGCCCCCAAGTGCCGGGTCGTAAGCCTGTAGCGACTCGTGACTATACCTTCCATTGTAGAATAAATCATATCCAAAAAATAATAGCCATTGCGCTAAAGCGACTTTGAAAACCTCAATCATAACACTGGTTATTGATAATCACAATAGAAATACAGCCATGTTGGCTATTCGAGATTTGAATAATATAATCCGGTATGAAAACCTCAATCATTCAATATCATCATGAAAATCCAGCCAATTTTGGCTATTAAAGGTTTGAATACCTCATAGGTTGACAAGTAAATCCGGAGTTTAAATACCCGGCGGCTCTTGGCCGATGATGACTTAATGCGCATTCATTATAAGTCGGAATTTTTGTAACCTGGTGGCCTATAGCCCTTGAGAAAATCAATAATTGATAACCCTTTTGAGACACCAATTTCAGTGATGAGCTTGGACTGAAGCATTTATATAAGCACAATTCTGCAAATCCTGCACAGAGTTTTAAACAATGCCCTGGCGACTTAACGTCAAGGGCCAGGGCGGGTAACCACCCAAATGTAGTCTTACCCTGCACACAAGTAGATCACAAGAACCCTTGGCGGTTTACCGTAGGGCGGGTCATAATACCTCACATATAACCACTGTGATATTGAATTTGTACTGCCGGTTTACATGACCTATGCAGTAAGGGCGATAACCCAATCTTTAGAAGCCAATGCTTCCACATAGATGGTGATTGTCATAAAATTTGGCGACTTATAGTCAAAAGTCAAGCCGGGTTAAGCATAAAACACTTATATATATTTGAGATATAGTCCAAAAAAGGTCTCAAGTCAAACCCAAAATTGTTCGCAAAAAAGACTTAAAAATTTAAGGCTTATGATTCATATACGATCGGAAAACCGTTCCAAAGGGGTTGAGCTAAGATTCGAATACGATCATATAGCCCCCAGTGGCTTTGGCGTTGCCGATCAAGAGGGTACCGACAGCTATGTTCTCTTTGGTTTGAATACGACCTATGTTTGAACAGGAAGCCCCCAAATGACCTTGAGAGTTGTTTAACGACGCTGATTGGAATACGATCCACGTCGGACCCAAAAGAGGTTAAGCTATGATTCAGATACGATCAAGAAGCCCCCTAGTGAGTTTGGCAGTGTGCCGATCAAAAGGGTTTCGACAGCTATGTTCTCTTTGGTTCGAATACGACCTATGTTTGAACAGGAAGCCCCCAAGTGACCATAATAAGATAAGACGTAAGGCAGGATACCTATGTTTGAACCGCGCATCATGGCAGCAAGTTCTTTTTGGCAACCTTTAATTTTTCTTAGAACTCGAACTTGCGAGAAATTAATTCTTTTTGAACCGGAACTTTAAACCGGATTTGAAAGCTTCAAAAATTTGTGAGGGACAAATTTACCTTGAGCCGGATTTGAGAGCTTCAAAAATTTGTGAGGGACAAATTTACCCTGGGCTGGCTTTTGAACCGGATTTTAAACCAGAGTTCTTATTTTGAGCCAGAAATCTTCTGACGGCTTTTAAATTTTCATCGATCTAGCAGTAATCTCCGGGGCCCGGGTTATTTTTCCCCTCAATGACCCGGAGTTCTTGAATTCATTGAAAGCGGCCAATTTTGCCGAGTCATACCATTGTAGCCCCCGAGTCTCAAGACGACTCGAGGAGTTGGCTTGAGATTCTCCATATTTGACCATAGCAAAAGGTATACATCATTGGCGTTGATAGCGCGATGTGAATCCACAGAAGGTTGAGGTGACTGCGGCGGGTTATAAATGATCCCGTATGAGCCGTGTCGACCTTTCGCCAATGGCTCCTTCCAACTGGCTGTTTGAAGTTAACCAAACTGTAGCGGCGGCGACTTGTGCACCTGCCCATTGAACCATGCAGTGTAGACGGCGGCTGATAATATATGATAATTTGCCTCTAATTTGTTGGAAGAAAACCGGGCTTCCCAAGTAGTGACTATCTCATACTCAATAAACAGCTCATCCAGACAAGTGCGGCTCGGTGTGTCGATATAGAACAGGCCGCGAGAGACGAACGTAAAGACGATTGTAACATCAGAAGCGGCATAGACAGATGAACTGGAAGTGGTGTTGTAAGCCGGTGCGGACGGGCAAGTTGTCCTCCTTGTTGTAAGCGACGTGGTCGAGAGAGACGGCCGCAGCGTTGGAAACAGCAAGGACGCGGGCGAGTCGGCCGCGGGCTCGGACGACGAGTCCGTTGCGTGTGTTGATGTAGCAGGGGCGGCGACTTGCGCACGTATCCGTCCAGAACACGGCACGAACGTGATAGCGCAAAAATAATATTGACGCACGCTCCTTTGTGACACCTTTGTAATAAATAATGGTCCTGCAAAAAAAACCACATACCAGTGTAATTGTTCTCAAACAAAATATATGCTAATAAAATACTTAGACAAAATAGCACCTGATGTTTTGGGACGTCAGACTTTCTTTGCGTGGACCAGAGTTTAACAGGGACATACGGAGGCACAACAACTTACTGCGCACCGCCTCTCTCATGTGGATGCATCAAGTTGCGTCGTGCAGATGAACCGATGAACGCTAGCACTGCTTCTGTAGTACCTGTTTGAACTTGCGGAACCAACACTACTTGACAAAACTTAAGCCTGCTGTGATGTGCTACTCCAGTCTGTGACCATCGATTGCTTGTCCTGCTTCATAAATCGTAGCCTCACGCGCCACCTTAGCCCATGACTACTGACTGCTTTAACTGATCTGTAGTCTTGGCTAAGGCTTATACCACATATTTTACTGTAGTGGCGAGAGAGAATTGCAAAGAGTGCACCCGCTCAGCATCGGCGGATGATTGCAGCTATGGAGGCGGCCCATCGAACTTGGTGTCATGCACGCTTGTCTCCAGTAAATATTTCCTCTGTGCACACTCGTACAAGTTTTGTCTGAGCAAGCAGCTTGAGGGCCTTTTGTTTTGTTGGGAACCTTTAGGTGCGTGCTTACCTCTTCATTATTTTAATATTGCATGATCCTCCTTTGTTCTGATTGCACCAAGTCGCTACATGTGGAATCCTTCTCAGTCTTTGAGGCAACCATCACAAATAAACAATACGATAGAGCCCACACCAGACCGTCCGCCTTCTTCTACTTCGAAAGAAAAGAACAGCCTGCCGCCTCCTCGTTTTCCAGACGGGCCGCTCGGATTCCCTCGCTCCACATTGAACAGATGGCCGCTGGGATTCTAGGTCAGGCGGCGTCGTTGTCGCAGCAGGTCGCAGCCTAAACTACTGTCGTGGCAGCCGGTCACCGTCGAAGCTTGAGGACTGGAGGAGGTGAGGTTCTTGCCCCAACATTGTTCAATCTTTGCATCTTCCGTCTAACTTTTCTCGATCAGATTATGATTGATTTTTTTATTTCAACAGCTGCTGTCGTCGCAGCTGCTCACCGTCAAAGCTTCGACAACGTGGACGACGCTGGGGGTTGAGCTCTTGTGTGCCTGGGCGAGCTCGGGGACTAGAGGAGGTGAGGGTTTTGCCCCAATATTTCGTTATGTTCAATATCTGCACCTTTTATCTAGCTTTTCTTGACCGTGCGGTCGATGTTACTGTATGTTGATCGATTCTTCTATTCCTTTCTTCTCTCTGAATCTACATGCCTCTGAATCTACAAGCTTCTGAATCTACTGCATGTAGCACATTATGTATGATTGATAGTTTGTTCCTACGCATGCTTCTGAATGTATACATCCTGTATAGTTCATCGTCCACATGCCAAATTTTAGCACAATATGTTACCATCCCCTATCAATTTAGTTATATTGCCTTTGAACAATAATAATGTTTAAAATTTTCTTGATTTATAGAAATGGATGATGGAACTGGTGGTGTTCAAGAATCAAGTGACATGTCGATTTCAAGCGATGATGACACCATTAAGCAACGGAATGAAAGCAACGCGGAACTTGAACATGACCTTGGCAACAGTTTCTACCCAGTTGCAGAGATAGGCGCCATGTCAGATGATTCATGCAATTCAAGTTCAGCAAGGATCGACTGTAGTGCCTAATTTTCGGAGAATATACGAGTATGCTGTTTCAAATTCAGCAAGGATCGACTGTAGTGCCTAATTCTGCAGCATTACACTTCGATGAAAATTAAGGGCTCGACAATATGATGGACCAGAGTTTGGACATGGTTTACGTAGTTTGAAGATGTTGGATGCAATATTTTGTATGAACTTGTCAACTTTAATGTAATACCTGATACCTGATAGGCACCAGGGCACTAGAAAAGTAGACAGATTTATGTTTTGTCATCTTGTTTCTGCCCAAGGGACTTGAATTTGTCTCTGTTATATGGTTCAAGTATTAGTTCATTCCACTTTCAGTTCCAGTTCAAATGATTAGGTTATTCTTTCATGTCGATCGTAGCAGAAACATCAGCAGCAAATACTCTTTGTCAGTCTCAATAAACAATGACAGAATGTAAGAGGCAAGAATATGATGAAACCCACTTTTGTATTGATCTCAGCCAAGTACATGAGTGCACGAACGTGCTAGTCAGTCGTGGCTAACTAAATCCCTGAATAGGGAGGTATGTTTACAATGTACAAAAGCACGGAACAAGAACAATATATAGGGATGTTTCCAACAGACATATTTCTTATTAATAAACTGAACTGCCTTGATTTTGTGTCCTTTCTGTATCAGCTGCTGGTGATGCTTACAGCTTTTGGATAACTCTGCTGGATCCTGAAGATGTTCACAGGGAGGGCACTAGCTGATGGTATGTTCAGAGAAGGATTGAGTCTGCACTTGTTTGCAGAGATGACATGTCCTGAGAAGATATACACAGGCAGCCATATGATAATGATGATGATGCAAGATTGAACAATAAATTGGCTTGTTTAGCTTCTGTTATCAGAATCTGCATCTTGTGTGGTACTGTTTCATCACGCATCTAACACAGCTCTGAATCTGTCAAGCAAAAAGTAACATCATCAGACAACCAAGGGACATGGGCAATTTCACACAACATGCAGGATTTTTGCGATTTTAGTTGCTCGACATGACAACAATGGAGGACCTCACCGTGGCACAATCCGGCCAATAGCTCGCGCCGCCGTCGCCGGAGACCAAAGATCTCGTGCCGCAACCGCCGGAGACCAAGAGCTCGCGAGCGCCGCGCGCGTACGACTTAGCGCGCTGACCCTCGCCATGTCACGCCGCCGCTGATCTTGGGGAACATCCTCTCCACCGTCAGCAGTCGGCCGTCGCCGTCGCGTCGCCCGGGAGAGAAAGGGGATGAGCGAACGGTCTGGCTGTTGTGCGCGAGTAATTTTTCTGCTGTTTTCTGCTCGAGAGGGGTGGGCGGTGGGGATGATGTAGACGTTTCCACATCAGCGCGTATCGCTTGGTCCGTAGCAGCGGCCCGTAGTGTAGCATTATCGGTCATCTTGAGTACTCCTTCTCCGCCTCTTTCCCTCCTTCTATCCGGCGGCTGTGCTGCCCTTATGGTAGTGGTCAGTGTTATGACGTCGGGGTGGCTTCTGAAGCTCACAAGGGCATCCAGCAGCTGCAGTCGTTGTAATGGAGATGAGGGCGGCTCGCTGTGACCCGGGCGGGGCTGCGGGCGGCGAGGCCAGCGCAGCGGTGGCTCGGAAGCAGAGAGACGAAAATAGGACCGCGGGCAGCAAGGCGAGTGCAGCTGCGGCTTGATATGGTAACGACATCTTGAGGCGGCACAACCGTTTTGAGGATGGAGCTGCGGCTGCGAAAAACGCTCCAGCAAGGAGAAACTGCGGCCATTGGAAGCAAGGTTTAGCTCGGACGACGACGGCTGTAGCAGGCTAATCAGTGGGCGGCTTGGTCTACGCGCGGGGTGAGCCGGACAAGGCCAGAACCAGCGAAGCGCTCAAGCAGCAGCTCCTCGACCAGGGCTACTCCCCGGCAGGCGGCTCATGGCCCGGTCGGAGGAGAAGGGACCGCGAGGAGGGACCGCGAGGCAGCCAGCGGCTTGACGGGGTGCGGAGCGACTCTAGTGCGGTGGAGGTAGAGAAGCAAGCCCGCAGTGGCCCTCGGACAGCGACAGCTCCGGCTCAATGACAATCCGGTAGCAGCGACGGTGACCCGGCGGAGGCCAGAGCCGCCCGTCTACGGGGACGGAGTCCGTGACCATATCCACCTCCCGGTCGTGGGGGATCCCTAGACCCGCAGTCCGGCGAAGGTGGTCTGGATTTTGGGCGGCCCACGGACCGAGCCATAGTGGCCGGTTGGAAACAGCAGGCATGCTCATCTCGGAGGTAAAGTAACTCGTCGACGGCGGCCTTGAGGCTGCACCCGCGGGAGTGAGCAGCAGGGGCAAAGCCGTACATGGTCTTGAGTCGTCAGCTGATTTTAACCAATGCTTTCTTAAGAGAAATTAGCAGTACGTGAAGGATTTTATGAACCTTGGTAGCCTGCATGTGTGTTGATCGATCTGATACCCAATACTATTCGGATCTCCGCGAGAGGGTGCAGAGGCCTGTGATTTTCTTGTATTTGGATCAGACTCGTAGTCCATATGGAGCGGTAACCAGCGTCGGCAAAATCAGCCTGGGTAGTCCTATTTCCTTTTTCGTACGCTACGCATCAACCGATAAACTTGGTTTTTAGAAACGACACCCTCCAGGCTTCAGGTGAGCGACGGATTGCTTTTCCCTCAGGATTCGATCCCTTCCTGTAATGGCGCCTTGCCTTGTTATCTCCAATGCGATCGAATCGATCGTAGCACAAACTTAGTTGAACGTATCACCTTTGAAACCCCACTAGATGAGACGGCTTGTATTGAGGCCGTACTAGAATTGCCTTAACCCTTGATTAACAGAGTTGAAGTTGACACCATGCTAAACAGTAGCACATGACACGTCTGCTGTTTGGAAACACCAGCTTAAGCAGATCAATCATGGCAGTACATGGGATAACCCTAGAAAATTGTTTCAATCTTGACTGACGAACTCGGAGTTAATTTGGACCCTTCTGCACCAGCTCTTCTTCATCCAAAAAATTGCGAACTTCTCGATCCTTGAGAGAAATTCCTCCAAGAACACAACACCACCATGCGCTTGCCCCACGGTGGGCGCCAACTGTCGTGGAATTGTCACGGCAGATGTCCTTAGTGTGAGGACTTAGTCGCGAGGCCAACGCATCTATGTGGTAGCTTGAGAGGGTTTGATCGGGATGAGAGACGCAATACACAAGACAAGGATTTAGACAGCTTCGGGCCCCGGGAAACATCATCCGGCAATAGCCCTACATGATGTTTGTGGCTAGGTCTCATTATGATCATCAGAGAGTCGCCGGTAAGCCGCCTTTTTGTGTCTAACCCTAGACATTGTCTCTTGTCCCTCTCTTGGGGTGCCCTGCTCCTCCTTATATAAGTTGAAGGGGCGGCTTACATGTACAGTCCTATTAGGATTAGAACTAACTTATTCTCTATTACAAGTCGGATACAAGTAAGGGTCTTGCTTCCTCATAAAAGAAATATTCCTCATGCCTTCTGTCTTAAGCCGGCCCACCATAATATGAGCCGCCTCTTGGGCCTTGGGCCTAGTCTTCTATGTGACCCGCCGTCGGGGTCATCCGTGAGTTCTCTGACCAGTGAGCCGCCAGACTCGTGAGTCGCCAGTCCTCCGGCGGGTCATCGGTGAAGCGCCAAGTCCGGCCGGGTCATACTTCCGGCCGGGTCATACCGTGGGGTATATCCCCGACACACATGTACTAAGTTTTCGGTTAATACAATTCTAGCATGAATAATAAACATTTATCATGATATGAGGAAATATAAATAACAACTTTATTATTGCTTCTAGGGCATATTTCCTTCACCTATGTATTCTTTTTTTTGCGGGGGTAAAAGTGCTTTATTCCATAGATGCAGAGTTACAATCAGTTGACAAAAGCTCAGCGATACAAGGTGGGCAATTCTGTAGCCAACAAGCCGTGCTAGACTCTACTCTCCCATGGTTCGCCAGGCGATCTGCTACTCTGTTTTGATCTGTAGAAATTTTCATAGGAAAAAACTATCTACCAGCTTAGAGTGCTTAATCTCCGTGACTAAATGACCATAAGCCGATCGATCAAGAATATCTGAGGACAATGAAGAAAGCATCGTCAAAGAGTCAGATTGGATTACCATGGGAAGGTCTGATCGCTCCAAAGCTAGCGCTAGACCCTCCCTAATTGCATGTAGTTCCGCTTCGATGGCTTCGTTGCAGAAAAAGAGGTGTCGATAAGCAGCAAAGATCAAGCTTCCATCCAGATTCCTGAGGACCATCCCTGAACCTGCAGTCTCGTTTGAGGAGGACAAACCGTCAACCGAAAGGACGACCCATCCTGCAACAGGAGCAGGCCATGGTCTGGCCGACGCAGTTTCCTTGTTCTTGGGTTCTGACCACCCCACTCTCTCTACCATTTTACCTTTGATCATCTCCTCCGTGTTATACTTTTTTGCATGCCATAAAGAGTTCAGATAGCTATTCAAGAAGTCGACCGAGATTTTTACCGAACTTGATCCTTTCCATGCAATAAATCGGTCCGCAAATTCCATACTCTCCATATTAAAATCAGCACCATGTCACGTACCCTCTCAGTGGAGTTTGCTAGCACATTGAGCAGCCATTCCTCCCCAGTATTTACTAGACATTCGTTGCTTGGCATTGGCCATATCCTCCTCATTCCTTCCCAGAGCTGCACCGCTTCCTTACATGCCACCAAAGTGTGGAAGGAGCTCTCGTCTTCGACACCACACAGCGGGCAAGTTGCACGTGTTCGTAGGTGTCTATATTGCATGCACTTAAATGTAGCAAGGGCACCAGTTGCCGCCTTCCATGCCATCACTTTCATTTTTTGCGGGACAGTTGCTTGCCAGATAAGGTTCCAAATTGGCCATGTACCATTAGGTTGAGCACTAGAAGCACCATTAGAAAAGGCTTCCTCATGGTTTTGCATAGCTAGATGATAGGCACTCATAACTCTGAAGCATCAACTTTTCTCCGGATGCCAAGCAAGAAAATTATCTTGTTGTCTCAGAGACGTACGAATCTTACGAATTTGCAGCACATCCATAGGCCAAAAGTGCTCATTAAGCAACTGATTATTCCAAATACCATTTGTCTTCCATTGTAACGCCCCGCATCCGATGCGCCAGGTGTCTGCCAGTTATTCGCCGCCGTTGCCATGTCGTTTGCTTGCTTGTTGCATTTTGCCATGTCATCATGTGCATTACATTGCATACGTGTTCATCTCATGCATCCGAACATTTTCCCCGTTGTCCGTTTTGCAATCCGACACTCCCATGTCCTCTGGCGTCCCCTTTTGCCTCTTTTCGTGTGCAGGTGTTAAACACTCTCGGAATGGTGCCAAGCGGCCTTGGTACACCACCCGTAGACCGCCTGTCAAGTTTCGTGCCATTTGGAGTTCGTTTGATACTCCAACAGTTAACCGGGGTACCGTAAAAGCCTCTTTTGTTGCAGCCCAACACCCCTTCTTAATGGCCCAATAACCCATCCAAACCCCCTCCATGCTCTCACTCGTTTGATCACGATCGTGTGAGCAAAAACCGCACTCCATTTGGACTATCATAGCTCCCTCTACCTATATAAACTCCCTCTCCCCCGAAATTTCGGGCAAAACCACTCCAAACCCTAGCCCTCTCTCCCCTCTCCGCGTCGGACGTGTCCGTCCATGCCGGACGAAACCCGCTGCCGCTGTCCGGCCAATCGGCGCGCGCCACGTGGCCTCCGCCTCCGCTCGCCGCCGCCCGGCTGCGAGGCCCGCCCGCTCGGCCCGCCTCTCCTCCGCCGATCCCACGCATCCCGCCGCGCTCTCCGGCCGACGCGCCTCTCGACGCCGCTCCGTCGTCGCCCGCCCGACTCCTCCGTCCAGATCCATGCGGGAGCCGCGCCGCCGCCGTTAGGCGCCCCCTCGTCGCCGGCGCACCTCGGGACGACCGGATCCGGCCAGATCCGGCCTTCCCCGTCCCTCCTCCGGCCGCTGCCTCCCCCATCTCCGGCGAGCATCTCCGGCCTCGCCTCGGTTTCCGTGCAGCCCTAGATCTGAGGTTGACCCCCTCGTTTTGCAGTGCCGAAATTTTTGCATTACGTTGCCATGTTCATCATGCCATAACTTCATGCTCGTTGCTCCGTTTTGTGCATATGATATATCAAAGTGTTCATAATGGTATGCTCTTCATTTTGTTCCATTGTGTCATGCTTTTTTCAGTTAATCTTGATGCCCTAATCATTGTTGCAAGACTGCTATGTGATGTTGTCTGCTGTAGTTCAACAGAACTTGCTCATTTGTCATTTTTGTATCTTTTTGTGTGATTTTATTTTGAGCATGATGTCTACATGTGTTATGAGACAAAACATTCCATCTTTGCTGTGGTGGAATCCAATCTTCATGATATGCCATGTGTTGATTGTTACAAGCATGCAAAGTAGCTCTCATGATATTACTGATTTCAGGGTCTTAGAATTTCAGTCTTGGCCCTGCTGTTATTTTTATGCCATGTATTCATGTTGCTACAGTGAGATTCATGCCTCTTTTGAGTATGTTCGGTAAGGATGTTTTGGACATATGGATGGTTTCTACCCATCCATGCCCCTGTTTTCATTTATGGAGTGCTCTAGAATGTCTTAATCTTGCTCTATTTTTGCTACAAAATGTTCCTGGCAGATTGTTTACATGTTAACCAATTTTGCCATGGTTGTTGTTAGTGATCCAAGCATGCTATGAATTTGCTCTTGCCAAGGTTAGCTTCATGAGCATGTCATCTTGCTGTAGGTATGCTTGTTTTGTCATGCAATGCTTCGTGATGAGTGATTCGAGCTCGCAAAGATGCCTTCATAATTCTGGTTATGCCATGCTCAGTTTTTCTGCTAAGTCTGAATCTGTTTATGAAACTTGCTATGTTTACATGGGAGCCATCATATCTTATGTGCCTTTTTGGCTCGTGATCAGTAAGGGACTTTTGTTTTATGCAATTAGTAGATTCATGCCATGTCTTTGGTTACGATGATAAGTTCTGTAGCATGTTGTTTGATAGCTCTAAACTTTGTAACCTGATATTATTTCTGTCATGTCTAGTGAAATTCTGCTAAGTCTGTGAAACTGTTATTATTTGCAATCTTGCCATGTCCTTTTGAGCATGTTCTAGTGATTTATGGAGATAGCTCAGTGTTCATGTTGTGTCATGCTTTACCTGTACATCACGTCCATGCCTTTTGTTTTCATGTTAAGGTGTTGTAGCATATTGTTTTGATGCTTGCTAGTTTCCTAGTTGTTGTTTTGGACAGCATGCCCTTTAAACTTGTTTCATGTGTATGTGTTGAACCGTTGCTCCGTTTTGAGTGTGCTCTACATGAAACTTGCCTAGTTTTACATGTAGTTTCATGTTACCTTGTTGCATCCATGTTTCGATGTGTGTGCTTGATGTTTGAATGCATTTTGCATCAATGCCATGTTTAACTTGTTTTGCTCATATCTTCTAGGCCGTAGCTCCAAATTAAATGAACTTTATATGTAACTTGACTAGAATTTCGTGTAGATCATCATGGTGCATCTTAACTTGCTGTTTAACAACTTGAACATAAGGTTTATTCATATCTGGACCAATTTCGAAATTTGCATATGAGGACTTACCGAAATTGTTATATGTTGTTTCCGGCCTCATTTAAACTTGCTTTGAAGTGTTGCTCTTGTTTGCATCATCTTTTGTCATGCGTAGCCTCATGTAGGCTTGTCATGCATCATACTTGGTTGAGCATCATGTCTTGTTTATGTGTTGTGTGTTTACCTTGTTGTTTGCTTCTTTCCGGTTGTGCTTCTCCTCGATAGTTCTGTTTCGTTGCAATCGTGAGGATTCGTTCGTCTACGCTTGATTCCTCTACGTGGCTTCATCTTCTTCATGGACTCGTTCTTATTCCTAGCGGGATTTCAGGCAAGATGACCATCACCTTGGATCTCATTACTATCATTACTATGCTAGTTGCTTCGTTCTATCGCTATGTCGCGTTACCTACCACTTGCTTATCAAGCCTCCCAAATTGCCATGAACCTCTAACATTTGTCACCCTTCCTAGCAAACCGTTGTTTGGCTATGTTACCGCTTTTGCTCAGCCCCTCTTATAGCGTTGCTAGTTGCAGGTGAAGATGAAGATTGCTCCATGTTGGATTATGTTTAGGTTGGCATATCACAATATCTCTTATATTATTAATGCATATATATACTTGGTAAAGGGTGGAAGGCTCGGCCTTATGCCTGGTGTTTTTCCACTCTTGCCACCCTAGTTTCCGTCATATCGGTATTATGTTCCCGGATTTTGCGTCTCTAACGCGGTTGGGTGTTATGGGAACCCCTTGACAGTTCGCTTTGAATAAAACTCCTCCAGCAAGGCCCAACCTTGGTTTTACCATTTGCCTCACCACCACCTACTTTTCCCTTGGGAGTCGCTCTCTCGAGGGTCATATTTATTTTAACCCCCCCCCCCCCCGGGGCCAATGCTTCTCTAAGTGTTGGTCCGAACTAGAGCCACTTGCAGCGCCCCTCGGGAAACTTGAGGTCTGGTTTTAGTTATGCGTAGTGCTCATCCGGTGTTGCCACGAGAACGAGATATGTGCAGCTCCTATCGGGATGTCGGCGCGCCAGGCGTTCTTCTTGGCCTTGTTTTACCATTGTCGAAATGTCTTGTAAACCGGGATTCCGAGACTGATCGGGTCTTCCGGGAGAAGGAATATCCTTCGTTGATCGTGAGAGCTTATCATGGGCTAAGTTGGGACACCCTGCAGGGTTTGAACTTTCGAAAGCCGTGCCGCGGTTATGTGGCGGATGGGAATTTGTTAATATCCGGTTGTAGTAAACTTGAAGTAAACTCTTCTAAAATACACCAACCGTGTGCGTAACCGTGATGGTCTCTTTTCGGGGTTGTTCGAGAGGAGAACACGGTTTTTGGGTTATGTTTGACGTAAGTAGGAGTTCAGGATCACTTCTTGATCATTACTAGTTGACGACCACTTGCTTTGCCTCTCTTCCCGCTCTTATTTGCGTAAGTTAGCCACCATACATGCTTAGTCGCTGCTGCAACCTCACCACTTCACCCCTTCCTTACCCATTAAGCCTTGCTAGTCTTGATACCCATGGTAATGGGATTGCTGAGTCCTCGTGGCTCGCAGATTACTACAACACTAGTTTCAGGTACAGGTTATGCGATGATCATCACGCGAGAGCGATGTTTATAGTTTTGGAGTTGTTTTCGCTTCTTCTTGTTCGAGGGATAGGTTCCTGGTCGGCAGTCTGGGCTAGCAGGGTGGATGTCGTCTGAGCTTCTGTTTGTGTTTCATCCGTAGTCGGATGTTGTTCTCATGTATGTTGTTGTATTCTTGCGGCATTTGTATGCCTTGTACGTATCCCCATCTATTATGTAATGTCGATGTAATGATATCCACCTTGCAAAAGTGTCTTCAAGATGCACTTCTATCCTTGGTGGGACCTTCGAGTTTCTTTAGGATAGGGTCGCATCTTGGGCGTGACATCCATGAAGTCAGAAACTCGGTTCAAACGACAATTCCTCTTTGGAGTGATCGGTTTGAAGGAAGGTCCACAAGGGATCCATGGGTCTTGCCAAGTACGAATCTGAGTACCATTACCCACCCTCCAAATAATCCCTTTTTAAGCAATTCAAGACCATGCTCGATACCACGCCACACCGCAGAGACGTTGCCAGCAAAAACTGTGTTCATCAAATTCCCATTGGGATAGTATTTTGCACGTAGAATTCGTGCACACAAACTGTCCGAAGACTCTAGAAGGCGCCAAGCCGGCTTGGCTAGCAAAGCTTGATTAAACACGCGCATATCACGGAAGCACATGCCTCCTTTAGATTTTGGCATGATCGTTTTATCCCAGCTTAGCCATGACATCTCCCTTTTACCTCTTTCTACGCCCCACCAAAATTGCCTCATTAAGCAAGTCATCTCATCACAAACAGAGGCCAGTAACCGAAAGACACTCATTACATATGTCGGAATTGCTTGGGCAACAGTCTTAATAGAATCTCTTTGCTTCCAGATGGCATATATTGTTCACTCCAATCCACCAGTATTCTACTAAGCCTCTCTAGAATAGATTCAAAATGAACCCTGTGCATTCTTCCATCCGGAATGGGAAGCCCTAGATACTTTGGATCAAACACTTCCTAAGAAACTTGCAAAATTGTTTTCACCTCATCAAGAACAACCGCGGAGCATTTCTCAGGGAAAATGATGGAACGCTTAGAAGGGTTTGTTGGAAATATGCCCTAGAGGCAATAATAAAATGATTATTATATTTCCTTGTTCATGATAATTGTCTATTGTTCATGCTATAATTGTGTTATCCGGAAATTGTAATACATGTGTGAATACATAGACCACAACATGTCCCTAGTGAGCCTCTAGTTGACTAGCTCGTTGATCAATGGATGGTTACGGTTTCCTGACCATGGACATTGGATGTCATTGATAACGGGATCACATCATTGGGAGAATGATGTGATGGACAAGACCCAATCTTAAGCATAGCACAAGATCATGTAGTTCATCTGCTAGAGCTTTTCTAATGTCAAGTATCATTTTCTTAGACCATGAGATCATGCAACTCCCGGATACCGCAGGAGTGCTTTGGGTGTACCAAACGTCACAATGTAACTGGGTGGCTATAAAGGTACACTACATGTATCTCTGAAAGTGTCTGTTGGGTTGGCACGGATCGAGACTGGGATTTGTCACTCCGTATGACGGAGAGGTATCTCTGGGGCCACTCGTTAATGCATCATCATAATGAGCTCAATGTAACCAAGTAGTTGGTCATGGGATCATGCATTATGGAACGAGTAAAGTGACTTGCCGGTAACGAGATTGAACGAGGTATTGGGATACCGACGATCGAATCTCGGGCAAGTAACGTACCGATTGACAAAGGGAATTGTACGGGATTACTTGAATCCTCATCATCGTGGTTCATCCGATGAGGTCATCGTGGAACATGTGGGAGCCAACATGGGTATACAGATCCCGCTGTTGGTTATTGGCCGGAGAGCTGTCTCGGTCATGTCTGCGTGATTCCCGAACCCGTAGGGTCTACACACTTAAGGTTCGATGGCGCTTAGGGTTATTAGGAAGACTTGTATGTGATTACCGAATGTTGTTCGGAGTCCCGGATGAGATCCTGGACGTCACGTGGAGTTCCGGAATGGTCCGGAGGTGAAGATTTATATATGGGAAGTTGTCATACGGTCACCGGAAGAGTTCGGGGGCATACTGGTATTGTACCGGGACCACCGGAGGGGTTCCGGGGGTCCACCTGGAGGGTCCACTTTCCCCGGAGGGCCTTATGGGCTGTAGGTGGAAGGGAACCATCCCCTAGGTGGGCTGGGCGCACCCCCCCTAGGGCCCATGCGCCTAGGGTTGGGGGGGACCCTAGAGGGGGCGCCCCCTTGCTTGGGGGGCAAGCCCCCCTCCCCTTGGCCGCCGCCCCCCTCTAGATCTCATCTAGAGGGGGCCTGCCCCCTTCCCCTATAAATAGAGGGCGAGGGGAGGGCTGCACACCACATCCAAGGTGCATCCCCTGCCCTCCCCAACACCTCTCCTCCTCTGATTAAGTTCTTGGTGAAGCCCTGTCGGAGTACTGCCACTCCATCACCACCACGCCGTCGTGCTGCTGTTGGAGCTCTCTTCCTCAACCTCTCCCTCCTCCTTGCTGGATCAAGGAGCGGGAGACGTCTCCGCTCCGTACGTGTGTTGAACGCGGAGGTGCCGTCTGCTCGGGCGCTAGGATCATCGGTGATTTGGATCACGCATTTAGCACGACTCCATCAACCCCGTTCGCTTGAACGCTTCCTCTCGTGATCTACAAGGGTATGTAGATGCACTCCTCTCTCTCTCGTTGCTAGATGACTCCATAGATTGATCTTGGTGATGCGTAGAAAATTTTAAATTTCTGCTACGATCCCCAACAGTGGCATCATGAGCTAGGTCTATGCGTAGTTTCTTTGCACGAGTAGAACACAAGTTGTTGTGGGCGTCGATTTTGTCAATTTACTTGCTGTTACTAGTCTTATCTTGATTAGGCGGCATCGTGGGATGAAGCGGCCCGGACCGACCTTACAAGTACACTTACGTGAGACAGGTTCCACCGACTGACATGCACTAGTTGCATAAGGTGGCTAGCGGGTGTCTGTCTCTCCCACTTTAGTCGGATCAGATTCGATGAAAAGGGTCCTTATGGTAAATAGAAATTGGCATATCATGTTGTGGTTTTGGCGTAGGTAAGAAACGTTCTTGCTAGAAACCTATAGCAGCCACGTAAAAATTTGCAACAACAATTAGAGGACGTCTAACTTGTTTTTGCAGCATATGCCGTGTGATGTGATATGGCCAAAAAGGATGTGATGAATGATATATATGTGATGTATGAGATTGATCATGTTCTTGTAATAGGAATCACGACTTGCATGTCGATTTAGTATGACAACCGGCAGGAGCCATAGGAGTTGTCTTTATTTATTGTATGACCTGTGTGTCATTGAATAACGCCATGTAATTACTTTACTTTATTGCTAAACCGTTAGCCATAGTAGTAGAAGTAGTCGTTGGCGTGACAACTTCATGAAGACACAATGATGGAGATCATGATGATGGAGATCATGATGATGGAGATCATGGTGTCATGCCGGTGACGATGAGGATCATGGCGCCCCGAAGATGGAGATCAAAAGGAGCAAAATGATATTGGCCATATCATGTCACTATTTGATTGCATGTGATGTTTATCATGTTTTATATCTTATTTGCTTAGAACGACGGTAGCATAAATAAGATGATCCCTCATAATAATTTCAACAAAGTGTTCCCCCTAACTGTGCGCCATTGCGAAAGTTCGTTGTCTCGAAGCACCACGTGATGATCGGGTGTGATAGATTCTAACGTTCACATACAACGGGTGTAAGCCAGATTTACACATGCAAAACACTTAGGTTGACTTGACGAGCCTACCATGTACAGACATGGCCTCGGAACACAAGAGACCAAAAGGTCGAACATGAGTCGTATAGAAGATACGATCAACATGAAGATGTTCACCGATGATGACTAAGTCCGTCTAACATGATGATCGGACACGGCCTAGTTGACTCGGATCATGTATCACTTAGATGACTAGAGGGATGTCTATCTGAGTGGGAGTTCATTATATAATTTGATTAGATGAACTTAATTATCATGAACTTAGTCTAAAATCTTTGCAATATGTCTTGTAGATCAAATGGCCCACGCTAATGTTGCCCTCAACTTCAACGCGTTCCTAGAGAAAACCAAGCTGAAAGACGATGGTAGCAACTATACGGACTGGGTCCAGAACTTGAGGATCATCCTCATAGCTGCCAAGAAAGCATATGTCCGCTAGGTGAAGAACCCGTTTTCCCAAAGAACTCAAGACGTTATGAACGCCGCCAAGCGTAGTGATGATTACTCCACTGTTCGGGCGGCATGCTTTACATCTTAGAACCGGGGCTCCAAAAGCGTTTTGAGCAGCACGGAGCATATGAGATGTTCCAAGAGCTGAAAATGGTTTTCCAAGCTCATGCCCAGGTCGAGAGATATGAAGTCTCCGACAAGTTCTACAGTTGTAAGATGGAGGAGAATAGTTCTGTCAGCGAGCACATACTCAAAATGTCTGGGTTGCACAACTGCCTATCTCAGCTGGGAGTCAATCTCCCGGATAATGCGGTCGCCGATGTAATCCTTGATCGCTCCCACCTAGCTACAAGAGCTTTGTGATGAACTTCAATATGCGTGGGATGGAAAAGACCATTCGAGGTATATTCAATGCTGAAATCAGCGGAGGTGGAGATCAAAAAGGAACATCAAGTGTTGATGGTGAATAAAACCACTAAGTTCAAGAAAGGCAAGGGTAAGAAGAACTTCAAGAAGGACGGCAAGGGAGTTGCCGTGCCCGGTAAGCCAGTTGTCGGGAAGAAGCCAAAGCATGGACCCAAGACAGAGACTGAGTGCTTTTATTACAAGGGAAACGGTCACTGGAAGCGGAACTGCCCCAAGTACTTAGCGGACAAGAAGGCCGGCAACACCAAAGGTATATGTGATATACATGTAATTGATGTGTACCTTACCAGTACTCGTAGTAGCTCCTGGGTATTTGATACCAGTGCGGTTGCTCATATTTGTAACTCAAAACAGGAGCTGCGGAATAAGCGGAGACTGGCGAAGGACGAGGTGACGATGCGCGTCGGGAATGGTTCCAAGGTCGATGTGATCGCCGTCGGCACGCTACCTCTACATTTACCTACGGGATTAGTTTTAAACCTCAATAATTATTATTTAGTGCCAGCTTTGAGCATGAACATTGTATCTGGATCTCGTTTAATACGAGATGGCTACTCATTTAAATCTGAGAATAATGGTTGTTCTATTTATATGAGAGATATGTTTTATGGTCATGCCCCGCTGGTAAATGGTTTATTCCTAATGAATCTCGAACGTGATGTTACACATATTCATAGTGTGAATACCAAAAGATGTAAGGTTGATAACGATAGTCCCACACACTTGTGGTAATCGCCGCCTTGGTCACATTGGTGTCAAACGCATGAAGAAGCTCCATGCTGATGGACTTTTGGAGTCTCTTGATTACGAATCATTTGACACATGCGAACCATGCCTCATGGGCAAATGACCAAGACTCCGTTCTCCGGAACAATGGAGCGAGCAACCAACTTATTGGAAATCATACATACTGATGTGTGCGGTCCAATGAGCGTTGAGGCTTGCGGAGGCTATCGTTATGTTCTCACTCTCACTGATGACTTAAGTAGATATGGGTATGTCTACTTGATGAAATACAAGTCTGAGACCATTGAAAAGTTCAAGGAATTTCAGAATGAGGTAGAGAATCAGCATGACCGAAAAATAAAGTTCTTACGGTCGATCGTGGGGAGAATATTTAAGTCACGAATTTGGTACGCACTTAAGGAAATGTGGAATCGTTTCACAACTCACGCCGCTGGAACACCTCGGCATAACAAAGTGTGTCCGAACGTCAGAATTGCACTCTATTGGATATGGTACGATCTATGATGTCGCCACCGATTTACCGCTCTCATTTTGGGGCTATGCTTTAGAGACCGCCGCATTCACTTTAAATAGGGCTCCGTCGAAATCCGTTGAGACGACACCGTATGAATTATGGTTTGGGAAGAAACCTAAGCTATCGCTTTCTAAAAGTTTGGGGATGCGATGCTTATGTCAAGAAACTTCAACCTGAAAAGCTCGAACCCAAGTCGGAAAAATGCGTCTTCATAGGATACCCTAAGGAAACCATTTGGTATACCTTCTACCTCAGATCCGAAGGCAAGATCTTTGTTGCCAAGAACGGGTCCTTCCTGGAGAAAGAGTTTCTCTCGAAAGAAGTAAGTGGGAGGAAAGTGGAACTTGATGAATCGCCTCTTGAAGCAGAAAGTAGCGCAGCTCGTCGGGAAGATGTTCCTGTGGTGCCTGCACCGGCTAGAGAGGAGGTTAATGATGATGATCAAGGTACTTCGGATCAAGTTGCTACTGAACTTCGCAGGTCCACGAGGACACGTCCCACACCAGAATGGTATGGCAACCCCGTCCTGGAAATGATGTTGTTAGACAACGGTGAACCTTCGAACTATGAAGAAGCGATGGCGGGCTTAGATTCCAACAAAAGGCTTGAAGCCATGCAATCCGAGATAGGATCCATGTATGAAAACAAAGTATGGACTTTGACAGACTTGCCCGATGATCGGCGAGCGATAGAAAATAAATGGATCTTTAAGAAGAAGACGGACGCGGATGGTAATGTTACAATCTCTAAAGCTCGACTTGTCGCTAAGTGTCGTGGAATTGTCACGGCAGATGTCCTCTTGCAAGGACTTAGTCGTGGAGCCATCGCAACTAGGAAGCTTAAAGGGGTTATCGGGACAAAGGACACGAGAGGTTTTATACTAGTTCGGCCCCTTACGGTGAAGGTAAAGCCTACGTCTAGTTGGGTTGGTATTGCTTGAGGTTTCGATGACCAGGGAGCAAGCTACGCTATGCCCGGTTCTCGATTGGTTGTTTTTTCGCCCTAAGCCGCCAATGTGTCGTCCCCTTATATACACGGGTTGACGCCACAGGGTTTACAGAGTCCCGCCGCTTATAAACAATGTCCGGCTCGGTGACTAGTTAATTCTACCTTACGATACAAGTCATGCCATTATGGCGGTTTACTACAACGGGCCTTAAGTCGCCTGTGGGCCTTAGGCCCTTTATTGAACCGCCATCTTCATGCTTGGACTTGGGCTTCTTTCTGGTGAATCTCTTTACGTAACCCGGCCCCTCCTGGGCGGCTTACACAAATAGTTATATCCCCAACATTAGGCCCCAGATTGATTTGAACATGTTCATGTCAATCTTAAAACACCTTGAAACATAAATCTTCAGTCTTCTGACTGCGTAAAAAGACTTTCTTTAACCCGGCGTGACGTCATTCTCTGGATCCGTGTTAACCCGTCATTAAGTAATCTTTCCTTTTTATTCCGCCGTATCGCCCAACGGATCTCTGTCTTTATTGACTGTTCCGGAAATCGAGGCATCGGGGCCGCTGGATAATAATTCTTATCTCCTCGTTTCCCGCACCGTCTCAGTTATCCTCTCCTTATAAATAGGCGCGACCTAGGTTTCATTTTCACCCTTCCAGTCGTCTTCTTCCTCTTGCCTTCTCTCGAGCTCCGCCGCCGCCACTGTCAAGCTTCTTGTCTTCACCGACCCAGGCCGCCGCATCAACCTGAATCGGATCAGAAAACGTCGGCGAACCTCCGCAGCTCCTCCAGATCCATAAGTTCCCTTCCCTTCCTTGCTTAGATCTGCATTAGAGCTTCCTCGAGTTCATCGGAGTTCATCACCATTGGAGCCATCTCCTTGTTAATTTTTCTCCTAGATACCTCTTCCAATCTGAGAACGATATAAAACAGCTGCGGTAGTTGTTTTCGCACTTGTCTTGGATACAAAACAGATCCCTTTCTCTGTATGAAAGCCTTATTCGAGCCTATGAACACATCTGCGTCGGTTTTTAGGTCTAGAAATTCTTATCGTAATGCACCTTTGATCTCAAATCATAGCGTAAGATTATGAAACATGTTTTATCACCCGAAAACTACTTACATTAAATGCCTTTAACATAACCGCCCGTATCCGGTTTAAATGCATACCACCGATCTGTGAACCTTGGCGCCTTCTCGTGTCTTTAAAACTTTTGAACTATTGTTAATGCTTGTAGCGGCTTAAATAGTGTTGCCCAGTTATCCTTATGTCATTAGGCCCCTTTAAGCCGCTACCTTCGGTAATTTGGATATTTTCTCCCGGGTTAAAATTTAAACCGGATCTTCTTATTTTGTAATAGGCCAACCGTTGTCATGGCGCCTAAGTCGACCAAAGCTCCTATAACCTGCAACTGGGTCCCATCCACAGTCACTAAGAGCAAACTGGCTGAGTTTGTGAAGTCTGGTCATCTGCCAAAAAAGGAGGTCATGTCTTATCGCATTCCTGACCCATCTGAAGAGAAGCCTCAACTCAAAGAAGGGGAGGTGATAGTTTTCACGGATCACATGAGCCGGGGATTTGCCCCTCCCGGCTCAAAGTTCTTCAGAGAGGTTCTAAATTTCTTTGATCTTAGACCTCAAGACATTGGACCCAATTCCGTGTCAAATCTTTCCAATTTTCAAGTCTTCTGCGAGGTGTACCTGGGAGAAGAACCAAGTCTTCTTTTGTTCAGAGAACTTTTTTACTTGAACCGGCAGAATGAATGTGCCAACGGGCCTAGTCTTGAACTTGGCGGTATTTTGATCCAGCGACAAAGAGACTGCCTGTTTCCTTATGCTGAGCTGCCGAGTCACCCAAAAAATTGGAATCAAACATGGTTCTATTGTCAGGATACTTCTTCGGCTGACGAGAAGCCTCTGCCCGGCTTTCGAGCCCTGCGCCTTGAGTCCAACCATCCACTGGCGGATAAACTAACCACTGTTGAAAGTCTGCCTCTTAATCCCACCATCAAGAAGATCAAAGCCCTTTTGGGGAATGGTTTAAATGGCATCGACCTGGTCCGAGTCTGGGTTACTTGGCGGATACTCCCATTAAGCCGCCGCTCCGGCTTAATGTGTACTTATATAGGCGAGCCGAGCGACCCAATGCGTCATAGTCCTGACGACTTGCGAGATGATGTGGCGGACGCTACAACCCAGTCATTGCTGAAGGAGGGTACTGTTACCAGCAACGCCTTCGGTTTACTCCCCTTTTGCAAAAAGAACCCGGCCCCTGCAGTAAGTTATCCATCTTAATAAATATTCCTTAACCTGTTTACCTTCTTTGTATTTATAACTCTTTATCTTTCTCCACAGGCTGGTGATAATTTCTGAAAGGTCAAATATGACCACGAGGCTGCCCAACAAGCCAGGGCGGCAAAGAAAACTGAAAGGAAAGCCGCCAAGACTGGAACTTCAAAAAAGAAGAAACCCAGCGCCTCGATTTGCTCAAACTGGATGACTCTTCTTCGCATTTAGGAAGAGGTAATCCCTTACTCTCTTAACTCCTTGTTACTATTTTATTGATATTTCCGCCTTTCAGAGGATATCGGGAACAGCCAAGCTCCCGTGATGAGGTAACTATAATCTCCTCCGACACAGAGCCTTTGCCAAAGCACAAAACCCGACGGGTGACCCGGAAAGTAAGATTTTCACATCCTCTAGCTTATCAAGATCCTCAATTTCTTTTGAAGCAACAACAGCTTGAAAACCGGAGGCAAACCCGGACCAGTAAGGACACAGAGCTCTCTTCCGGCTTACCCGACGTGAGCAGGAAGCGTCGGACTGAGGTCATCTCCGCCTTACATTCTGCTTATCCTTTGGCGGGTTTCATTCGTCAACCTCTCAATTCATCTGATTCCAATTATCAGGATACTTCTCCTTCCTCCGGTGAGTCTATGCAATCCAACATGCCGGCCTTCAAGACTGCCCCTGGGTAATATACCTTTGTTATCCTCATGCTTTGCCTTACTCATATTTTGTACTCATCCCTCTGTTTTGTCCACAGTGTACAAGTGAAGCCCAGTAAGAGGGCAAAAAAGAATAAGCCGATCAAAGACCCGGTAGCAACTTAGCCGGAACTCGGAACCACTGCCCCTGATGCTTCTACTCATCAACCTCCTCCTGAGCCGGCCTATGAAATTCCGACGCCATCTTCTGACCCGCCTGCCGAAGACACTTTTAACAGCTCCGATAATCCGGAAATTCCTAGCCCGGCCAAGACGGCTGAGCCGGAAGTTGAAATCTTGAAAAGCCAGTATGTTGAACCGGGGCGGCCTACTGTCCTTGCCAGATGTACTGCCAAGGAAGAACTTGTCAAACACCGGAAGACCAAACAGGACATCACTTATTATGCTCACTTAAGCATTGGCGATATAGTCTCAGGCTATCTGAATCAAGTGCATAACAGTCGCGACCTGGAAATTGACATGGTGAAACAGATTCAGCATAAATCTGAGGTATAACTTATATTACTTCTCCTGAATCTTACTTACTGTACCAGTCCCCAAGTGTACGGCTTATAAGTAAATATGTTGTAGACTTAGATGCCTGCTTACTGTTAGTTCATCCGGTTTACAAGAAAGGATATTTAACCCGGCCATAATATAGCAACTTAAAACGTGCGATACACATTAGCCCCCAAGTGTCAAGTATCTTTACTTGTAAAGTGCTTGAGACTTTAATATGCATAATCTGGCATTATAAAGTAAAATTTTCTTCAAAGATACATTAGCCCCCAAGTGTCAAGTGTCTTTACTTGTAAAATGCTTGAGACTTTAATGACATCTTACCATAACCTTAATTATAACCCGTCACAATGCAGGTCTCCACCAGTCAATTTGAATTGGAGATTGCTGACCAAGACCCCAAGTGGCGCCCAAGAACTTGAGATTCAAAAAGCAAACTCCAAATTCGCATTCAGTGTCTCTGAGCAAGAAAAGTTGAAGAAGGATTTTGACGCGGAGAAGAAGACCTGGGCAGATGAAAAAACTTCACTTATGACCCGGGCCGAGACAGCAGAAGCAGCTCTTGCTGAAGCAACTGCCGAGCTGTCCGGCTTAAAGCACCAGATATCTCAAATGGTCTCGGCAATTTTCGGTAAGTTACTATGTGTAACCGTGAACATCACCGTGGTTTCTTTGATGACTATTTCAGATATTATCTCCGGCTAAACTTATATGTATAAACGCAGGCCCCAGGAGCACAAAACTGAAGCAGAATATGTTGATCAAGCTTAAGGCGGTGTACACTCTAGTGGAACAGCTATACACCGGGTCACAACGTGCTTTGGTCGTTGTGGCTTTATCACATGATACTCCTTATCTCCTGCAGGATGTGATCAAACGGCTTGCCGTGTTACCTCAACGGATTCAGGAGCTAAGGCGGGCATCTGGTAGAGCCGGGGCCATAGCTGCCTTAAGCCGGTCCAAAGCGTTGGTTCCAGAGCTAGACCTAGCCGATGTTGCTCTTGGATATCCTAGCTTGAAGGAGGACGGCTCCGTATTCAATGAATCATACTTCACCGCCTGTGTGAGAGTCGTACGTCCTGTGGCCACCATCATCAGCAATGATATTGATCTTACGAAGTATCAGCCGGGTTATGACTACGAGAACCGGAGGATTCCAACTCCACATTATGATGACATCAGCCTGATCCCTCCAACTCGTAAGCATACCTTTGCTCCTGAAGTTGACCCGGCCAGTTTAATAGATGATGAAGCTGAATTTGAAGCCTTAAGCGGCATTGACTGGACCTCGTCAACCTTCCAGGACAAAACAGCAGACGAAGAGGCGGAGAAGGATAACCCGGAGTCTTCAAGTCCACCAAAGGAGTAACCCGCCTGGCACGAAGTCTTTGAAAAAATGATGCTTCATTATTCAGACTCGGGGAGTCTTGTAATAGGGTAGCAAAAACTCCTTAACTCTGTCATGCCTTGGCGCATGTTTGTGGTGCTTAACAATGTCACAAGCCGCTATCATTGTATACTGGCTTATATGAATTGCTCCTTGATATCCAAAAGCTTTTTGCGTTACCCTGTGTATAAAAAACGAAAAATTCCTTTGGCGTCTTACCACATCCGGGGTCATATAGAATAATGTTAACCCAGAGGATGAACCAAAACATCATAAAAAACAGCCGGTTTATGATCATGACCATAATAATATACCTGCTATCTTATTGAAGCGTACATTACCGCTTATGTTATCCCAAAAGCGCATGCTTAAACTTAACTTCAAAAATTGGCACATATAATATTTACCTGGCCCTTAATATTATTTACCCTTATAGAATAAAGTAAACCTAATTTTCAAAGGCCTCTGATTCGAATACGATCAGTAGAACCGTTCCAAATGGGTTAAGCTAAGATTCGGATACGATCATATAGCCCCCAATGGCTTTGGCGATGCCGATCAAGTGGGTATCGACAGCTATGTTCTCTTTGGTTCGAATCCGACCTATGTTTGAACAGGAAGCCCCCAAGTGACCAATAGAGTTGTTTAATGACGCTGATTCGAATACGATCCACGCCGGACCCAAAGGAGTTAAGCTATGATTCAAATATGATCAAGAAGCCCCCAAGTGGGTTTGGCAGTATGCCGATCAATTGGGTACCGACAGCTATGTTCTCTTTGGTTCGAATACGACCTATGTTTGAACAGGAAGCCCCCAATTGACCATGGCTAGATTCGGATATGATCATAAGCCGGACCAAAGGGAAAACAGGATTCAGATATGGTCCGCTCGCTGGTTGTTTCCACCACCTGTTAAAGAAGATACATGAACCTTGTAGGATGTAAAGAAAAGAGGTCCTACTTTATTGCTTTATATAATATATACATTGCTAAAAAAGAAAAACAAATATACTCTGAAAGCTGGTGGCTTAAGTATAGTAGGGCCGGAGATGCGCTATATTCCACGGCCGGCGGGTCTCTTCCTCCGACTTACGTGAGTCTTTGTGCTCTCGAACATCGATGAGGTAATATGACCCGTTGTTGAGATTCTTGCTGACCACAAAGGGTCCTTCCCAAGGAGGGGACAGCTTGATCCTGGATGAGCCGGAGCACTAAATCGCCTTCCTGAAAAGTTCTGCTTCTAACCCGACGGCTGTGATAACGGCGCAGGTCTTGCTGATAAATCGCCGAGCGGGCTATTGCCAAGTCTCGCTCCTCATCCAACAAGTCAAGTGCATCCTGACGAGCTTTTTCATTATCAGCCTCAACGTAAGCCGCCACCCAGGGTGAATCATGTCGGATATCACTTGGCAGAACCGCCTGCTCCGCATACACCATGAAGAAAGGTGTATAACCAGTAGACCTGTTAGGCGTTGTGTTGATGCTCCATAGCACAGAGGGTAACTCCTCCACCCAACAACCCGGAGTTTGCTGTAAGGGAACTAAGAGCTGAGGTTTGATACCTTTCAAGATCTCTTGATTAGCTCTTTCTGCTTGACCATTAGACTGGGGGTGAGAAACAGCCGAAACATCAAGCCGGATGTGCTCTTGTTGACAGAACTCTTCCATGGCAACCTTGGAGAGATTAGTACCATTATCAGTTATAATGTTGTGTGGAAAGCCAAAACGAAAGATCACATTTTTCATGAACTGAACCGCCGTGGCTGCATCACACTTACTGACCGGCTCTGCTTCAACCCATTTGGTAAATTTATCCACTGCCACCAACAGGTGTGTCTTCTTATCCTTAGACCTTTTGAAAGGTCCAACCATGTCAAGCCCTGCATCGCAAACGGCCAAGTAATTGGAATCATCCTCAATTCTTGAGCCGGCACATGAGCTCGTCGTGAGAATTTTTGACATCCGTCACATTTGCTGACCAGATCTTCCGCATCAGCATGAGCCGTCAGCCAATAAAAACCATGACGAAAAGCCTGGCTACCAGAGATTTTGAACCGGCATGATGACCACAATCTCCTTCATGAATCTCACGAAGTATCTCCTGACCCTCTGTAGGTGATACACAACGTTGAAACGCCCCAGTGATGCTGCGGTGATGCAACTCGCCATGAACAATTGTCATGGATTTGGAGCGCCTGATGATTTGTCTTGCCAAGGTCTCGCCCTCGTGCAACTCTCCCCGGTCATATAGGCCAAATATGGGATCGTCCAATGCAGGATGGCGTGGAGAGCCGCCACCAGCAAGCGCCCGGTCCGCATCGCAAGCTCTTCCTCTCAGTAGGCACTCGATGTAAGGGTTATGCAAAACGTCAAGAAAGGTATTAGGCGGCACCGCTTATGTCGAGACCCTAGCCGGCTTAAAGCATCACCGCCTCATTCTTCCTTCGATCAATGTGCTCTACTTGATAACCTTTGAAGTGCCCAGCCACCGCATCAACTTCACGACGATAAGCCGCCATAAGGGGATCCTTGGAGTCCCACGTGCCTGACACCTGTTGAGCGACGAGGTTTGAATCACCCAAGCATCTTACCCGCTCAAATTCATCTCTTTGGCCATCCAAGGCCATGGAGTAAAGCCTCAGATTCAGCTGCATTGTTAGTACAGGGAAACATAAGCCGGAGCACATAACAAAATTTGTCACCTCGGGAAGTTAAACGACTCCAGCCCCGAGCCTTCCAACCGCCTGGACCCATCAAGTGAATAGTCCAATATGTGTTATCCGCTTCTCCTCTGGTGCCTGCAACTCCGGCCCAATCATTGATAAAGTCTACTAGGGCTTGAGACTTGATAGTTGTACGTGGCATATACTTCAAACCGTGAGGCCCAAGCTCGATGGCCCACTTGGCAACTCGCCTGTGGCTTCCCTGTTCTGGATGACGTCTCCCAAGGGGTTGAACTTACCACGCTTATAGGATGACCCGAAGTATCTGCTTTAGCTTCCGGCTCGCCATGAACACCCCATAAACAAGTTTACGCCAATGCGGATACCTTTGCTTAGATTCTATGAGCACCTCATCGATATAATAAACCGCCGTTGAACCGGATGCTCCTTGCCGCCTCCTTACGCTCCACCACAATGGCCACACTAACAAAGACGTGAGTTAGCGAGAACATACAACAACAACGGCTCTTTATCAATGGGAGCCGCGAGAACCGCGGCTCAAACAACTGTCTCTTTAAATCTTCAAAGGCAGCATCAGCAGCCTCACCTGCATAAAAGTGTATGTTTTCTTCATCATCCGATACGGTGGTAGAGCCTTCTCACCTAGCCGCTTATGAATCGCTTAGCAAAGCAACGCGACCCCAGTCGTTGAACATCATTGATGCACACCGTTTAGCCAGAGAGGTAATCGCCTTGATCTTCTCCAGTTAGCTTCAATGCCCTGTTTGAGGCCGTGAATCCCAAAAGTTTGCCTGCAGTACACCAAATACACACTTGTCCGGTTAAGCATCATCTTGTAGACCCGGAGATTATCAAAGGTTTCCTTTAAGTCGGATATCAAGGTTTCCTTCGCTGGACTTCACCACAATGTCATCCACGTGGCGTGAACATTGCGCCAATCTGATTGTGGAGACAATTTCAGACACACCGCCGATAAGTCGCCTGGGCACTCTTGAGCCCAAATGGCATAGATACATAGCAGAAGGCTCCAAACGGAGTAATGAAAGCCGTCTTCTCCTGGTCCTTAACTGCCATCTTGATCTGATGATAACCAGATCAATCTGATCTGGTTTCCTTCTCTCTGGACTTCACCACAATGTCATCCACGTAAGCATGAACATTGCGCCCAATCTGATTGTGGAGACAATTCTGTACACACCGCTGATAAGTCGCCTGGGCACTCTTGAGCCCAAACGGCATAGATACATAGCAGAAGGATCCAAACGGAGTAATGAAAGCCGTCTTCTCCTGGTCCTTAACTGCCATCTTGATCTGATGATAACCAGAGTAAGCATCCAAAAAACTCAAACACTCGCAATCCGCTGTAGCACCGATGATTTGATCAATGTGGGGTAGAGCAAAGGGATCAGTCGGACAAGCTTTATTTAAGTCCGTGTAATCCACGCACATCCGCCAGGTGCCGTTCTTCTTGAGCACAAGCACCGGGTTAGCCAACTACTCCGGGTGAAAGACTTCCACGATGAAGCCGGCCGCTAAGAGCCGAGCGACCTCCTCCCCTATAGCTTTTCGCCTTTCCTCATTGAATCATCGAGAAACTGCTCGACCGGCTTATACTTTGGATCAATATTAAGAGTGTGCTCGGCGAAGTTCTCTCAGACACCCGCATGTCGAAGGTTTCCATGCAAAATGTCCCGGTTCTCACGGATGAACTCGATGAGCGCGCTTTCCTATTTGGGATCCAAATTGGTACCGATGTCAATCGCTTAGAAGAGTCGCTGGAGTGAAGTCGACTAGTTTTGTCTCGGCGGCCGACTTAAATTTCAACGCCGAGTCTTGCTTTGTGGTTGGCTTCTTCAAAGAGGTCATATCTGCCGGGTCAACATTAGTTTGATAAAACTTCAGCTCCTCTTCAGCACAAACAGATTCAGCATAAGTCGCATCACCTTTCTCGCACTCCAAGGCTACCTTTCGACTCCCATGCACAGTGATAGTGCCCTTATAACCCGGCATCTTGAACTGCAGATAAACATAACACGGTCGTGACATAAACTTGGCATAAGCCGGCCGTCCAAATAGAGCGTGATATGGGCTCCTGATTTTAACTACCTCAAATGTCAGTTTCTCAGTCCTGGAATCATATTCGTCTCCAAAAGCTACTTCCAGCTCGATCTTTCCAACTGGATATGCCGACTTACCAGGTACCACCCCATGAAAAACAGTGTTGGACGTCCTCAAGTCCTTATTAGTCAACCCCATGCGGCGAAAGGTCTCATAATAAAGAATATTGATGCTGCTTCCTCCGTCCATGAGCACCTTAGTAAATTTATATCCACCAACCTGAGGGGCCACCACCAAGGCCAACTGACCCGGGTTATCAACCCGGAGGGGTGATCTTCTGCTCCAAATGATAGGTTGCTCGACCACCTCAAATAACGGGAACCGCTGCTCAACCGAATTTACAGCCCTCTTATGAACCTTCCGTCACGTTTGCACAAGTTAGTGGTAAACACATGGTATTGCCCACCGCTCGTTTGTTTTGGATGGCTCGATAACTTTGACTGCCTGCTTCTTTGTCCTCCTTGACCAGTGCTGCCGATTATAGCCACCTTGACCTCCCCGAAGTCGGAACTTGAGCTGCCACCCGGGCCATGGAAACCACCTGCTCCTGAACCGCCGCCTGATCCGTGATTGCCATCAAACATGTTGGAATTCTTGAAAGCCTTCATGATCGCGCAGTCCTTCCACAAGTGGGTGGCAGGATTTTCCCGAGTACCGTGTCTTGGACAAGGCTCATTCAGAAGCTGCTCAAGAGATGGACCTGAGCCACCAGATCGAGGGGGTGGTCTCCCCTTACGCTTCTTGTTATTACCTTGGGCATTAGCATTGGCCAAAAACTCCGGGTTACCCTCCGGCTTACGCTTGTTTCCTCCTTGACTTACCGGTGATGTCTTGACCCTTTCCATTGCCGTTCTTCTTTCCTTTCCCTGTCTTTTCCTCCTCAGACGCGGGATCATTGGTAGTATCAGAATCGGCATATTTAACCAAAGCTGCCATAAGCGTACCCATGTCATTGCAATCACGCTTAACGCGCCTACCGCTTCAGCCGCTCAAAACGACAATTACGATGGAGCATAAGTACCATAGAGCCGGATCCATCTTATCAGATGAGTGTATTATTTCCTTGACCCGGCGCACCCAATGAGTTGTGGACTCACCCTCCTCCTGCTTACAATTGGTCAAGTCCACAATTGACATAGACTGCTTGCAAGTGTCCTTGAAGTTCTCGATAAATCGGGCCTTTAGCTCTGCCCATGAACTGATGGAATTGGGAGGCAAACTTTTCAACCAAGATCGGGTCGTTCCATCTAACATCATGGTGAAATACTTAGCCATTGCTGCGTCGCTGACCTCCAATAACTCCATGGCCATCTCAGAACTTTCAATCCATGCCCCGGCTGTAAGTCGGCCGTGTAATTCGGCACCTTTCGAGGTCCCTTGAAATCCTTGGGCAGACGCACATCCCGCAGAGCCGGCACCAGACAAGGGACACCACCGGTTCTAGTGGCAACTCCTGCTCCAACAGAAGTCGTTGGATACTCTGGGAGACCTTCATAGGCCGTCTGGCAGAGCCGCTTAATTGAGCCGCCTGCTCATCCTCCCCGACGCAATCGGTCCTGCATCGGGTTATAGCGACCGGGTTGGTTACGACGCTGGGCATTGCTTGATAAAGCTTCGACTCCATGTGCTCAGTAACTCGGACTCCGGTTTGGACGAGGTGCTAACCAAGGCCGAGGAGTGGAATGAATCTGTCCCCATCAGAAGAGTAGGTCTCTTTGCCGTGCCAAGGCCGTCTGAAGATCCACGACTCTCCGGTTTCCACCGCCGTCGGGTCATCACTGTCCACTGGAAGAGCCGCCAGACGCGCCGATGCTGCTATCAAGTTCTCCATGGGGTTGGAGAAGTGGCCCGGTGGTGTCGGTATGTATCGGGGCGGGGCCATACTCCCGTGAGGAGGTGCCATCTCTTGAGGCTGAACCGGCCCTCCAGCTCTGGGTGTCATAAACTGATTGGCTTTGGGCGGATTGCTAGGACCAGCTCCGGGTGTCGTGAAAAGATTTCGAGGATCGTAAACCGGAGGCAGACGGGACTGGGTCTTCTGATGTCTCCTTCTCATCACCTCATTGGACGCATTCAGACTCATATTAAGCTGGAAAGCCTCTGACTGGAGTCGCTGCGCCCGTGCATCCAAAGCTGCCCGCTCCGCAACTAGCCTGGTGTCCTCAGCTGCCAAGGCCTCCTTGGCCAGGGCTATCTCCTCACGCACCTATGCCACCTCCGCGTTATGCTCATCTAGATTTGCAGGAATAACCGTGGTGGTTAATAGGGCCGTCAACTTGTCCATAAGATCTATCAAGACTGAGCCGGGCGGGCGCCAAGGCCTCCCCGCCCGCCGCCTGACCCGGATGTTATTGCTGTCACAGCCATCGAGTTTTGGCCGGGTTGAGTACCAGCCATGAAGACTCCTGCCCAGCTTGGCGGCTCATAGAAATCTGGAATGCTAGAGTCGTCAGAACAGCCCCCAAGCATGCCCTCTTGGACCTGATACAGGGAATCTGTTGAACCGGAGGACGAATCGTCATCCGATGGTACGGCCGTCTCTTCGCCATCTTTAGATCCTTCATAAAGTGCCTCTCCGTGAACACAGCCCACAAAGGCACGCTTCATGTCAGGTTGAACCCGGGCGGGTTTCGCACGCCGAGCCGTCTCAACGAGGTCGGTGCAGCTGTCCGGCTCTGGGCCCGGCTCACCAATCCGGCCGATGAAGACGTGGATTCCGCCAAAGGGGACCCGCACCAGACTCAATTGAGTCGGCCTCGGGGCCCCAGCCTTCATTGTCGATGTAGATCTTGCGCGGACGACTCTTGGTCATCCGCCCATCACAGATCCCTTGAGCCCTTCAAGCTGCCCTTCAAGAACTCAAATCCACCGTCGCTGGCCCACGGTGGGCGCTTAACCGTCAGGAATTGTCACGGCAGATGTCCTCTTGCAAGGACTTAGTCGTGGAGCCATCGCAACTAGGAAGCTTAAAGGGGTTATCGGGACAAAGGACACGAGAGGTTTTATACTAGTTCGGCCCCTTACGGTGAAGGTAAAGCCTACGTCTAGTTGGGTTGGTATTGCTTGAGGTTTCGATGACCAGGGAGCAAGATACGCTATGCCCGGTTCTCGATTGGTTGTTTTTTCACCCTAAGCCGCCAACAGGTCGTCCCCTTATATACACGGGTTGACGCCCTGTGGCCTACAGAGTCCCGGCCGGCTTATAAACAATGTCCGGCTCGGTGACTAGTTAAGTCTACCTTATGATACAAGTCATGCCATTATGGCGGTTTACTACAACGGGCCTTAAGTCGCCTGTGGGCCTTAGGCCCTTTATTGAACCGCCATCTTCATGCTTGGACTTGGGCTTCTTTCTGGTGAATCTCTTTACGTAACCCGGCCCCTCCTGGGCGGCTTACACAAATAGTTATATCCCCAACACTAAGGGTTATCGAAAAGTTCAAGGGGTTGACTACGATGAGACCTTCTCACCCGCAGCGAAGCTTAAGTCCGTCCGAATCATGCTAGCAATTGCCGCATTCTACGATTATGAGATATGGCAAATGGATGTCAAAACGGCATTCCTTAACGGCTTTCTTAAGGAAGAATTGTATATGATGCAGCCGGAAGGTTTTGTCGATCCTAAGAATGCTAACAAGGTATGCAAGCTCCAGCGCTCCATCTATGGGCTGGTGCAAGCATCTCGGAGTTGGAACATTCGCTTTGATGAAATGATCAAAGCGTTTGGGTTTATGCAGACTTATGGAGAAGCCTGCGTTTACAAGAAAGTGAGTGGGAGCTCTGTAGCATTTCTCATAACATATGTGGATGACATACTTTTGATGGGAAATGATATAGAACTCTTGGAGAGCATAAAGGCCTACTTGAATAAGTGTTTTTCAATGAAGGACCTTGGAGAAGTTACTTACATATTAGGCATCAAGATCTATAGAGATAGATCGAGACGCCTCATAGGTCTTTCACAAAGCACATACCTTGATAAGATATTGAAGAAGTTCAATATGGATCAGTCCAAGAAGGGGTTCTTGCCTGTGTTGCAAGGTGTGAAATTGAGCTCGGCTCAATGTCCGACCACGGCAGAAGATAGAGAAAAGATGAGCGTCGTCCCCTATGCATCGGCCATAGGGTCTATCATGTATGCCATGTTGTGTACCAGACCTGATGTAAGCCTTGCCGTAAGTTTGGTAGAAAGGTACCAAAGTAATCCTAGCATGGAACACTGGACAGCGGTCAAGAATATCCTGAAGTACCTGAAAAGGACTAAGGATATGTTTCTCGTTTATGGGGGTGACGAAGATCTCGTCGTAAAGGGTTACGTCGATGCTAGCTTCGACACAGATCTGGATGACTCTAAGTCACAAACCGGATACGTGTATATTTTGTAAGGTGGGGCGAAGCTGGTGCAGTTGCAAGCAAAGCGTCGTGGCGGGATCTACATGTGAAGCGGAGTACATGGCAGCCTCGGAGGCAGCACATGAAGCAATCTGGATGAAGGAGTTACCGACCTAGGAGTTATTCCCAATGCGTCGGGGCCGATGACTCTCTTCTGTGACAACACTGGAGCCATTGCCCTTGCCAAGGAGCCCAGGTTTCACAAGAAGACCATCCACATCAAGCGTCGCTTCAACTCCATTCGTGAAAATGTTCAATATGGAGACATAGATATTTGCAAAGTGCATACGATCTGAATGTCGCAGATCCGTTGACTAAACCTCTTCCGCGAGCAAAACATCATCAACACCAGAACTCTATGGGTGCTCGATTCATCACAATGTAACTAGATTATTGACTCTAGTGCAAGTGGGAGACTGTTGGAAATATGCCCTAGAGGCAATAATAAAATGATTATTATATTTCGATGTTCATGATAATTGTCTATTGTTCATGCTATAATTGTGTTATCCGGAAATCGTAATACATGTGTGAATACATAGACCACAACATGTCCCTAGTGAGCCTCTAGTTGACTAGCTCGTTGATCAATGGATGGTTACGGTTTCCTGACCATGGACATTTGATGTCATTGATAACGGGATCACATCATTGGGAGAATGATGTGATGGACAAGACCCAATCCTAAGCATAGCACAAGATCGTGTAGTTCGTCTGCTAGAGCTTTTCTAATGTCAAGTATCATTTTCTTAGACCATGAGATCGTGCAACTCCCGGATACCGTAGGAGTGCTTTGGGTGTACCAAACGTCACAACATAACTGGGTGGCTATAAAGGTACACTACAGGTATCTCTGAAAGTGTCTGTTGGGTTGGCACGGATCGAGACTGGGATTTGTCACTCCATATGACGGAGAGGTATCTCTGGGCCCACTCGGTAATGCATCATCATAATGAGCTCAGTGTAACCAATTAGTTAGTCGCGGGATCATGCATTATGGAACGAGTAAAGTGACTTGCCGCTAACGAGATTGAACGAGGTATTGGGATACCGACTATCGAATCTCGGGCAAGTAACGTACCGATTGACAAAGGGAATTGTATACGGGATTACTTGAATCCTCGACATCGTGGTTCATCCGATGAGATCATCGTGGAACATGTGGGAGCCAACATGGGTATCCAGATCCTGCTGTTGGTTATTGGCATGAGAGCTGTCTCGGTCATGTCTGCGTGATTCCCGAACCCGTAGGGTCTACACACTTAAGGTTCGATGACGCTAGGGTTATTAGGAAGACTTGTATGTGATTACCGAATGTTGTTCAGAGTCCCTGATGAGATCCCGAACGTCACGAGGAGTTCCGGAATGGTTCGGGGTGAAGATTTATATATGGGAAGTTGTCATACGGTCACCGAAAAAGTTCGGGGGCATACTGGTATTGTACCAGGACCACCGGAGGGGTTCCGGTGGTCCACCGGGAGGGTCCACCTGCCCCGGAGGGCCTTATGGGTTGTAGGTGGAAGGGAACCAGCCCCTAGGTGGGTTGGGCGCACCCCCCCCCCCACCTTGGGCCCATGCGCCTAGGGTTGGGGGGGAACCCTAGAGGGGCGCCTTGCTTGGGGGCAAGCCCTCCCTTGCCCCCCTCTAGATCTCAACTAGAGGGGGCCGGCCCCCTTCCCCCTTCCCCTACAAATAGAGGGGCGAGGGGAGGGCTGCACACCACATCCAGGGCACAGCCCCTCCCCTCCCCAAAACCTCTCCTCCTCCGATTAAGTGCTTGGCGAAGCCCTGTCGGAGTACTGCCACTCCATCACCACCACGCCTGTCGTCAGCTGTTGGAGCTCTCTTCCTCAACCTCTCCCTCCTCCTTGCCGGATCAAGGCGCGGAGACGCCTCCGCCTGCACGTGTGTTGAACGCAAAGGTGCCGTCCATTCGGCGCTAGGATCATCGGTGATTTGGATCACGACGAGTACGACTCCATCAACCCCGTTCTCTTGAACGCTTCCGCTCGCGATCTACAAGGGTATGTAGATGCACTCCTCTCTCTCTCTCGTTGCTAGATGACTCCATAGATTGATCTTGGTGATGCGTAGAAAATTTTAAATTTCTGCTACAATCCCCAACAGGGTTAATAAGTTGCCCCATCGATGTCGCATATGTGTTCAACAAACCTTTCACCACTGATGTCTGCTGAGCAGAAGCTCAAAAAATAGTAGTGAATCATCCGCGAAAAGCAGATGGGATATAGTTGGTGCACACCGGCAAATTTTCACCGGTTCTAATCCATCCTGGACAATTGCCTTATTCACCAAGGCAGACAAGGCATCAACAAAAAAATAGGAATGGGGATAATGGATCACCTTGTCTAAGACCTCTAGATGGAGAGAAGGATTCCAATAGCTTGCCATTGAACTGAACAGAAAATTTAACCGAGTGCATGCAAGCCATCACAAGAGAAACCCACTGCTGAGAGAAGCCCCATTTGAGGAGGGCCTTCTCCAAGAAATCCCAATCAATTCGGTCATAAGCTTTAGATAGGTCCATCTTATATGCACACAAATCAAGGGCCCCCTCCTTCAGCGACTGAATATAATGAATGCACTCGAACGCTATAATTGAGTTGTCAGAAGTAAGTCACCCGAGAATAAAAGCACTTTGATTTTCAAAAATGAGATCGCCCAAAAAAGGTCGCAACCTATTAACCATACACTTTGACACGACTTTGTAAATCACATTGCACAGGCTGATTGGTCAAAAATCCTTTAGGAAATCTGGGTGTTGCACCTTTGGAATCAACGCAATAGTCGTATCATTAACTCCAGCCGGCATAGATCCTGTTTGAAATTAAGTACTGCAGCAATGACGTCCTCCTTTAAGACTAGCCAGTTTTGCTGGAAAAAACGCGCAAGAGACCCGTCAGGGCCGGGTGCTTTCAACGGTCCAATTTGGAATAAAGCATCAGAAACTTCCTTCTCAGTAAAAGGAGCCCCAAGTTTAATATTCATATCCTCATTAACCTTGGGCACAATACAATCCAGAACAGCCTCAGGTTGTAGGATGGTATCCTTGGTATATACCTCCTTGAAATAGGATGAGGCCATCCGTTCCATGTCAGAGGGGGCAGAACACCATGACCCGTCTTCCTTCTACAGGCGCTGGATATAACTCCTTCGAGCCCGCCAGACTGCTCGACGGTGAAGGTACTTTGTGTTTCTCTCACCCTCCTTCAACCAAGTCACACGGGAACATTGAAGCCACATCATCTCCTCTCGATAAAGGAGCTCGTCAAGTTGAAACATCTTATTATGGATAGTTGCATGGTCAGCACTCCCCTGTTGGAGCACGTCCAACTCACACCTTAATTTCTCAATCTCTTTCGACACGTTACCAAACTTGTTCCTGCTCCATTCTTTTAGATCATACATCAACTCCTTTAAGGACGACGCAACAGTACCCAGGTCACCATCTGGACGTTTACTTGCCCACACATGTGCTACCACCTCGGGAGTGAGGGATCCCTCTCCCACATTATTTCGTACCGAGGGCAAGCCCGGCGTCGCTAGTTATTTACGTCAGGAATCAGTTGCACTACAATGGGTAGGTGATCTGAGCGTGAAGATGCAAGATGCATCACTTGAGCAAAAGGGAACAGCTCCTTCCATGCCTCGTCTGCACAAGCACGATTGAGTCTCACACGAACATTTGCGTTGCCGCGCTGCCCATTATCATAAGTGAAGGAAGCACCAAGAAATCCAAGATTCCATAGTTCGCAATCTGTCAGGGCATCTCAGAAAGCTATCATTTGATTTTCAGCATGCATAGACCTTGAGAAGTGCTCATGCTGCCACATACACTACTAGGAAAAGGCCTACTAGTGGCGCACCAGTTTTGCCTACTAATGGCGCACTACTGGTGCGCCACTAGTACCACGCCACTAGTATTATATACTAATGGTGCACCACTGGCGCGCCATTAGTATCTGGTATACTAATGGCGCACCGCGCCATGCGCCATTAGTATAGACCAACATGCGCCATTAGTATGCCTCCCAGGGGGCCATATTTACCCATGTGCTTTGGCATACTAATGGCGCACTGCGGGGTAATGCGCCATTAGTATCCTTTGGCATACTAATGGCGCACTTTGAGGTGATGCGCCATTAGTATGAATATTAGGTTTTATTTTTTTTTACTTTTCTGATTTTTGCACATGTTACAAAATATATTATTGGACAGAATATAGACAGCACTACACAGAACAAACAGATTCATCGAATACAATAGAAGATTAGTCTCCTAATACAATTCATCATATTAGTCTCCGAATTCAAAAGACCGAACAAAGATAGAACATTACAAGTCTCGAGACCATGAGTAGCGAGTTTGTCTTCACATTACAAGTCGATATCGATCATCTAAACTACCATCACATAGAAGAGAGCTACGGTCATCACGATGAGCATCATCGCGATGAAACTGGTCTTCATCCGGTTCCTCCAACGCTCCCTCCTCTCTCCTGCTAGATAGCGGGCGTATCTAGATTCCGCCTCCACCCTAGTGGTGTACCCTTTGTAACTATTACCACTAAAATGGTGAACCTGTCTCCGACACTCCTCCCAGTCATCGTAGACTCCGGGAACCTTACCCTTGTGCACGACATACGACGGCATCTCTATGCACAAGCCAAACAACAGACAATACATAAGCAATATATAAGTATGCAACAAAAGGATCAGAAGAGAAAAGCAAGCCATTAATAGCACGATTCATGGTCCTACTAATAAATAGCATCGATTACATCTAAGTTGAACGACCGTCCAAACCAAAGAGACATACAAGTTCATTAAAGTTTAATTACAACATGAGCAATCAATGTTTCAGAACTACACATAGCATCACTACTTTTGACTCGACTCATGGGACCGGAGCGTGGATGAAGCCGCCGTCTGTCGTGATGGTCATGAAATCACGGGCGTTGTTAGCCTGCATTTGTAGCGTTGTGTCTATCTCACTGTTGGACGGTTGATCTCTGAGGTAGAACTGCCCCGAGGTACGAAGGACATCTTGATGGATGATTTCCACAAACTCCGACTGGATGCGAAAGAATTCTTGTCTGATGTCCGCGTCTTGGGTTGCCGACAAGCTCGCGGCCCAATCTTTGAGATTATCTGTAGCGAAGGTGATGATGGTCCCGTCTGATCGCTCGCATGTGATGGAGGGCATAGTAGGCATCCTTCCGACCGCCAGCGGCCGCTTGACGCAGGAAAACGTCAGACAGAGCAAACACGCGCTGCCGTACCCTACGAATCGGCACGGTGAAGGTGCCTCCAGATTTGGCGAGCTGGGAGAACATCATCAAGAACTTTCTTGATATTTGTGTAGTCTATCTTGGAGTCACGGTCCGGGTCGAAATACGTGGCCATGGAATATTTCGGGCTTAAAAGGATGAGTGTGCAATGTGTGTCACTGCACAGAACACGGAATGTTAGGAAAAAAAACGATCGAAATCTAAGAAATCATATGTTACGGGGCGGTTAGGGGATGACTTACTCGAGAAAGTAAGGCACGAGGAAGTTATCCTTATCTGGTTTTGCCAGAATGACGCCTTCGAGGTAAGAACTCGCGACATGCCGGTCCCCAGCGCTGCCCAAGATCTTGGCACGCATATAGAAGGGGTCGACTATCACGATGTCCGGGGTCTTGTCTCTAATGATCCGCATCTCCATACTCAAATGAAAACAGCCGAACGAAGGTGTAGTGCAGCGGATGAAGGTTAAACATAGCAAAGATGTCATCAAACCACGGAGACGATCGTACCCCGATGGCGCGATCCACAAAGCCCTTGCCCTCAGGCACCTTGGCAACGAAAACGGGGTATGCCACATCATTCTCTCTGAGACGTCGCTTCTCCAAAGAAAGAACACTGTCATGCAGACTCCACATAGCACCGGTTGCAGCATTGAGCATATTTGTCGGTAGCATCGCCCTACCCGCCATATGCACCCTCCTCGAGATATCCTTATGTGAAGGTGGCCCGTCCTGAGCACGGATCGTACTCGGTGCCGGCTGGCTCGCACCGGCGCCCTTTTTAGTCTTTCGTTTCCGTCCCTTCTTCTTGATCTGCTGTAATGGGACCGAGTTCTACTCACAGACTACCTTCTTGAGTGTGTTGGGGCTGATAATATTTCGCACCTCAGCTATCTGAGGCTCGGTGAAGGCGGCAGCTGGAGGCGTCTCCTGAGAACTGAACGCCAGACGACGCCTGTTGCAATTGGGTTTCTCCGCCGTACCAGCTAGATCGCGGTCGTCTTGGTTGGGTTCTTGAGAAGGAGGCCCGCAGAACTCGTCACCGTACCCATGTTCGGCAAAGTACTTATCGACGTTGGTAAATGTAATGTCGTCGTTGTCATCGTCGTCCGAATCCTATGCCATATGCATGTCCGGATCATGTGCCATAGGGATGTCCGGCATGTCCGGTAGCGTTGCGGCGTTCTTGCCATGGCTTGGCGCCGGCACGATTGGCGGTCTTGACTGTGGGGTGGTGTCCCCCGCCCCCAAACGAATCTGACTCTTCGGCCAAAGCAGGGGCCAGCTTACGCAGGCGCTGAGGGTCATCACATCGTCTTTGTCGGCCCCAGCGGGTCGAATTGGAGGTAACACCTCGTAGCTGGCAAAGACCCGAACCAGTTCAACCCTATACAAGGTGGGTGGCATCGATTACCGTGGAACACGGGTTGCCCGTTGAACGATTCTGCCCTTGGCGACATCGACAAACTTCGCCGCCCACGAAATGCGTGAGAGTGCAAGGAACGTCGGCGGCGCCTCATTTAAACATGTAGGGCGTCGGGGATGCCGATCAAAGGCAAGGATATGAAGTCATCGGCCGAGAGGCTTAGTTACCGTGATGTCGCCGAGCTCGGCTAATGTCGAGGCACCGCCAACGGCGGCGTAATCGATGGAGGGGCCGCTTCTTTGGCGAGGTGCCGGCCGGTGTACACCCGGGTGCATTAAGCTCCAATGCCCGTGCCGGCGCCGGAGACACGAATACCGCCTCCGCCGGAGACACCAATGGCGCCGCCGGAGACACCAATGGCGCCACCTGCGCGCTGTGCGAGTTGCTGGCCGTGAAGCTGGGAACCGGGGGAGGCCCCTGTTGGCCGCCCGCAATCCACGTCGTCAGCCCATGAATCAACGTAGGCACCATGGCGGTGACCGCTGCTCCCGATTGTTGTTGCACTTGCTCTTGGACAATCTCCGAATCCGCGCCACTTGTGCCTTGAGTGCTTCAACCTCGCGGCGACCGCTTTCCGAGCTGGTCTTTTTCTCCTTTCGCCCACCAGCGGTATAGTATGATGACCATTTTGTGGACAAGCCTTTGCCGCCACCACGACCGGTGACGCCGGCCATCGAGCTTATCCTTGTTTTTCATTACGTTCAACGCCCTATTTAAAGGGGTGTCGAAGGGGAGCTACGAGACGACCCAGCCATCGCTTTCAAAGGTCCCGTGGAAGGAACGTGAACCATTTAGAAATATTGGGGATTAATTAGAATGCAACCATATGGAGCTAATTATGCGGGGGTGTATTCCTTACCAGAACAAGCTCGAGTGCCCTGGTCTTCGGATCCGTGGTAAGCTCCTTTGTTACCGGGTCCTCCTTGTACTGGGCCCTGAGAAAGTTCCTGGTCTGCTTGTCACGGTATTAATCGAAGCGGGGCGGTAGGCCTTGCTCGGCACGCTCCGCGTCCTCCTTGCCCCATATAGGCTCCGCCACTCAGAATCACGGGACCGAGTTGGTGGACCCCTAAGTTCAACTGCCGCATTTCTTTCCCCCACTGACTTGATTCGGAGGTTGCGCTACTCTCGCACTTTATCTTGAACTCCTTTGTAGTCATCTTCGCTCATCAAAGGATATTTCGCCTTGATCTTCATAACTATCACCTTTGTCAATCATTGCCTTCACCGTGCTTCTCCAAGTAGACAGGGCCGTGCTCATCTTCGTGAGGGCGGCACTGTTCACTTTATTCCCTGAGAGGCGTGTGTTTGCAAATTCAGCGGGGAACTTGTATCGTTCGTGCAGCTTCGTGAAGAGGAGGCTGCGCAAATTCCCTCAGTCCTTATGCCTTAGGTTCTCGGTGTTGATCGAGATGATGCTCCGGAGAATGCACCCGAGCTGAACCGAGTACCCCTTGACTACTTCTTTGGGCATCGTCGGATGCCCGTCGGAGTTCACTTCAGTAAATTCCTCCTTGACGGTGTCGAGCACGTTCGGGCGCCGGTCCTTCCGTTGCCTCTTCGGTTGGCTGCCATCTGTGCGTGCGCCGCCATCATCAGTGGTGGCATCCTCGGCGGCAGCATCAGTTGTGTCATCACCGGCGCCACTAGGGGTTGTGTAGTCAGGATCGGTGTCTTCCGCGGCGTCCTCATAGCGGTGAGGTTCTTCCTCCATCTCCTGGGACAGCTCCCAGAATTGCTTGCCGCCCGAACCGCCGGCCTCATCGTTGTGGGCCATGTTTACGCTCTAAATAGGAAAAAGTTTGGTCAAAAGTTGGTTATTGTCAAGGAACAAGATCATGGTCTCATCATTTAGGGTTTGTTGACACCGAGGCATCCTAAAAGCTAAGCTTTTATCATTTAGGGTTTGTCGATGCCGAGGCACCCTAAAAGCCGAAGCATACATCATTTAGGTTCTCATCGACACCGAGGCACCCTAAAAGCCAAGGTTTCATCATTTAGGGTTTGTCGACGCCGAGGCACCCTAAATGCTAAGTTAAGTTTTCATCATTTAGGGTTTATCGATGCCGAGGCACCCTAGGTTGGGCCTAATCACTTGGCACTAATCACTTGGCTCTATTGCCACCTATGTTGGGTTTATCATCTAGGGTTTATCGATGCTAAGGAGAATTCTAAGTTGGGCCTAATCACTTGGCTCTATTGCCACCTATGGTTTAATGCAGCAAGAATAAAGGGGCAGTTGATCCTACTTAATTAAGTACTAAGATACCTCGGCCCATGCATTAGTAGCAAGTACCCCATATGTACGATTTTTAGCAAAGTCATGCTAAAATTCACGGAAAATTTCAGCATGACCTTTGCTGAAAAATAGGACATATGGAGTACCCGAATTTGCCGGAACGGAAGTTAATCGACATTCTGGCAAACTCAATGGCCTCTCGGGGTACCTGCAAAATCATTATCCCCGCGTAATGAAGTCCCCGGTGGGTCATTTCAGAAGATCACAAGTAGCATCATCACAAGTACAACATCATACTGATTTAGTTTACCATCACAAGTAAAATCATTATCCAAGATTTTTTTTATCCCCAAGAAGGAATAGAAGCAGTATGATGCATCTACTGATTTAGTTTACTGCCTTGTTAGCTTTTGTTGTTATCAGGAGTATCTCTTTCTTGTAAATCCCTCCTATGTGCATGCACCTTGCTACCCACACCACCACAAAATAATACTGGAATAAAAACATTACTGTGCCAAAGCAAGTGACTTCCACAGCCACACAAATTAATTACTACTAGACGGAGTACTCCTAACTAAGCTTGTAGTACAAGTGACATGACAAGCATACCAAATAGGCAGCTAAACAGTTTTTTACCAAATAGGCAAATAGTATATGCACACTATGCATAGAGGGACAAATCAGGAGTTCAGGACGTGGAGTCTCTGCTCCCGAGCTCAAATACACCATCTTGATCAAGAAATAAAAAATAGTAAATACATAAATTAAAAAAATTCGTAATTTGTTTGACAACAAACATTGCTTAATGTTCACCCTCAAACATACTGTAAATTTCCATTAAAAAAGTCCTGATGCTTACACAAATCTGATGTTCACCCTCAAACTTACTTAGCATGTAAGCTAATTCAAGCTCCTAGCAAGAATGGTCACAAGTGACAGGAGCTGTGCTCGCCACTAGGATGAGCACTTAATATGGATTGATTGTGCTTTCATTTTAAATTTGCAGGTAAAAACAATGAACTTATAGAAACTCCTTAATATGAATATTATACCGATGATAAAAGAAGTGAGACAAGAAGTGTGTGCAGCCTTGAGTAGATTCCCGGGACCTAAAGGTTGTTCACCCTGCTCATATCAAATATTATGTTGTATTAGCAGCAAGTAGATGTAAACTAACCTATAGCTGGAAACTAAACATATAAATGGTTGAAATACATAATTCTAGCTCTAAACTAACCTATAGCTGGAAGAAACTAACTAGAAAAAGTGAAACATGGGAGGAACCTCATCAGCTTTTAAAGAAGCTGATTTTTTTTAGGGTAAGAAGCTGAATTGGCCATTCTCCATAGAAATCATACCAATTCTAGCTACATGGGGAGCTGCTAATTCATCTTCACCAACCAAATTCAGTGAATTAAGCACATAATCCAGTCAAGCTAGCTATTGCTACCGATTCTTTGCTACTTCAATTTTAAGCAAGCATCACTATGGTACTCCAAATCATTAAGTCAAGCTACTACAGTGCAAGCTAGTGCTACTGCATCAATGGCCATGTAATGCTTCTGGGGCCTGAGTGGATATGTTTATATGCAAATTGACCATAAAGCAGTGATTTGCACATTGGTCGATTTTACCAGGAAGATGCTAACAGGATAACAATAATAGGAAGAAATAGATTTATCTTACAAGCCTCCTAAGTTGTACACTTCCACATTTCTAATGTCCATGTAAGTTGTCACCACTGTCAATTTATTTTCATACAAACATTTTCACAAACACCTTCGAAGCAAACCCCATTACACATTATAATCTCACAATATGCAGTACATAGGAAGTAATCATCATGTTTTCCATACACAACATCCACTGCAAACATATGTAATGATACAAGAAGATCACTGCCTGGAGTGTTTTTTAGAGGGCATACACATCAATTCATATACTGCAAAAAAATTATAGGACATACACTGCAATTAGGACAACATAGAGGCGGTGCAGCCTGCAGCGAGCCAGCAGATCCGGTCGATGCAGGAAGAGAGGGGGAGGAAGGGGGGAGGAGGGAGTACTGGCAGGCAGAGGAGGCGCCTGCCCGGGGCGGCGGCGTGGAGGTTCACGGGAGGGACGGCTGCGGCGGAGAACCCCTGGCTCCTTCGTTCAGGCGGGAGTGTGACCCCTCCTTTGTTCGCACTGCACCAAAATCAAGTTAATAATGAAGGATCTGTGGAGGGGGAGATGGGCGGAGGAGCAGGAGCAGTCCCTGCTCTTCCATGCGCGCCGGAGGACGAGAGCGTGAGAGGGATGGGAGCAGGGGCGCCGACGAGGGTTGTACCTTCACAGCGGCGAGGAGGCACGATGGCGACGCGGGCGGCGGCGAGATCCAAAGGCGTCGGAGAGACGACGCGGGATCCTCGTGGTCCTCCTCCTCCGGCTCGGGGCGCGGGGGCGCGAAGGCGGCGGCGCGGGGGAGCTGCAGTGTTGGGGGCGCGGGGGCGCGGGCGGCGCGCGGGGAGCTGGTGGTGAGGGGCGCGAGGCGCTGGGCGCGGGGTGGAGTCCGGCGGGGTCGGGCGGGCAAGGCTGGGCAGCAGGTGGATCTGGCGAGGGAGAGGGACGAAGGGATCTCAAGTAGAGGAAGAGGGAGGAATTAGCTAGGGGGGCAGCTTACTAATGGTGCACCCCGCAGCGGTGCGCCATTAGTATGTTTTTTTAGATAGCAATGGTGCACCCCCAGCCAGTGCGCCATTAGTAATTGTTTTTTTATAAAAACAGTAATAATTTTTTTACAAACACAGTAATAATTTTTTTTAAATATCATCAAATTTGTTATTTGAAAATATTTATGAATATGAAAAAATATCATCAAATTTATATTTAAAAATATCATCAAATTTGTTATTTGAAAATATAATCAAATTCGTTTTTTTTTTGCAATTTTAGTTGCATTCATTTGTGACGGTGGAGCGGGCCGGGGAGGGTGCGGTGGGTCGGCGGCGGCGGTGGAGCGGGGAGGTGCGGTGGGTCGCCAACGGCGGTGGAGCGGGGAGGTGCGGGGGGTCAGCTGCGGCCGGTGGAGCAGGGAGGATGCGTGGGTCGTCGGCGGCGGTGGAGCAGGGAGGTGCGGGGGTTTGCGGCGGCCGGTGGAGCGAGGGAGGGTGCGTGGGTCGTCGGACAGTGGAGCGGGGAGGTGCGGGGTGGCGGCGCGGCCGTGGAGCGGGGAGGGTGCGGTGGGTCGGCGGCGGCGAGGGGGACCGGATCTGGCGAGGTGGGATAGCGATCGAGATCGAGTGTCCATGAAATTTAAAAACATTCATGAGTTCAAAATTAAAGTGCCCATGAAATACAATAATCGAGAAATGAAGGCTACAATTTAAATACAATCGATCTTAGCTAGCTATCTGTTTACAATCTTCTTGCCCTTATTTTTCGTAAATGGAGTTCTTCTCTTGAACGGACGTCCTTTAGGTAGGGTGGTCCTGCTTCTTCTTGTGGTGTATGCTTTGATACTTCATCGCCGTCGTCATTTTCCATCTTGGTCGCCGTGCCTTGTCGAAGTCTTGCTCATTGGCGACTCCATCCATTCCGATGATCTTCCTTTTGCCTCTCCTCATGACAACACGACCGGGCTTTGGCGGGTCGGTAATGAAGAAGCATTGGTACACTTGGGAAGCCGCACCCATGGCTCATTTTTCGTGGTGACGCTTATACCATGATCTTGGATTTGGCTTTGGGTATAACCATGGTGGTGAAATACCGGTCTTCTTTTATGACGCTCTTGGCCCATCTCACACGGAACATCTGGACCTTCTCTCCAGCGTAGCTCAGCTCCCAGATCTCCTCGATCCTTCCGTAGTATCTGTCCTTGTCGTTACCGGTGTCGGATTCCATCGTTACCCCGGAGTTCTGATAACCATCGCTCTTCATGTCCTTTCCCTCGGTGTAGAATGTGTAGCCGTTGATATCGTCGCCTCATATGTCATCGAGGTTGTGCTCGGCGCTCTGTGACAAAGCGAATATGAGTTGTTCTTCCGCGTAAGAATCCTCATGTAAAGGGTACGGCTGAAACTTCTGCTTGAACCAACGCTGCGTGAAACATGAGTTGTGCTCTTTGATTATATCTCTGTCCGTCCTCTGTTGGCCTCGGTCATTGTCGTCTTCTCAATAAAGGTTTTGTGCTCTACCACCCAAGGATCGACCACGTCTATGTGTTGTAGCGCCGACTAGGTTTGCTCTTTCAAAGTCGGGCGAGTCGACCCTCAAAGTCGACATGCATTTTGTGGCGACCCTCACGGTGACCCCATCCGGTGAGCCTGCCGAGGTGCTCGCTGACGGGCAGACCAACGGGTTCTTGATGCCTAGATAATTCGCGGCAAGAGGAGATGCACTCTTGATCGTAAAGCCCTCGCTATGCTTCCCTCTCGGCGTGACATGTTGCGAACGTATCCTTTGATGACACCATTCATCCTTTCGAACGGCATCATGTCAGGTGCAGGAACGTTGGCCCGAGTTGGATGATATCCTCCACGATATGGACCAGCAGATGCACCATAACGTCGAAGAATGCGGGCGGGAAGTACATCTCAAGCTCGCATAGTATCACCACGATCTCTTCCTGTAGCCTTCTGAGTTGCCTCACGCCAACCGACTTCCGAGATGACGTCGAAAAAGTTGCATAGGCCAAATAGCGTTTCACGGACGCGGCGTCCATGATCCCACGGATTGCAACCGGAAGTATTCAAGTCATCGTACGCGTGATCGTAAGACTTCATCCCGCTGAACTTCTGCTTCGCTGTGTCTAGGTATCTTCTTATCTTCCCCGCTTAACCATAAAGAAGTTTTACTCCTACGAGGCAGGTGAAAAACTGATCAATCTCCTCCTGACTTAGAGTGAAGCACGCGAGAGGGTAGTCATTTCCGGTCTTCTTGGCCTTTTTGCCTTTGCGACGACTTTCCGTGTCCTGCTTCGCCTCATCATCATCATCATCATCATCATCATTAGCGTGAAGCTCCTCCCTGATGCCCATTGATTTCAAGTCTGCCCTTGCTTTCGGCCCATCTTTGGTCCTCTCTGGCATGCCGAAAGGTGGTACCAAGCAGACTCGCACACGTTCTTCGTGATATGCATGACATCAAGGCTGTGAGGCACACGGTGGATCTTCCAAAGATCTTGCAAGTCCCGTAAAATGCAGACCTCGTTTTCCATACCTTCAGCAGCGGCTCTGGCGCCTTTCACTTCTTTCCCGACTCTGGTGCATTTTGCTTCTTTCTCGGCAGCGGGCAATCTTTCCAATTTTTCAACAGCTGGTCTATTTCCTCGCCGCTCCTCGTACGCGGGCGTCTTCTGGGTTCGGTTTACCATCGAACAGATCCTTGCGTTTCCTCCACGGGTCATCATCGCGAAGCCACCTTCGATGTCCCATGAACACGGTTTTCGAAGACCCGTGATCACTATCTAGCTGGCGATACGTTGTGTCATCCATGCACCTGACACATCCAGAAAATCCGTGGACCACCTTCCCCGCGAGATATTCATAACCGAGATAGTCGTGCACCGTCGTGAGCAGTGCGTCTCTCATAGGGAAATATTCTTCCTCTGCAGCGTCCCACGTATTGGCTGGCGTTTTCCACAGCGTGTCTAGCTCCTCTTCGGCAGCCCCGGACATGCTGATTGATGTCGTTCCTGGTTGTTTCGCCCTTCAATTAGCATACTCATGTGAATGTACTTCCTCTTCATGCACAACCAGGGGAGGTTGTACATCCACACAAACACGTGCCGTTGATATGTGTGCTTCTCGGCTGCCAAACAGATTGACTCCATCGGTGCTCGCGCCCAAAGATGATGTTCCTTGGATCCTTCCCAAATTCTGGGTGTTCGAAGTTCAACGCTTGCCACTGGCTCCCATCCTTAGGGTGACTCAGCATCTTGTCTTTTTTATTTATCTCCGGATCATTTACGTCATCTTCTCGCTTCTTCTCCTCCCTATCCGCATGCCAACGCAGGAGCTTTGCTACCTTAGGGTCCGCAAAATACTGCTGCAGGCGAGGAGTGATCGGAAAGTACCACACCACTTTTCGAGGAGCTTTCTTCCTCTTCTTGTATCGAGTGGCGCCAAGACACCGGACATATGGTAGACTCCGCGTGCTCGTCCGATAAATAATGCAATTGTTCATGCACATATGGTATTTCACGCGGTAAATCCAGAGGACACACGATTTTCTTCGCCTCCTCGAAACTGGTCGGGCACTTGTTCCCCTTGGGAAGACGTTAAGTGTCGAATGACATGTTCTCGTCGAAGCATCGCCGGTCATTTTGTGTTTTACCTTCATCTCCGAGCCATGAGCGTTACTTTCAAAGCGGGTATCCTCGTGCATGCATCCTTCATACAATGGAGTAACCGCGTCTATCTCCGGGGCTTGATCCAGCTTGGCTTTCTCTCGGCGGTAGCTCTTGCGTTATCTGTCGCACGAGAAGCGGCTCTTGAATATGAGGGTCCTGCACCCAGCCCATCGATGGTCCATCGCCGTCGCTTCCGCCGCATCTTCATCTTCATGATCATGCCCTTCATCTGCTCCGACATCTTCCTCATCATCACGTCCTGCATCTTCTACATGATGATCGTACAAAGCATCACCGTCGTGATCATGTCCCGGAGATTCTTTGTCTTCTCGCCTACCGAGCCGCGGTGGTTGTCTTGCTGCCCTTCCTCATTTCTTGCCCGGCCCCCATGGACGACTTCAGAGTCATCTTCATCACCTTGCCACCGATAGCCATCCATGAAACCATGCAAGAGCAGGTGGTCCCGCACCTGCCCGAATTCGGGTCCGCAATAAGGCTCTTCACTTGCATCTTCGACACGGACATCTTATCTCCGTCTCGTTCTTTTGAAGCATCTCGGCCTTCGGAGCTCAAAAACCTATGCACGGTGCCTTCGGTCATCGTGCGGACCATCAATGGTCGCCAAGAGGTAGAGCAAAACAATATTTTAGAACCAAGAAAAAATTTGGCATGACTTTCCCTAAAAATAGGACCAAAAAGAATGCATAGTGCCAAAATTCTCGCCGAAACAGAAATGAATCAACATTCCGGCAAAATATTGGCAACTATCGCATTTCAAATACCGGTACCTACAAACACAAACATATATGCAACACCACAAGCATATGCAACACCACAAACATACATAGATCTAGCTAGGCCACAAAAAGTGCATGTGCACGTTGTTGGAGGGAGAACAACATAAAGATAGCTTCCCCCCTTACTTACCTATCAAAAAAGGTAATTTAACCACTTAATTTGGATGAATCTATGGTGCAAATGAGGTGAGGAGGAGGAGGCAGCCGAGACAAGTTTGGAGGAGGAGGTGGAGAGAATGAAGTGGGGAAAGTGAGTGGGTAGGTGTGGATGTTCAAAATATCTTGTTGTTCCAAGGTTACTAATGGCGCACCACCTGCAAATGCGCCATTAATAACCCTGGTTACTAAAGGTGCACCTGCTAGTGGTGCGCCATTAGTAGTTTTGCAAATATATATATATATAAATATATATATATATATATATATATATATATACTAATGGCGCACCATGGCATAGTGCGCCATTACTAGTTTAAACTAGTAATGGCGCATCGTGCTACTGCGCCATTAGTAGTTTTGCAAAAAAAAAGAATAAAAAAAACTACAGTAGTGGCGCACTGTGTGGATGGTGCGCCATTACTAGTTAGCACTAGTAATGGCGCATTGTGCCTGGATGCGCCATTAGTATGTTTGGAAAAATAAAAAAATTGTTACTAGTGGCGCACCATGTGCAGGTGCGCCATTAGTGTCGCACCATGTGTCTGGTGCGCCATTAGTGTCTTCCACACTAATGGCGCACCTGCACATGATGCGACACTGCTATATAGTAGTGGCGCACCACATGCCAGGTGCGCCATTAGTATCCATTTCATCTATAGCCCTTTTCCTAGTAGTGATAGCCTCATTAAAATCGCCACACACCATCTGGGGTCATCTGAAACACTGCGAAGCCTTGTTAGATGGTCCCACATCAAATGCCTATTCTCCACGTGAGGTTCTCCGTAGACAAAGGTACGTCTCCATCGAACACCACATGTATTATCATCAATCATTACATCAATATATCGGGAACAAGAGTCAAGAACTGAAACTTGTAGAGATTCGTCCCAATAAAGAGCCAAACCCCCACTCAGACCATTGCTTGAAACACCACAAAAACCTTTCAGACCTAGTCTCCACTTAATCTTCTGAACTTTGTTAGCATCCTGTCTTGTTTCACTCAAAAAGAAAAGCTTTGGGGAGTTGGCTTGTGAGAGGGCCAAAACTTCACGAACTGTCTGACGGTTCCCTACCCCCTAGCAATTCCATGCAAGTATATTCATTGCACCACAATTCAGACAAACACCTTCTTGAAGCAATCCAAAACAGACATAACTTTCCATCAAGATCAAAGGCACATCCACACAAAAACCAGCCACTCCAACAAGACAGCTCCACAGAGCGAAGACTCTTAAGGTCCCTGGAGAAAAACGAACACTAGATGACTAGATGAAGCCGACTAAGACAGCAAATCCACACCCAGGCAAGAAACAACGCTCATGGAAGGGTTGGAGATAAAACAACCGATCTGGCGAGCAAGATGGCTGGAGAAGGTTACGAACTCCCTACTGCCATGCAGAGGGGTCGGAGAGATCTGCAGCATAGGTGCCGCCGCCAAGTGGCAGACTGCTGCGGCGTCGCCGCACGCGAGACCTAGATCGCCTTCTTAATCGCCAGAGCCCACGTACTTAGCAAACATATAGCACAGGTTGGATATGGACGAGTGGTACATCGAAATCTATGACCAGTGAACATATGTTTATTTATTTTTAGGACAATATGTTTAATTTTGGACACCGATAACGTCCACACATGTAGCATACTAGACATCCGCCCACACAATCGTGTGTGACGTAAGTAGGAGGCAGCCCACACGGGTCTTGTGTGGGCGAACATTAGAACTGCCCACACGTGTGGGCGCGGCTACTTCGTGTCACACGCCCAATAAGTATTGCTCATCCCATCCCGCGCGTGTGGCACGAAACAAAAATGCCCACACGTCCTGGCACAACTACGTTAGTTGCCGCGGGATACGCTTTAGTTGTCATTCGGGATGGCAAATGTAGTTGTAAAAGCATGGCAACTCTCTCTGTTTTGGTTAATTATAGTTGTCATGTCTAATTTATGATAGTTGTCGCGTTCAATCAAAACATAGTTGACATGTGTGCTTACCTAGTTGCCATGTATGGTTAATCATAGTTGCCATATATATTTACCTGGTTGCCACGTACACGCAACTGCAATTGTCATCTACCAACGAATCATAGTTGCCATGTGTATTTACCTAGTTGCCGTACGTGCAACTGCAGTTGACATCTATCACCGTACGAGCGTCGTGTGGGCGAAGAGCAGTTCACACACGCGCGTGGACTGGTTGGTGACTGTGTGGGTGGAAATTGGTTCGCCCACACGGTGCAGCTGCCAACTGCGCGCTGCGGGTCGTGTGGGCGAGCGCTCTAACGCCCACACAACACACTATGCCCACATGGCACTCAGATTCCTCTAAGTTTCATGCAAACAAAATCAAGGTGGATCAAGACGTGTGGGCGATGTGCAAATATGTCATATGTGTGGGTTACTTTTTGGGCAGCACTAGAAATCAGACTACTGTTAATTGCTTCCCATCAGACCAGTAGAGGACCGTAGGATTAGAATCATGGTTGCCGTCCGATCTGCTAGTATCCCACACATGGTTTGTTTGATAGGAAGTGTTTCCCAAGCTAATAACTGTGCACAGCCTTGCGTGATTAGAGGATACTAATAATTGTCCACAGATCACATGATTGGTGAACTAATCCATTATTTTAGGAAGCAAAACAAATCTTAGGAAACTAATTCTGGATTTGGACGGAAATAATCAATCTGGTGAAATAAGCTTCCGCGCCATGAAGTGTGTTTCCTTATGAGGCAAACTTTGTACCCACTACCAAATTTGCTTCCAATGCAAATAAAGTTATTTTTACACCCAAAAAAAATCGTTTCTATTCATTTGCAATGCACCAAAACTATGCTTCCATCGACTAATTTTTCTGCGTCCACATCAACTAAAAATTAACATACTTCATTGGTTCGTATAACATGTTTCCAACGACGTAAATATTTGCTTCCTTGTCATCACGAAAATCATAGTGCTTCAACGTAATATTTTGTTTTGAATGACCTAAATATTTGCTTCATTCTGGTCGCCAAAATTTTGCTTCCACATCAACATAAATTACATGCTTCATATCATGTGTTACGTCTTCACAATAATATTTGCTTCACTCCGCTATCCGCGTGCTTCCTTACATGGTTTATATTCTGAACAAGCCAGGAGCCACTAAGGACCGAGTTTGCATCATGATCAAATTCAAAGCATGCGTTCACTGAAACATGGAAGCAAGTTGTATGAAGTAGAGAAAAAATGTACTCAAAGCAAGCACCCATGGAAGCGTGAAACAAGTTTTCTACAGCAGAAAGAAAACATGTAACTTCGTCGCATTACTCACCCAGGAATTGTTTCATACCAACGGATGATAGTTTCATACCATCAGTATATTTTGTTTGCTACGCATAGGCAATACGGCGACCAAAAAATTGTTACAAATGTACTGTGGAATTGCTCCCAGCAGAAAAAAAAATTTGTTTCCATCAATCATACATTGCTTCTTGATATATTAGAAACTGCTTCCGAAGATAATATAATTTGCATCCAAAGAAATCAAAGTTTTCTTAAACTTGAGCCAGATGCTACTATGCTAGCACATTTTCTCTTCTCGTCACCAGCCTCTAATCTTATCCACCGACGATCTCCTCGCTGGGCATGGCACGACCACGTGCGCCTTTGTGACTTCCGCACCACCGTAAATGATGCACATACAGCTTGAGGCTATGGCCACCACGTCATCAAGGGCGGCGCCGATCAGAACTCATAGATTGTTTGATCACCTACATTTCAGAAAGTTTATATATTGGTTGAACTATGGAAGGAAAAGCACCATTTCACAAAGAAAATATGGAAGCAAATTATCATGTGGTGCAAAACTGTTGCATATTAGAAGCACCGCTTGCACACACGAATTCATTACAATGTCGGACCTAACACCGGGCGGCAACAAGAGCAAGATGAAAGTGCAGACCTCGTCAAAGCCCATCTGTCGTACCTCGGCCTTATAGGACTGCGGCGTTGTGCAGGTAGGTTGGCGTGAGTTCCATCTTCTCCTCGTGGAACACACCGTAGGCGTAGATGATGTGGAGCCGGCCGGAGCCGGATGGATCGAGGCGAGGCCGCTCACGAACCGGCGACCTCGTCGGGGACGAGGTGCCAAGCGGGCAGGAGCTCTTCCATGGTTTTGCCGCGTGCTCTGGTGGCCACCAGGCGGGCGTCGTCGTCGGGTAGATTGAAAACGGCGGGAAGGCAACGCCGTCGCCGCCTGCGTGGCTGCCTTTTTTGCTAGGCGGCGCGAACGCCGTCGAGCCCACCGCAGCCGTGGCGACCTCGAGGAGAGCCGGAGGCAGCTGCGTGCAGGAGAGGGGAGAAGGGATCTGGCGGAGGTGGAGGAGATCGGCCGAGAGATTAGGGAGAATTACGCGTGGGGTTGCGGTAGTTATTCGTGCCAATGATTATTTTTTACATAAGAAACACAGTTTGTGAGGTGTCAGATTTCGTTGAATCGACGGCATTGGATTGGTCTGGGGCTGGACATCTATCAGAATATAGATAGTAAGTGTTTCCCTTACTTTTTTCTGAGAGAGAGATTGGCCCCGGGGTGCCAGGAAGCCTATTTTACCTACCCCTCTTTTTTCTTTTGAGGCTCTTTTTTTTTTTTAGGCTCTCCACCAATAGACGGCCCAGAGAGGAGAGCGGGCGCGGCCTGCGGGCTGGGGCGCGGTCCGGGACCTGGCCCTGCTCGACTGCGTACGTTCCGGTGCTCCCCCGCCTCTATTAGTCTGCTGCGCCGCCGCCCTGGGCGCCGGCTCCTCTGGACCTGCTGCGCTGCCCGCGATTCTGCGAGCTTGCCATTAACAGGTGATTTCCCCACCCAACCCCAATCCCACCAAAGCACTAGCCTGGTCGTTTTTTTTCGAACGATAACACCCATCGTCTAGTCTATATAGGTGATTTACCGGGTTTGTCAATTTTTCTTTCTTATTAGGACTTAGGGCTTGCATTGATATATGTTCTTATCAATTCATGTTATAGAAATACTGTTTATTCAAGGTGTAGGTTCTTTCTGTTCTGTAGGTCATGTAAAGCTCATATCAAACAGTGAAATCAATGATTTGATCTGGTAGTATCTTTTGTATCCCTGCTCTATTATATGTTGTTTTGGTCATGTTTAATCTACTTTGTTGGATCATCAAGTGTTGAAGTTCAAATTTGTGCCATGGAGCCATATTCCCTTAATCTGTTTGTGCTTTGCCATGGGGTACTTTTTGGGATAGTTCTAACTTCTAGCTGCTTGAATTTTGGCCTGGGACTTTCTCGAATCCGGCTCCATGGATCTGCTAGCTATTGTTCTGTCGAGTTTCCGCCGTCTGAGAATCTGATTATGAGAACGGAACATGGTCCATTATAACAGCCCATTGATTCATAGCAGCAAGTTAGGACTTAGCAGTGAGGACTGAGTGGACTTATCTATTAGATCAAATGGCTTTTTTATTTGGAATTGTAAATAGTCATTAGCCTTGACTGCATTTGTTTACTAGTCTATTAGATGGATATGTTTTTTTAACACATGAAATCGTGGGTGGTGTTTCTTTTATGTTTATTGACTGATGTAAATTATATGTTTGCAAAACAGAAGAACAAGGGTGGTTCTTTGAATTTTTTTGAAACTTCAATGCCCAAACAGAAAACTGTAGCCGTGTGTACTTTTAATGGTATAGTGGCGAAGATATATCTTTTAATGGCCTGGCTATGCTCCTTACTGCATTGGTTCTCTTAAAGAGGTGCCGTTGTTTGAATTTTGATCATCGTTCATCTTCATGAAAATCCAGGTCACGATAAGCAGGGGCACAAGTGGTTTTACGCAATGGTTCATTTCAAGAACAGGTACATGGTGATGGAGGTCTTCATCGACGCTAGCAGAGGAGAGGCTGATCCTGTCATCCTCACCCAGTTCAACATAACCAAAGTGATCAGAGACAGCATCCAGCTCAACTTTGGGGAATGCGGCCTAGCTGCATCTCTTGGATCATTGCAAGGTGCTAATAATTTCTAAAGCATCATTAATTCCTTTAGATTGCATCATAAGTGTTTGGGGTGTGTTTTCCAGTTCTGTTTAGACTTGTAGAAGTACTTCTGAGCTCTGGTCATCTTCTGCAGTGAAGTATGTAAATCCTGTGACGAAGCTTTGCGTAATCCGAGTGTCGCGTGAAGATCACCAGAAAGTGTGGGCTGCTATCACAATGGTGAGGAGCATTGGGAAGATCCCAGTATCATTCAACCTCTTGGATGTGAGTGGTAAGTGGATAATTGATGTCTTTGTTCTTTTCCTTTTAATAATTGGTTTGTTGCACCATGAGTCTATTTAACAATCTGCTTCTTAGTACTTCTGAGTGTAAGGTAAAGTTTCTGTTAGTAATCACATGGCCTCCTTTCTAATTTTTGTGCATGCATGTGTTTTTTGAGTTTGTTGAAACTACTTCTCTCACCGAGACCCCGAGACTTGGTTTTGATGTATTCCCTGCACAAGCGTTGGCCTGATGATGTATGTTTTTCCATGTATAGAGCCCAGACTTAGGTTCTGAGTGTTTTGTCTCTGCACAAACTTTGGCCTGCTGATGCTACTCCATGAATAGTTTTGATGCTCATCCTCATATCGTTTAGTGTACTAGTTATTTTGCTGCAATGCCTTACAGAAAGGAATGTTTTGCAAGGCCAATTGTGGCAGTTCAGAGCTGACCGTCAATCTACTTCTTTCCAGGAAGTATCAGGGCCTGCAAGAAAGCCGCGCTGGAGTGCGAAGAAACGAAGTTTGAGCAGTACAAGCTGGCAGCTGGTGACCGTATGACACAGGAGATCATCGAATCCGTGCAGAGTTGCTTTGCCAAACTTAAAGGATTAGACAGTTAGTAAATTAAGTTTGTTCCATGCCAGCAGTCTGGAAAAGAACCAGTAATCTAGACAAACGGCATTGTCGTTGCTCGGTCCAAGGGCGCCGCAATAAGGCAGCTTCCATGCCCAAAAAAGGCCCATTCTGGAGGGAGCTTAGGGAAAACGATGTTCTTGTGGAAGAAATGTTGTGTAACTAATCATGATTAAGCCGGCATCTGGTATGGCGCAAAAGAATGATGCAGTTTAGCCCATGTTTTCCTGTTTCTTTAAGCTGGTACTACTCTTTATCAAGCGTTTTCATGTTTCTTGAATCTGATGTTTACGCTTTGCAACAAGAGCATATGCTACATGATAGTTTCACTGATGAAAAACAGAAAGTGAATAGTACAATGTTCTCAAAGGAAGCAAAGCGAGAGTAAAATTTTGCTAGGTCAATAAATATGGGGCATGAGAAGCAAATCAATCCAGACAGCAAACTTCAACGGACTCGATACAGTATGTTGCAAAAGCGGAACAGAGGTTAACCAGCTAGCCTACGTGACACAACCCACATCATTTGCTGAAGTCTTAATGCTCTCTGCCACCTAGCTTCAATAAGATTGGGGATACGTAGGGACATCGCCCCTGATAAAACACAAAACAAATTGTGCAAGAGGGAACGGAAGAAAACAAAATTTGGTTGGCGTTTTCAGTCCCACAAGCCACAACAATGCATACCTATCAATTATCTTACCTGATCAATTCAGTCCGTTCAAATTAATACTCCCTCCGCCCCGAATTACATCAGTTTCTATCCATTTGTGTGACAAGTAATTTGGGACTGGGGGAATACCAGATAAGAGCAAAACCATGAATCGGAGCAGTTCCACAACGACTGAGCACAAGAAAAGCTCAAGCAACAATCTGGCACATCCTTTTAACCAACTCCCAACATAAATCCGTGTTTACCACAAATACCATATGTTTCTGTGTAAGCAAGTCACTTCAAATTCAACTTCAAAATTTATATGACAAAATTGACAAGCAACTTCACATTCAAAGCATTACTTGAATCCCAAACGTTGATTTTGGGTGACAGGAACATTCAACAGAATGGTCACGAATGTTACATGTATCCTGATTATCAGGGCATGTTACAACTGAGACAGGCAAATAGAGCATCTGCAAAGACAAGCAACCATCACTTTATAAACAGACAACAGGGTGCTTTTCCGGCCACAAGGATAATGAGGTGCCAAAAAGAATATCCAAGAACATCCTGACAATTTTAACTCACCGAATCACGATAGCGATAACAGGTGTTGCATTTATACATCTTATAACATTAGATTGCATGTAAGCAACAGTACAGTTTGATATAGAAGGTGCATCCTCTTGCAAGTTTGAGGATATGGTAAAACTAGCTTTTCACCTAATGTTTTTGGCACACAGAAGCAATGTTTCCCTTGACGACATCAAGCGTAGACAAGGAGGCCCATCAGAAGTTGCCTGCGGATAACACCAGACACAACCTAATCAGTTTACAAGATTATGAATTTATGATCATGGAAGCTACGCATACTCTACATTAGTAGATACCAGAGCAGTGTGCTTTAGCTTTCTATTATGGACAATGATTCTTACAACTATACAAAACCTCAGATCAAATAAATACTTCTGGAGATTAGACACAAAACAAAGAGGAGCCTTAGCATTACTATTTCGTATAGATGAATGTCGTAACTGATCCTCCAATTCGCCTGTTGATTATACTACCCCGCAACAGAATTCCCCCGAGACTGATGATAGATTGGAAACTCCCAAACATCTAATCTCAAAATCTACCACAACAAATCGACCAACAAGCATCAAGGATCCCCAAATCATACCTATCGAACCGGAGCTCAGTGGTGGTGTCTGTGGCCGTGTTCATGGCCGTGGGAGGAGGAAGAGCAGCCGCCCTTGCCGCCGCTGGTCCCCTCGCCGGCGTCCCCATGCGGATTCCGGCGGCCGCCGTCCGCCTCGTCGTCGCTGCAGTCCTCGTCGAAGGGCACCTCCTTGTGGAAGATGCAGCACTTTTTGGAGCTCTTGCGGCCGAGGGACTCGTTGTCGACGGTCCCTCCTTCCAGGACACCTTCTTCTTCGCCCGCCGCTTCAGCCGCAGGACCACCGTCTCCGGCGGCGGCGGGGCGGCTGCGGGGCGGAGGAGGAAGGGGAGGGTCGATCGTCACGGTCACGGATCCGGATGACGACGACGACGGAGGCGGCCCGCGGGTAGCCATAGCGATCTGCGATTTCTCCTCGTTTCCGTACTCTCTCGCTGGTCTAAACTTTCCCCCTTTCGTTTCCCTTGGGATTTTTTTATTTTTCATTCATGGTTTGCGGTGCCACCATGGAAACTAGTAAGCGTGCACGTCTGACAGTATTCTCTCAGATTTAATTACTTGTCAGCGAAATGGATGTATCTAGACGTATTTTAGTTCTAGATACATCTATTTTCGAGACAAGTAATTTCGAACAGAGGGAGTAAGTTTTAAAATTTTCTTTAATATTTTAATCATTTAAATCAAATTTTTGTTCATAATAGTTGTCACAATAACATGTTATGTTTTAACAACAATTGGTCTAAAATGTGTCCACACCATCTGATCGCCATCTTGCAATTGCCATCCAGACGGTTTGAATTTTTGAACATGTTTGTATCTTTCCTGCCGCACGCAATGCTCTACCTCCTGTGTCACGCCAAATCCTCTTTTTGGGCGTCGCCAACGCTCTACCTCTCGCGTCATGCCAAATTTTCTTTTCGTGCGTCACCAACGGTCTACCTCCCGCGTCATGCCAAATTTTCTTTTTGGGCTTATTATCACCGGAGGATTTTGTCCACCTAAATATAATCACACTCATCATGGGGGCAAGCTCAAATTGCTGGTGGCTTGGGTCATCTCAACAACACCCAGTCAACTGACCAAGCTAGAACCTCTACAGGGAGGGCATACCAAATCATGTCCTCTTTATCAACACAAATATAATGTTCAAAGCAATGCCATCATATTCAACATGTCCAAACATAGCAAAAAAAAAGGAGATTCCATCTTTTAATGCGAGGCAATGAGCAACTTCAGCAACCAGTGTCATATCATCTACCATGAAGATTGGGAACTTCATCGTTCCAAGACATCCTTTAATATTTCACAAAACTTCATGAAATCACAAGTACAAGTACTTCGACAGCAAGAAAATGAAAAAAAATCAAGAAGACAACATGTCTACCCCTCCACATTATGTAGAATACCTATTTTTGGGCAGTATTGTTTGCTATCCAAGACCCTGAATCTCCTCCAGATTCCTACAATTTCCACGATGAAATCAGTGTGAGAGGAAAGATATGATCCATGTAAGCCTTGCTGCAAAAAAGCAGAAGGAGCTGTGCAAAACACACATAAACAAATACGACAAGCAAGAATGGTCACATGTTTATCACCTTTTCGAAACCAATGAAACTGATGTTGTAACACATTGCACATGCTATGAAAGAAATTGATGAGAACAATATCGCATTTCCTCTTACAGCAAATAAACACCAACAAATCTACAGCAGCATACATGCATCATATAAATGATGTTGATGATAGGTTCATGCATAAAGGAAGGAAATTTGAAAAACATATAAGAATCTTATTAAGTGATCCTAATTCCATGTGAAGTTGCTTAGGAAAAATAGCAGTGAAGGATCAAACACATCTCAAGCTGCAAGCGCAACAACATTGACATGGCCTTAGAGCCCACCGTCTCTCCACATTCCTGCACGTGAAGTATTAATCTGCACCAAATCAGAACTACTCCATACCTTATAGATGAAGCCCTTACTAAAAAATCAGAAAATATTCAGAATAACCATTTTTGTTGACCTAGCTATCTAAAATCCAAAACAGAGTGTGACCCTAATCCACACTACAACAAATGAATTACTATATAGCTACCTTACGGGGCATATAAGCCTAATCGTCATATCTTCTTGTTTGGCAGAGTTCACCATTTGCATAGTATTGAATGGAGAAGATTGAACAAGGTCTCGCATAACGATGCAATGGTGTGGAGCTCCATTACGGTGCACGTTTCTAAAATTCAAAGTATATATGAATATATGCAAATAAAAGTTTTGCTAATGTCATAGTTAGCCATACTTCACTAACATCTTATCATGTCGAATCACTGGTTAACATCTCCTTTGTGCTGCAATTTTTAAATTTTTTGAAACAAAATTTAATTGAAATTCAATAGACTTCTATCAGATGCCAAGATTGTGAAGATCAGTGCAGGTTTACATCATAACATCATCTACTCACCCTTCAAAACAATGATGACCATTTGGACCAAGTACATCTCAAGCTGCAAGCGCAACAACATCGACATGGCCTTGGAGCCCACAGTCTCTCCACATTCCAGCATGTGAAGAATTAATCTGCACCAAATCAGAATTACTCCATACCTTATAGATGAAGCCCTTACTAAAAAATCAAAAATATTCAGAATATCCATTTTTTGACCTAGCTATCTACAATCCAAAACAGAGTGTGACCGTAATCCCCACTACGACAAATGAATTACTATTTAGTTACCTTACGGGGCATATAGGCCTAATTATCATATATTCTTGTTTGGCAGAGTTCACCAGTTGCATAGTATTGAATGGAGAAGATTGAACATGCTCTCGCATAACTGGGCAATGGTGTGGAGCTCCATAAGCGACGGCGACGATGCCGGCTACAGTTGTCCTTAAGCTTTAAGAACTAATTTGTTTACTCCTTGCTCAGGATCTGTAATGAACATATTATTACACAAATTAATTTACCAACATAGTGTACAAAACAGACGATCAAATTCTAAATGTCTTCTCACATGCTAATAATTCTACATACATGTATGTTGTTCAATCCATCTATGATATACAATCCTATTGTACACACAGGGAGCAATGCGTGTATGGAATTAAACAAGCTAGTTGTAGACATGCTAATAGAATCTTGAGACAGACAGTACACTACCTGGACGGGAGAATCTTGTGGCGGAGATTGGGAGGAGGTAGCAGAGGAGTTCTCGACGGCGGCATTCAGGTCGGAGTGGTGAGAGCCGGACGGCAGCGTGCAGTCGGTGGGGAACAAAATCTAGCAAAATATTCACTGTGTCTTCCTCACGGACAGTCCCAAGGTACCTCTTCTGAAACCACAGAAAATGGATTAAGCAAGTACGGGCTGCAAATTAAATAAAGAATCTGATATGTAATCGAAATTTATCTATTCACTGCAATATTGTGGTGAGAAAGGTTCTTGAGGAGCTTCACTACTTCTTCCTCGAGTTCTCTTATATGCGCCTAACAGTAGAAACAAAAGCCACAAATCACCTCACATGAAGAAAAACCTGAAGAACTAAGTTGGTAACCAAATCGGCTGGGAAGTGCTACACACTTGGGCTTTCTCCTAGGTCACGTTGGTGCTCCCGATCAAAACTGGAACCAAAATCAAACAAGGGAGAGACTTATTGTAATGAATGACTCCAAGTCTTCACACAGTACAAACCAGAAAACCAAATCCCTAAATCCTAGTACCTTCTTTACTGCGAGGAGCTCGCTGGTGTCCAAATTTATCCCGGCATAGACCTTCCCGAACGTACCGGAGCCGATCATCTCGCCTTTCCGCCATCGGATCGGCGGGATCTCTCCTACTCGTCCGCCCCCGACCCCCCGTTCACAGGCACGGGCGTCAGCGGCAGCAGGAAGCGCGGCGGCGAGGGGCTCTTGGAGATAAGCCCGAGCAACCCCATCCCCCTTGCGGAGGCAGGAGATGATCAGACACCGATCCCGCCAAGAGGCCCGGCGGAGTGCTCGGGGCCGGGGCCTCTGGTGCGGAAGTTGATGAATCGCTGCACGGAGTTGAATAAATCGTGGAGCGCGAGCCTGCCGATGTTCGAGGGAGGAGATGGACCCCGCTGCCGCCGACGCAGGTCGAGCCCGATGCGTCCCGCGCCGCCGCCCGCTGACGTCGCTCAACGTAGGAGTGGGACACTGGCGCCGGCGATGCAGTCCGAGCCTGCTACCTCCCGCGCCACCTACGCTGCTCGAGGAGGAGAGCGACCCCGGTGCCGCCGACGCAGGCCGTCCCCCGATGGCGTCCTGTAGCGAGGAGAGAGAGAGAGAGAGAGGAGGGAGGGAGCTGGAGAACCACGGAGGCAGGTGGAATGGATCCAGATCCGTGTGTAGCGGGCGGGACTGCGGGGATTTGGGGACGCGGAGCGGTAAAAAGATTGGCAGACCACGACGTCTGCCAGGCAGAACATTTGATCTGAATCGTTGATTCCGATTCCAAATCATTGATGTAATGTAGGCAGTACGATGCGCTTAAGTTGATTTAATCAGAGGGTTCCGATTATTTTGTGTATAGTTTGTTGTGTGGGTTTAACGGAGTTTATGTTTGTTTTTTTAATATTAATCAATAGTAGTATAGATGGAACGATGGAAGTCCAGGCGTAGAGCACACTTTTTTTTTCCTTTTGAGGGCGTAGAGCACATTTGTCTCCCATTTGATTATACTGTATCAGTTCGCCACGTTTCTGTCAGAAAATCCAACTTAAAACTGCACGAGTATGAACAAAATAATAAGGTTCGGAAATTCAGTTTGGCTCACGAAAGCACGTGCTCCTGGGCCCAAAAGTAATATTTTAGGTGTCAAAAAAATCAAGAACATTTTTATATGTTGTTAGCCATTCAAATGCTACCCGTAAATTTTGAGGCAACAAGATTAAGCATTTTGGCATGTGCAAAAGAAATAACAAAATGAACACCAAATGTTATCCCAAAATGTCATCTTAAATATGTTTTTTTTCACCGACGAAACACTGCTATTCTATTTCACATGAAAATTGTCAAACATACTTGCGACACTAACACTAGCATGCACAAAAAAGATCAGTTTAAAAAACATTTAATATATGTTTTCGCGTGTTCATCCGGGAGCATGTGCTTCCGGGAGCCAAAACGACCCTCTAGATACCTTTTTTTTAATGTAACACAATAGTACTCCCTCCATTTCTTCTTACTTCACATATACCCAAGCCTCTATTCCAGGCAAGATTTTTGCCCCAAGATTCACCCACTTGTTCGAAAATGACCCCTGGTGAATTGTGTACATGACACGTGGTATTATTTTGGTACCTGGTTGTGTACAAATGAGTTGTGGATTCGGTGTTTCATTTGAGATTTTTTGATCGTGTATGGAGGTTGGTTTGGTTGGTTTAGTATTTTTTGTTGCGTGTGGGTCAGTTTTTGTGGTGAATTTCGTCTTCTGACAGCCCTTTTTGCTTCGAGGCTTCTTTGGTTTTGTGATTGGTCGCTGTAAATCTCTGGCGCTGTTGGCCCGAGTCGCTTTCTGGCTTCCGATGCTTCTTCGGTTCCTGTCGCAGTTGGTTCCTGTCGCTGTCGTTGCGTGCGTGGCACTACTGGTTCGGTCGTTGTTTCCTTCTGATAGAGCGGTACCGCTTCGCTTGCGTTGATTCGGGTGTGTGCTAGATCGGTGCGGCTTTTCTCGTGGTTACTGGATATCTTGATGCTGGCTCGAGACTTCTCCCCTTCTCTCGTAATCTTTAGAACTGTAACATTATTGGTGTTCTCGGCAAGGCCCTTATCTCCTAGTTGCGATCTAAAGTGTTCTAGTGAAACCATAGACCCCGTAAGCTTATGTACTTTATTCACATGACTCGGAGAGTTAATGTCCATCACAATTTTTTTATATTCTTCTCGTTAGCCTCGATTATCCGAGAATCTTACCCACTTCTACATTGAAGTATACCTGGCCATCCGTCAGGCCGAGTTGGGCTTCGGGCCGGGCCTAACAAAGCCCAAAGCAGAAAACCTAGGTCCAGGCCCGGCTCAGGCCAGTCGACGGGCCTAGTTTTCAGGCCCAAACACCGGCCTGTCAGTGAAAAATCCCGTCGGGCCTCAGATCGAGCCTCTTCCCTAATTCGCAAGTATGGCAAGCGCGGGCTCGGCCCAGTGTGTCCTTTGGGCTCAAAACTTAGGCCTGGGCCCGGCTCTATGTGTCCTTTGGGCTCAAAACTTAGACCCAGGCCCAGCCCGGCATGTCCTTCAGGCTCAAAATATAGGCCCAGGCCCAGTCCAGGTGCTATTGGAAATATGCCCTAGAGGCAATAATATTATTATATTTTCGTTATTCATAATTAAGAGTTTATATTTCATGCTATAATTGCTATGACCCTGTAATATGCAATTCAGTAGAAAACTCATATGCATGTGTAAAATGATAAACGGTAAACAATAGGTTCCGTGTCTCACCTCTAAAACCGGCTCAACTGTTGTTGGTGATTATGTTTTCCGAATCTTAGGATATCGTTAAGTGTAATGATAGTCCTGAAACAACATTGAGGACGTTAGAAGAATGATCATATTAATCGACCCAATACTTGTCTGTTATACTATGTGATCATATCGTCTGAAATCATCTGTTATAACACGGAGTGTTAGCATGTGTTTTAGTTCCTCGGAGCATGAGAGTGTCTTGGTCACTTCTTACCTGACGGTGGAGTTTGGGGTTGCTCAAACGTCATCTGTAACAAGGTGATCATAACGACAACTTTCAGGCTCGACTGAAAGTTTGACAAGTGACCGGACAGCTCGAGAGTGAGATTTGCTCCTCCGACGATGGAGAGATATTCTTAGGTGTGACGCCCTCGATTCAATCGTACACTAATCATACACGCAAATGTGTACGATCAAGATCAAGGACTCACGGGAAGATATCACAACACAACTCTAGACACAAATTATAATAATACAAGCTTTGTATTACAAGCCATGGGCCTCGAGGGCTCGAATACATAAGCTCAAGTACACAAGAGTTAGCGGAAGCAACATTATCTGAGTACATAAATGAGTTAAGCAGGGATGCCTTAAGAAGGCTAGCACAAAAGCAATACGATCGAACAGGAAGGCCTCCTGCCTGGGAGCCTCCTAACTACTCCTAGTCGGCGGCGGCCTCCACGTAGTAGTAAGCATCCTCAGGGTAGTAGTAGTAGTTGTTGTCGGTGGTGGTGCCTGGATCCTGGGCTCCACCATCTGGTTGCGACATCCGAGAAGAATGGAAAAGGGGGAGCAAAGCAACCGTGAGTATTCATCCAAAGTACTCGCAAGCAAGGATCTACACTACATATGCATCGGTGTCAATGAAATGGGTAGTATATGTGGACTGAACTGCAGAATGCCAGAATAGAGGGGAGAGCCTAGTCCTATCGAAGACTAGCATCTTCAACAGTCTTGCAGCATTAGAAGAGTACAGATCAACATAATGTAAAGTAGTAGTAATGTTATCAACCTCGCCCAGAGATTCTTCCTCGACTCCCTGCGAGAAAGCAATCCCAAAGCCATACTATCCATTACTCATCTCAAGTATCCAGTTCTAGTTGTATCGATCGGGATACAACTCAAAGTGTATGTTACCGTAGGACAAGCTATCGGATGTTTTCTTCCCTGCAGGGGTGCACCAACTTACCCACCACGCTCAATTAACTTTGGCCGGACATACTTTCTTGGGTCATGCCCGGCCTCGACCAAACAATACGCCGCAACCCGACCTAGGCTTAATAGAGAGGTCAGCACGCCAGACTAAACCTATGCCCCCAAGGGTCATGGGCCATCTCCCCGGGAACTCCTGCACGTTGAGTACGCGGCCGATGAGCAAACCTAGCTACCTCCTTTAACAAGGCAGGTGCTTACCCAACAAGGCCGCGCCAAATTACCGACGTCTATTAAGCTTCGGCTGATGTATACGACGCAAAACGCCCATACTATGCCCATGTGATGGTTAGTGCTATCAGGCCAGAGGCCCCTCGGATCAAATATCCAAATCGTAGTGGATTAGGAACGCGCGGTAACAAGCAGAGACTCACGAAAGATGTGACCCCGTCGCCCCGTCTTGAGGACTTGCGGCAAGGGCTAAGAATGCCCGGCCACGCCTCGTAATTATCTCGCAGGCACCCTCCAGGTCAACCCGACTCCTCATCACTCACAAATATGCTCGCTGGGTACCCCTCGTACGACCCGTCTTTAGTAACAGGTTGGTTCAGTAAATTCATAGTAACCATAGTAACCGTGTGTCTAACACTAAGGGGAAAACACGAGGAATCGCCTTGATGATTCCACTCGATGTAATCATCAAGGTGAACATAAGAGGATCCACCCTCGAGGTTCACACTTGAGGGGTTGAGTCGTATCGGAAGTGGTTAAGGCGGAATCACCCTCGATGACCGCGACCGAATAGCTACACTACAGGGTTAACATCAGAAGTGCTGATGAGGTCTCACCCTCGGCACTCGATAGTAACCCAGTAGTGTCGAGTAACTAAGGGGAAAGTGATGTGCGGTGTCAGGGCCTGGTCTTCGATCCTGTTGATCGGGTCTTCGATGATGAAGCAGGGGCAACAAGGACAAGGTGGGGGTCACTGATGGATCACTAACCAACCTATACTAAGCAGTTTAGGATAAGGTGTAGGTAACAATAAGGTGTTACAAAAGCAGGCTATGCATCAGAATAGGAGCAAACAATTACAGTAGCAAAATCTAATGCAAGCATGAGAGAAAGGAAATGGGTGATATCGGGATGATCAAAGGGGGGCTTGCCTGGAAGCTCTGCTGAAAAGGAAGAAGGGTCGTCGGCGACGTAATCGATCACAGGGTCAGCATTGGTCTCGGTGTCTACCGGAGAGAAGAGGGGGGAAGAAACAGTAAATACAAGCAAACAAGTGCAAAACTAAGCATGACATGACGATAAGCAAAGCTAGGGGTGTTCTAACGTAGTACTACGTGATACCGGCGAAGGGGGTAACATCCGGGAAAGTTTTCCCCAAGTTTGGCATCATCGGACAGACGAACCGAAGGGAGATGGTTGCATGTTCACTATGTAGGAGCATGTGACAGATGAATGGATGGCATATGCAGATTCGTCATATTTTTCTGAACAACTTTCGTATATAAATTATTTTCATCTGACATACAGTTATTTTACTATGATTTTTTGAAGCTTTAATAGTATTTTGGAATTCTTTTAAATCGAACTTAAACAAAAATTGTTGAGTGTAACCAGGGGTTTCCTAGTCTACTGTAAGTCAAGTGGGGCCTGGGTGAGCTGAGTCATCAGGTCAACAGTCAACGTTGACTGGGTTGACCGCTACAGGGCCTTCGGGGTCCACATGTCATTGTGTAATATTTAATTAAACAATATTTAACAGGGGTGGTTTCACACGTCATTTGCTCTAGGCCAATTGTAGCACTAAAATAATAATCCCTTCATTCGGAAATATTTATCATCAAAATGAATAAAAAAATATATCTTGACATATTTTAGTTCTAGATACATTCATTTTTATCCATTTTCATACAAGTATTTTTGGACGGGGGAGTACTGAACTAAACCTACGTCTAATTGAACCAGGGGCCTGGATCAACGCCCTGGACACAAGCCGTCTCATGACTGTGCACACACGCGTATAGCAATGAGGCGCTCAGCCATGGCCAAGGCCGTAGCCGAGGCGAGCGCATGACAGCAGCGGCAGCAGCACTAGCAGCAAGCGGCAGCGGGCGGCCGAGCACGGGCAACAGCAGCGATAGAAGGCAGCAGCAAGAGCAGCACGATGCAGCGGCAACAGCAAGCGAAGGCAGCAGCAGCGGTAGTGTGCATCAGCAAGCAGCGGCGGGAGCGCAGTAGCAGGCGGCTGCGGGCACGCGCGCGTGGGAGCGGGGATGGGCAGGACCTGACGCACGCTCGAGGTCAAGTGCGGCCACGGGTAGGCGTGGGCAGAGGGGCGAGGCCACGCACAAGCGGGCATGCGCGGAGGCGCGATCAGTGCAGGCAGGGATTTGGGCTCGATGTAGATCGAAGCCACGGGCACACAGCTGGCGCACCAAGGACGCGAGCAACTACTACGCTAGGCCACGAGCGGGGCGGCGTGCTTGGTTGGGCCAAAGGAGCACAACAACAGCGACAGTTAATACGGCGACAGCGCTAAGCTCCGGCGGCCATGGCAGCAGCAACAGTAGGCACGGAATCGAGGCGCGGCAAGAGGCGAAGTGACGAGGAGCTCACCACAGAGGCACACGGAGGCCTGTTGGTGGCTTAGGAGGCGACGGATCGACGAAGAACAGCGGTGACGATCGAGGAAGAAGATGGTGTCAATCCGGCCGATGCGGTGGCTTCGGGCTTGAGCTCGTGGGCGAGGAAGACGAAGCAGACGACAGCGGTTCCGCGGGACCTCCCAGCTCGGCGTGGGGGCGACGATGGCCGCCAGGTCGACGGCAACAGTGGCGACGGAGGCGTTCGGGAGGGAACCGGCTCCTCTACCGTGCCCGTGCCCAGCAGAGTGCCGTGCCTTCTTAGCTCCCAGCGTACGTATTGATATGGGCCAGAAAGGCTGGACTCCTCGTATTGATATGGGCCACAAAGGCTGGACTCCTCGGTGAAAGTCTATCTAACCAGCCCAGCTGTTCATTGATGCATCACGCGCTATATCACTAATTAACCCTTTCCCAAACCCAAAAAAGCATTAAATAACTCTTTTGCAAACCCAAAAATAAACTATTTCCCCTATAAAAAAACTAATTTACTATTATTGTCTGAAAAAACTAATTACCTATTATTAATATACATGAGCAACATTCTAAAATTAAAATGAACTCATATTTGAAAAATGGTTTTGCTTAATCTGAATCATATTTTACACAGAACAATTTGAAAAATGCAACCGTAGATGTATGTTCACCTTGTCTCTCATAGGTGCTCATAAGAGCAACTCCAATCGGACGACCCATTTCGTCTGCTCGTTCTGTTTGGGTCGGTGCAGACACAAAACACGGTCCAACGCGGCGACCCAAACAGACGCGCGTCCGTTTTTTGTCTGCTTGTTTGCGTCAGCGCAGACAAGGGACGGATGTGCGCGACGCCCACCCTTCTCCTCTTGGCCCGCTAGTCGGTGGCACAACGCCATCATTTCCCCCACTCTCATGAAAACCTCCCGCCCACTCGCGTGCGTGCTATGGACGACGACGCGCCGACCCTCGACGCCGCCGCCGGCCTCGCCTCCGCCGGCCCCATCTCCGGCAAAGGAGGCAAGGCCCACGGCGCTTCAAAGACGCCCGGCCCGCCAAGAGGAAGCAAGATCGGCACGCGCCGAAGTGTGGATCGACGCCGCAGCTGCGTTCACCTCGCCTCGGTCTCTCTAATATTTTTTAGTCTCCCCTGGTCTCTGTAATATTTTTTACTTTGCTAAAAAAAACAGGGAGGGGGGGAGAGAAAATACAAAAATGAGAAAACCCATATTTGTACAATTGCCCGCTCGAAGCAACATATTTATATTTTGTTAAAATACATGTGTATTTTTTCAAGTATATTTATATTTACCTTCGAGCGTGCAACAGTACCATTTCCTACATTTCCATATTTTTATTTTTAAAATTTAGCAAATATATTCATGTATTACAAACTATGAATCTAGAAGAAGACAAAAAGTTGAGAAACAACATGCAGACAATACACGACTTATATACTTAACCAAATTTAAATAGGCCTAAATTTAGCCATGGACTAATGCTGTTAAAGTTTTTTTGAGAAGACTAATGATGTTAATCAGATGCATCAGGCATCAGGAGAGCCGCTGGGCTGTTGATATGGGCTTTTAGTAGTTTCCTGGGCTAGATTACTCCTGCGTTGGCGTCATAAGAAGGCACGGCAGGGTGCCGTGCCCGCTAGGCACGGTAGAGCAGCCGGATCCGTCCCCCTCCCGATCGGTCTACAGGGGAGAGGGAGACGACCCGGGGAGGGTTGGGCCGGTCAGTCCAGTTGGGCTGCCTCGGCCTTTTGGGCCAAGGGGTCTTTGTTTCTTTTCACCTTTTCTCCTTTTAGGTTTCTGTTTTCTTTTTGTTTTATTTAAAACAGAAACAGAGGGAAAAGTTTGGCTACCAAACTACTCCGTACTTTGAAAAATTGTGGGACTAGGCCACTTAAATTCTTTGTACTGATTGGCATTGGCATAAAATTTTTGAGGGGCAACTAAATCCATTTGGACTTTTCACAATTAAAATAGCATTTTAAATGCTGAAACGACACTGTTTAAATTGCTATAGTCCATCTTGGCTTCGAGGTGATGTTGTTTTCCTTAATAATCATTTGTTATGGAATTTTGGCTAAATGATGAACTATTTTGCAACAACTTTTGTGCAAATTCATATTTCACTTGCAAATTGAATTTGATTCGAAAGTGGGATTTCAAATGATATTTGAATTAAAGGTGATCAAGCACTGCTTAGCAAAGTGATTAGCTTAATAATAGAGGGTTACTGTAGCATGACACTGGGGGTGTTACATTAGGCCCCTCTCGGTTTGAAGGCATCCATCATCATCTGGCCAGACACAGGTGACTACATCACGGGGATGCCGGAACGCGTCAACGAGAAAGAAGAACAAAACCGATAATGGGAGCAACGGTATAGTGAGCATGGTGATGACTCAAGAGGATACCGATGCACACCGGGTTTTGTACAGTATCGTGAAGTGAAGGGAACATCACATGATAACCAAAGGTTCACTCGAATATCATTCGTGTAATCATAGGGACCAATATGGATGTCCATGGTTCCGTGATCGGTCATTGAATGAAGGGGTTTCGTTCATGTTTATGGTTATCGAACTTACGGGGTAACAAGCTTAAGGTAATCACGATCTGTTGAGTGCTAGTAGGACGGGAGTGATGAGAATATATTTGTGGAATTGTTTCATTAATATCCGGAATAGTTCCGAGAGGTTCCGGAAGCGTTCCGGGGTCACAGAAAGGGTTTCAGTGAATATCAGGTAATACCGGGTATTACCGATTAATTATATATAGATGGAAAATGTTTCCGAGGATGTTAAATTATATATAATGCTCTAAAAAATAGAATATTTTATATTTAATTTAAATATCAATGGGCCTTAAAAGGCCAAGAGGTGGAAGGCAACTTGGGCCACAAGGGCCCAAGTAGGAAGGCGCCCCCTTTCCTTACAGGGAGGGGGGGAATTGACTCCTCCCCGTATGGCCGGCGCCCCAAGGGAGACTCCCCCCCCCCCTGCCCCCCGTTGGCTGCCCTCTCCCTCCCCTCTAACCTATATATACTAGAGGTTATTCACCCTTTGGACACACAACTTTTGGAGCCTTCTCTAGTTGATCTAGTGCACGTTCTAGTTGGTCCTAATTGGCCAATTAGAGCGAGCCCTAGCCACCTCTAATCCTCATAATTAGAAGCCTTGTGTGGTTCTAATCTCCTCCCTATAATTCTCCGGCGACGATTAGCTCTGGACGGCGAAGCGCTGCTGAATCATGAAGACCGTACGCTTGCAACCAAATAGAGAGGTCGTGCTTTCGGTCTTCCGTTCGAGGGATCATTCGTGGGCGGTTCTCAGGATCGTCATCAACGTTCAAGCGACTTCAAGTACGATCTACACCGACTCGTCTACTTCCGCTGCACTCTCGGAGTCGGTAACGATCATTGATCACAACCTGTTATGCATCTTCATATTATTCTTGGGTGTTCCTAGGGCGATTTTGGTTTGTTTTCTACTACGTTTCCCAACATGTGCAAGACCAGGTTAGGTATCCCATGGCCACGTATACACCAACAACACACTTGGTGGGGTTCATCATGATTCAATACTTTTGCCTGTTCTCAAAGGTTTGGACGAGGTCAGGGGTAACATGATCCCCTTCACGACCAAGTTGTCTATGTATACGTCTATATTATTTTCTTCTACGTGTGGAATGCCCCCTGCATGGTGCGTTGATAGGTGGAACCTACGCTCTTTAGTCCTAACGGCATGGTTTTATAAACCCTGACAATTGGCGAGGCTAGACCGAAAATTCAATTTGGTACCCAGGCTCATTTACACTCGGTGAACAGTAAAATCTAAAGAAATAGCAGAAAAATTGAAACAATTCAAAAAAATGTTTCAAGATGACCAAATGCATGATGTTCGTGCAAAATTCCAGCTTGTTTGGACATTCAAGGAGCTCGTTACAAAATCATGTGTGAATAGTGTTGTTTTCAAAAGTTTTTTTAGACACCTGAAATTTGTCTTTTTTGCCACAAGCTCTTTGAATGTCCAAACAAGCTGAAATTTTGCACGAACATCACACATTTGTGCATCTTGCATCACAAAAATTTCATATTTTTTGAATTTTTTTCTACTCCCTTCATTTTTATATACAAGGCCACAAACTTAAATTACAGGTACCAAGATAAAATTTAATATATGTTTTGCAACCCAACTTTTTTTTCTTGTTTACTGGGATCATTAATACACCACATACATGCAAGAAAACTGAATGAAGGAAATAGCTGAGTGTCATTATGGCTGCATGCATGCAACTACTAAACAAGTTGTTAGTACGAGAAAACATCATTAATTTTTGCCTCAATTATTGTTGGTGGCCTTGTATAGATGTTTCATACTCCCTCCGTCTAGGTGTGTAAGTCACCTTACGAAAACTAAATAATCCCAAAACACTTAGGCACGGTACATTAACTCCCTCCTCGTTTTGTTGTTTTGTGACATATCAACCAATAAGAGATGTGGGTCGTGCATGCTTTCAATGACTTGAGACTATCAAACATGATATGCAGTGGTTAGTTCATTGCATGCAATGCTATTAATTAGCAAAAAGACATATTAAGTTTTCTCGTTTTCCTCTATGCCTTGGTCGCGGGACAACGTAAGATGACTTACACACCTAGACGGAGGGAGTAGTGATCTTATATAAATAAATGGAGAGAGTAATGTTTTTAATTTTACAATTCACACCCGGATGCAGAATAGCCGCTTCCTAGGCTAGACCCCTTTTATAAGGGAGAGTATCCATCCTCCCTTCAGAACCGATCTTTTGGAGAGAGCTCTCCACTTTTGGCTGGGCTTGACGCCCAGAAACGTTCGAATGTATGCTGATGGACCGGAAACTGTGCCTGGGATGCTAACAAACATTCAGTTCTCCAATGTTAACTCAAGCACCCATGACAGCGAATGCATCAAGTCCTCTCCCTTGCCTCAAAAAAATATCAGTCCTCTGCCGGTACCTCCAAATCCATGCATGGCCCAAAGTGTTACTCTAATTCCAAACAGAAATGCAATTCACCCATATGATCAGTAAATTCCGACCAGCTTATATAGTACTCCCTTCATTCCATAACATAAGAGCATTTTGACGCATTTTTTACACTATACTAGTGCTAAAAACGCTTTTATATTATATGGGACAAAGGGAGTAGTATAGATGGTTTAATAGCATCCTTTGTTTTGAGTTGCTACTCAAGCTCATATGAAACGCGGCGGGGAACCAACATGTAAATATATGGTAGCAAATGCGGTCGTGTTTAATTGCCACCCCATCGGCAGCTGGGTTGGTTGTTGATGGAGACGCTTTGATTTTGCAATAAATCTTGACAGCACACTATCTTTGCCGTGCCACAGAACATATTCAACACGTGAGCACCAAGATTATGTGCCCACTGACTTTCTGTAGGGCATTACTGTAAGCATCTCGTTCTTACATGGGAGACAATGGCCTGAATTACTGGGGTAAAAAGTATCCAGAGGTCATAGAACAAATCAGATTGGCGTTGATCAGCAAGTGTGATCAATCAACCGAATATATCCATAAAAATGTACAAAAATTGCTGCTCTAAACTGAAAGCCCGTCTGGGTTGTGCGCCTCGATGTCAACATGTCTGATTCCAGGCACAATCTTCTGTATCTCTGACTCCAGCCGATCCACTTCATATCCCAGAGCATCCACCACACCCTCACCTGTACAGGCAGCAGTAACGCGTGGCTTGTCAGAACATGATAACAAGCATACAAATTGCGACTAGAGCAACATACTGCATACCATACTCAGCCATAACCCTTCGTAGCTCCGCATCATCCTTACTCAACGAGGCCTCCCGGAACTGTCAAAACGAGTCGATAAAAGGTTATAGAGAAATGATATCGATCTATTGAGATTGGTGACCAAGAGAGGATGTTTGAAAAAGGAATAGCCAACATTAGCCATCGCAGTGCAAAGATGCAACTCGTACTTCAAACCAACTTACTTGGATGAAACTTTAGCTATAAATCCTCCTTTCATCTATACCCTACCTTACTTTTTATGGAGGATTATTGAGATGCTTACATGCTGAGAGTACAATTATACATCAAACAGGAGTTTGCACTTGAAATTTTCCCATCTTACAACGTGGACATGTTTTTGAACTGCTCGAATACAATCATCCCAGAAAGGAATGCATCTAGTGCAAACCCTCCTCTCGTCTAAATGTGTGAATCACAGATATAAAGATGGGCAGTGCAAAGATGCAGCTCATGCTGCGATACCGAGCAATTTGGATGAAACCTTTCAGTATAAAATTATAAATCCTTTTTTCATCTACACCTTGTATTTTTGGGAGGATTATTGAGACCTATTATGCAAAGTTCACAAAATTGACATTGAATTGAGGGCTTCCAATTGATATTTCCACAGCTTACAAAAAGGACATGCAGTTAATTCAATTTTTTATCACGCCTAGTTAGCATGAGTGAAATATTAATTACACAACTGTCAGTAAAGGTAGATGTTAAGTTAAAGTCGGTGTCTTGAACAATCCACTAAACATCAATCACTGACTGACTGCTGACACTCTAGCCAAAGCTTGACTATACTAGCGAGAAGAGCAATAGAAAAACTACCTAGAATTTCAACAAAGAAATTGAGTGATTGCTTCAGTTTAAGATAATAGGCACATAAATTAGCAATTATTCACTAACCTGGCAACAGAGCAATACCAATATACTCATAAAAGAAAGCAAAATAACTACGTTACTTTAAAGTAGAAAAGACACCTGTTTTGCCCATACTCCATGTCCAGTCCTTTCAAGATAATTTTGCACCAAGACTACTCCATTGAAATCTGTGGGATGATTACATCAATAAATTGTTAAGACAAGATCAGAAATGTAAGAGGAATTTCAACAAGCGAGTATAGATGAGCTCAACATGTTAGCAAATATGGATGGGAAGAGTCAAGAAATTAGCAAATTGTAAGGGCTACCCCTTGAAATATCCTTGGTATGCATACATGTTTTGCATACCATAATGCTTGTTTTTTATTTCGTGATAACGGATGAATACACATGCAGTAGTTTGGCACCCTCTTAGTATTCACTGGCACTCCACCCACTGCCTCTCCCCGCACCAATAACTCTATACAACACTCTTCCTCTCATACGAACCCCAAGGGAAAATCTTTTGCAGGCAAGTCATCGTCTCGAGGGGATTTCAGACATTAATTCCCTCAGGTAACATAACAGTAAATTATGAGTTAGTGCCAACTGCAAAATCATATGAACCCCGAGGGGAAAATCCTTTGCAGGCAAGTCATCGTCCCATGGGGATGTCGGACATTAATTCCCTCAGGTAACATAACAGTAAATTATGAGTTAGTGCCAACTGCAAATTCATGGAGTTAGCTCACTAAAGTGTATTCCTTCTTAATGGTCATACAATAGCCATACAGAAAGATGCTTGTAAAGCAATAGGTTCAAGATTAAAAAGTTAATAGATGATAGGGCCATCCATTGCAGATAAATAATGTCAACTTGGTCATTTACAGCAAATTCAATTCGTCAAATAGAAACAACCAAGGCTAACTAAAAAGAGTGCTCTGTAACTATTAACTTCCAGAAAGAAACATCATATACTAAGGAACGATGTGCCAATTCAACAAATAGAAACAAGAAGGTTAACAAAAAAGAAGTGATCCATAGTTATTAATTCAAAAAAGAGACATGTTAGACTAAAAACTATGAACTAAAAGTGTCAATAAATTAGAATAATTGTAAGCTGGAATATGGCAGATGAGAAAGAGTTATACCAATTTCTGCTTTGAATCTAAAGAACCCTGGCCCAATCACCTCGCTTTTGCAATCATAAAGAGAATCTACAACCTGCAAGATGTAATAACATCAGCTTCATAACAAAGCTTCTGAGCATTGTACTATAAGATAAAGTCATCCGGAAGTTACCGGATCAGATTTCAGAAATTCAAGAACTCGCTGCATGTCATGATCATCAATGGCCCTACCAATTAAAGCATGCCTGTTCCTCTGGATGAGAAAAATCGCAACCTACAGAGATAGCACAATTGTTGAATCTTGCTTTGAAACAACGCATGGGCAGGAATGAACAAACAGATGCAAATCCTGAACAAACCATGAGAGCAAAGATAACCCAGATGAAAACATATGCTGGTCATTTTAAGTATGGCCGATGGATTTTGCAGAAACCATTCATGTGAAAATTATGGGTATACTTGAAGCCCTTATTCAGTTCCAATAGCATTTAGTGGAAACATTAATTGGTTGAAGCTGGACCACAGTCATTGTAATAGTCTATTTATAGTTCTGCATAAAAAAACAGGAAATTGTGGTTTTTAAAGCTTATAAGTTTATTTTCAAGTGAAACTGGTTGTAGTTATCCTAGTTTTATCCTATACTAACCAAACTAGGTTTTATAGTGTTAGGCTAACAAACATGTTACTCTGGCATAACTTTCTCATGGGTTATTCACAGGTACTCCCTCCGTTCACGATGTTCTAACTTCTTTCTGAATCAGATGTATATAGATGCATTTTAGTGTGTTTGTTCACTCATTTCATTCCGTATGTAGTCCATATTGAAATATTCAAAAGACGTTATAATAGTGAACGGAGGGAGTAATAAATAGGAAGTGTTGCCTCACAGTATCAATTCTCCTTAGTTTACCTAACACTAGAGCATGGATAGCATACACAGCTTCACTATGAAACCAAATGCAGGATGTGTGAGGCAAGTGATACACAAAAAACTGAATAAACCAGCAATCAAATAAAAGTATGCACCTCTTACAAAATAAAAGTTTAAGAACATACTTCAGACTTAACGCAATTAACAAAAAAAAATACATCAAGAAACATAACGCCACTATAGCAGACTAGCGGTGGCAGTTATGAAACTTTTGGCCTAGAGCTTCACAAATCAAACAAATGCAGTCTATGCAGCGTGCCACTTCAACAGATAGCACATATTGCTTGTCTGAGTGTTATAACAGCCAAGATACTGTTCTATCTGGCACGCAGACGAACATAGCATCATTTGACACTTTCTGGCAATAGATTGAAGCTAACAGATCATAAAAACAATAAAGAGATGAGAAAATTCTACAATCTGATAACATACCACGATGAGTCCATGCCATAACAAAGATAATTTCGATACAACAACAACAAAGCCTTTAGTCCCGCTAAAGGTAGGAATCTAGTGGCTGCTGCATCAAGCTCCATCCATGATTTTACACTCTAGAGGAGAGAACTGCTGTGAGCCAGCTTTGTAGCGACAAGTTGGGGTAGGGTAGAGCTGAAACCAATAAGATCTCGCAACAACCCATGGTTCTAACAAAGATAATTTCAATAAGGAAATATAATTGGGTAGAGAGTTCAAATGGCGGAATGTGTGGCTTTGCTTCAATGCGAAAACATGACGATATTCATTTCAATTTGTTTCAGATTCTCATGAAAATGTGTACAGAAAATATGGCGAAATTGTCAGTAGGGCAGCATAATTCAAGTACAGAGCACAAAACAGTACAAAAATACTTTTGTATTGACTCTTCGTTTGTACAAACAGAGCAAATATAAGCTGGCAGAAGCAAAACCAAAAAACATGAAACGGAAAAATTAGCATACCATTCCAAGTAAGTTACCAACAATGATAGAACCAATTGGATCATAGATGGGGTTTCCTGTCATTTGAACAGCCACCAAAGATGCTGCTGCAATAGCAAGACCTGTAACAGCAGCACCATCCTGTCGAACAATTATTGGGATATGAGAAGGAATCAAGGAAGTTAAGAAGTAAGGAATAAATGGTAACTGGTAAGTAAACAAGAAATATGATTAAGATGGCAAATGCGGGCAACTAAATTAATCATAAAAAAGGGCACAGATGCAAGTTCAGGATTTCAGTTGCAGGAAGTGATTGGACTACAAGAGAGAGGTACTAAGGTAGTTTAGAACACATTACTCACTTCAGTCATAACAGCAACTGAAGTTGGATCATGACCACGCCAGATGTAGTCTCTGATACTCATTCCTTCTGCTGCCGCACCTTTCTTAACAGCCTTTATAGCAACAAGAAGTGAAGCACCTAGAGAGACAACAGCATCTGTCAACTAAAACCATACTAAATAACTAAAACAAATAAAGAGAACAGGTTTTCGTGAATAACACCTTCAATTAGGATCGACCCACCGATCACTAATGCAGCATAGTGAATGTTCTCGGGAGGCTGTATAATATAAGTATAAGATATGAAAACTGTACTTGGGATAAGATTTGATGATAAAATGGAATGTGAATGCAAAATTCTCTACTGAATCAAATGATACACTGGCATCATACTTGAGAACTCCACAAGTTCTGAACTCCATTCACAATAGTAGCACCTGAACCCAAGCAAAATATTCCAACCGCGGATATCAAAGACCATACAAATCTTTCTTTTGAATAACCATAGCTGCAAAAGAGATTAAGCTAGGGTAAGCAATCGTTAAGTCAAGACACAGGGCACCACATCAATTTATGTCATATATAGACAGTCTTATCACTGGTACTCTAAAGACTATTATTTATTATACAGTGATTAATACCAGGGTTCTTCCTTATCACTAATAGTCCAGTAAAAACGGGAGATCTTTGTTGGCAAAGCATGCATTAAAAATCAAAGAGTTATACATACGGGTGTAGAGCATCTGGAGCACGTCTTGAACTTCTCAGACCATATGCAAGAAGAGCCTGAATTTTGATAGGCAGTTAGTCTCTGGGTATGATACTTCACTCCAGGTCAAGAAATAGACAGGAAAAAAAGAACACGAACTTAAGTTGCAGGTAAAGTTACCTGGTTAGCAAAGTCTGCCACCGAATGTACTAGCTCAGCTAGCATAACATGACTAGATGTTGAAAACCACACACCAAACTTCAGCGTGAAGACAAGGAAATTACACCAAAGTGCCGTGTTAACCGCTCGATGGCTGAGATCAAACCAACAGGAGTTGCATGAAATGAAGTGTATATCAATACAGAACCTTGAGAAATAATTCAAGCATGCAATAATAAATTAATGGTCACTATTTTGCAAATAATTGCTAAGCAAATATTAAATAACTCATATGATAATACACAAAAATGAATCCTTAATGACAGTGCAATGAGTGTTTCATAGAGAAAGACCATCATAATTCACACTTCATCATAAATGAAAAAAAAAACTATTCAGAGTGGATCTTCTTCCTCGGTTTGGATGGAGGAATAGCTTCCATCTGTCCTCTAAAATGGAAAAGGTACATACTCTACATTATTTTCCTCTCAAGCATAGATAGGATCATCACTCCCATCACTATCATTACTCTTACGTCATTGTAAATGGAATAACATTTCTGTCCAGTCACAATATAGAGGCAATAGCATTTCTGTCCCATCATAGCACATAAGTATATTCCAAGAGCAATTAAAATGGTTCCTTAAGAAAAGCATGGCCGAAACACGCAGATCCATCAATTGATTAATAGCAGTGTGCCAATTACGCAGTTTTTAGAACAAAAAGGATCGTCCGAATTACCTGTGCTCATCGTCGAAGTGTGTCTGCTTCTTGGTCTTGGCGACACGCAAAGAATAATCTGCGGCCCAACAGGAACAGCAACAATACCAAACGTCAGATGCCTCATAAACCCCAGAACCAGGACACGGACAGGAAAAGCGAAGGGGGCACTGATCTTACTGCGGGAGATGGTGAGCAGGACAGGGGGCGCGTCCGCGACGGTGCCTCGGGGCGGTGACGCTGCCGGGGGTAACGTCCGCCACCCGCGGAGGCCAAGGAGGCCGGGGGCACCGGATGCAGAGCCGAGGAGCGGGCGGGGCGAGAATGGGGAGGCAGGGGCGTTGGGTGTCGATCCTCGCGGTCGTCGTCGCGGCGGAGGAGGTGGTGGAGTGGAAAGGGCGAGGGACGAGGGGGCGGGACGAGGATGAGAGGAGGCGGAGGCGGAGGGCGGCAGCGGCGGCGAGAGGGCGGCGCATTTATGGATGCCGGCCCCGCCGGTGGTGCTGTTGCTGCTGCCGCGGGCGTGGCGCAGCTTCCATTCGAGGGAAAGCGATAGAAGAACGCAAAGGAAGGAGACCTAGGTGGGTTTGGGGGATTCTGGGTGCACCGTGGGCTGGACTGGGTTCGGCGTTGGGAGCCGAAAAGGTGAAAGACGAGCTTGCAAGTTAGGGTTCGGTTGTCTCAAAAATAAAGTTAGGGTTCCGCGTCCTGTAAAACTAGGCCTTTTAAAGAAAAGGCCAGAGCCCGACTTTATAAATAAAGTTACACGGCAGTCTCATGAAACCGGAACAAGAAAGAAATTAGCCAGCGAAACATCGCAAACAGTGCACCGAGCAAATAGTTTGAGACCAGCAATTACAGCATCACATACATACACTACAGTAGCCGGAGGGAGAGAGACCTAAACTCCGCATAACAAAGAACACCAAGATTAGACGACGGGATCCAGTCCGGAGATGTGGGATGCCGAAGCCCGAATTTTGTCGATGAGCAGGTCCAGGACATCCCGATCTTCCTCCTTAGTCAATGATCTCCATTGCTTCAATAATATACATAATTTGAAAAGAAGGTCAGCAGGCTTAGACGGGAAGATATGTTCAATAGTAAATTTGTTCCTAATAGTCCAAAGAGCCCAAAGATAAGGCTCCTGCACCAACCCAAAACACCCTCTTGGTAACCCCAACCAAAACTTTGGCTAGGTTTGAATATCGGAGAATGAGGAGGGTTCCAAGAAACTCAGAACTAAGATCCGACACAAAGACCAAACCAACTTGGCCAAAGACGCAGCTTGAAAAAGATGTGATCCGAAGTTCTCCAAGGCCCCCACAAAGATGACAAAACTTCGAGCCCGCCCATTGCGCTTTTTAATCGATCAAGAATTTAAGGCGACCACGAAAGGCTTGCCAAAGGAAAATTTTAATCTTAGGAGGGACTTTGGACTTCCAAACACAAGAGAATCTGCTCGAAGGGGTACCACCAATAAGTCTAGAATACAACGAGTTAACCGAAAATCTACCTGAGGCCGAATGAGGCTGCACCACGTAATCGGCCGACTCAGAGCACGGGAAGAGGGCGAAGACTTTGCCAATCTTCCAACTCTTCAGAGACAGGCCCGGAAACGCCAGATCCCGCTTATTAGCCGCCACCTCCGCGATGAAGATACCCGGATTAGGACAATAAGAAAACAAAACCGGAAAACTAACAGCAAGGGGGGCATCCCCATACCACCAGTCCAACCAAAAGCGGACAACCGTCCCATTACCAACGTTAAATTTAACATGTTCCAGGAAAGTAGGTCTGACTTTAACAAGGGATTTCCGAAATTGAGAACCATGACTTCATGATGGCAAACAACGGGCTGGAATGTGGGAAGTATTTAGCCTTAAGAATCGAAAACCAAAGTGAGTCAGCCCCACTAGTCATAATTTTCCATCACCACTTAATAAGCAAACAAATGTTCATCACCCGAGTGTTAATAATGCCCAACCCCCCAAGGTTTTTAGGCTTACACATATGTTGCCACTTGACCAGCCTATATTTCGCTTGTTATCCATGAATTCCAATAGAAGGCTCATCTATGTTTGTCGGCCAAAGATGCACCATCCGTAAGAAGATAGAAGCCCATAAGAAACATAGGGAGAGAGGATAGGCGGTGAGTTAATTAGAGCAACTTTGCCAAGATTGGTATTGTATCTACCCTCCATGGGAGCACCACATTACCCACTTTAGCGACCGCCAGAGCGAAGTCTTTAGCATGAAGCACGCCAGAGAAATAGGGAGGCCTAGATATTTGAAGGGAAGGAACCCAAGGAGGCGGTTAAGAAGCCTAGCCACCATAGAAGGCTTCCGCCTCATCCACACCCGTCACCAGACCTCACTTTTAGCGAAATTAATCTTAAGACCAAACAGCTTGAAACACAAAGCAGGATGAATTTAAGATTGGCAATACAAGTGTCGTCCAGCTCCACCAAGATAACTGTGTCATCAGCATATTGAAAATGGGAAACACCCTCCGGAAGTAAATGTGAGACCACAGGAGAAATGTGCCCACAACGGGCCGCCCTAGAAAGCATGCACGAGAAGGCGTCGGCCACAAAATTAAAAAGAACAGGGGAAGCAGGATCCCCTTGGCGAAGGCCCCTACCATTGGCGAAGAAATTGCTAATGAAACCATTTACCGAAACGGCAGTATGACCACCCGAGACCAACTGCATGACACGATGAACATAAGCGCCGTCGAAACCTTTAGCAAGAAGGACCTGCTTGAGGAAGGGCCACCTAACTGAGTCATAAGCTTTCTCAAAATCTAACTTAAGGATAATCGCTTTAGATCTCCGAGAGTGAAGATCATGAGCAATCTCGTGTAGGGATAGGATACCATCTAGGATGAAACGCCCTTTGATGAAAGCAGATTGGTAGGGACTAATAACTCTATGAGCAAATCGGCGACAATCGATTCATAAAGCCCTTAGCCGAAATTTGGCGAAGTTATTAATCAAAGCAATAGGCGAAATTGGGAAATAACATCAGCACCCTTAACCTTGGGGATCGTGGATATCACTGCGTAATTCAAAGTAGGCGATATCGACAGTACCAAGATGTAAACCCTGGATAACATTACAAACCGGTTGTTTCAACCGAGGCCAAAATTCGAAAAGAAAGGAATAGAGAAGCCGGTGGCCCGTAAGCGACATTAGGGTTCATGAGTTAACAACATCCCAGATTTCGATCGAAAGAGGGATCATCAAGGAGGCATTCTCCTCAAAGTAGATTTTAAGACCTATGTTCCAAAGGGAGGGGGAGATGGAGAAGCCCGATTGAGGTTTAGCCCCAACAAACAAGAAAAGAAATCCACCACATGAGCCATAATAACAGACTGATCCGAAGATCGCACACCATTAATCAACAGGCTGTTGATACCACACCGCCTACGCCTACCGTTCGTGATCGCAAAGAAATAAGCCGTAGGGGAGTCACCTTTTAGAGTCCAATTTAGAGTACCCCGTTGACGCCAATAGACCTCAGCCTGGTAGTGCAACTGCATTAAGGCGGCCTCAAGATTATAGCGGACCGCCCAACCATCGTCAGAAAGCCCAATAGAATCGGCCGCGCGATCCAAATGGTAAAAAATCGATCCTCAAGGAAAGATTTGATGCACGACGATCCTCCGTCGCCGCAGTTACGAGACCAACCTCTAAGGAATTTACGCAGGTTATAGGAACACGAGTGCCAATCATCCAGAGGCCCAAAAGAGCGAGCATTGGAGGAGAGAAAGAGGGAAATCTTCGCGGCGACCAAGTCAACAAAACCATCCACCGACAGCCAGGAGGCATCAAATTGAAATCTAGCCGGAGGCCTAAGGCTGATAGAACCGTAGTCAAGAATTAATGGGGTATGATCAGATCCGACAATGCATTTGGCGCTAAGAGAAGCCCTAGGAAACATGGAATCCCACCTAGGACAAAGGAAGACTCTATCAAGCACAGATCTAATAGGGATAGCCTGATGATTGGACCAGGTAAAGCGGGCTCCGCCCCGGGGAAGCTCACGAATAGCATTGGCACTGATGAAGTCGTTAAAGGCATTAGCTAGAGGCCAGGAGAAAATACCATTACTTTTATCAGTAGGACACCGCAGAAGATTAAAGTCTCCCCCGATAACCATCGGTAAATTGCAGGATTCGATCTTCATCGAAAGCTCATTAAGAAATAAAGGCGACAAAGAATGGTCCGCAGGCCCATAGACGACGATAAACTCACAGAGCGTATTCATAGCTTTATGACGTAGAACAACACCGCCCAAAATATCCCATGATCAAAAGCAACAAAATCGAAAATATATGTATTGGAGCCTATCAAGATCCCACCAGAGTGACCCAAGCGGGTAAAAAGTGCCAATTGAATCTGTCCATGCCCACGATAGCGTAAAAATCATTAGGGAAAAGATTCCTTGAAGGTTTCAACCAGCCCCACAAATTCAATAGAGCTAGAACGAATCAGATCTTTGAGTCGGTCGCGGCGCCCCCTAGCACCGAACCCCCTAATATTCTAGAATAACGCCCTCATTTATAAGAAAGATTCTTGATTCGAAGGCTCGACCTGCTAGGAGCCACGCAGGATTTAGCTCGCTTATTAGTGCCCCTCCTAGAAAGGTTGGATTGAGGCTGGCCACAACCAGCGCCCGCGTCCACACCCGGACCACTACTAGAAGCCCCTACCTGAGAAGCAATGGCCTCTTTGGCTTTAGCTATGGCTTCCTGAGCCATCTCGTTAGCCCGAATGATAGCAAGAAGAGAGCTAGGAGAACCAACAGACGAATCAACCACCACACCCACATCCGACATTATATTTAAAAGATGATCATCCAAAAGAGAAGGTAGAACCAACCAAACCGGAGAAGCAACAGAGGAGGGGACGGGGAAAGTACCTGGGGGAGGGAGATCCTTCGCCGCAGCCCGCTTCTCAGCCCGCTCCAGGATAGAACCACCCGAATTCGCCACCCGCCTTCCTTTGCGAGCCGTGGACACAGGAGACCGAATAGCAGGCGACCGCGCAGCAGGAGAGACCGGAGGGGGTCCCAAACGAGACATAGATCCCATATCCTTATCAAGACGCCGGCAGACCCCCGTCATGGATTGCTTCGAGCCAGACGAGTTCCGGCTCTTGGCCGAGAATTTGCGCACTGAGGATTTCTTCTTCCGGAGGGATCGACTCCACCACGTCATGAAAGGTGGGAGGCAGGAAGATCCTCAATTCCCGAGCGAGTGGGGGAGAGCGGGCGAGCGGGAAGGTTGGAACAAGCACTAGATACGGGGGTAGCAGAGCAGGGAGGGAGCTTCGTCAGATCAACACCAGCAGCAGGGACAATTGGAGCAGCAGATGGGATCGCCGTGTCTTCGCGGGGAGCAACACCAGAAGGAGCTTGGGAGTGAAACAGCTCACGTTCAGAATCAACCAAACCATCCCATTCAGATTGGGTGAAGCGAAGGTTAGACCCATAGCTCTGATTAGGTCCACCCAAAGATCCGCCCCCCTCCTTATCATGCTTGTCCGAAGGGTTAGAAGGGGGAGGAGGGGGAGGTGGAGCCTGAAAAGCAGCCGCCCCCTCCACCCGCACCCGAAGTCTGATACCACTGGGGGAGGGGAAAACATCAATCGAGCCATGCACACGTTCGGGATCCACACACCAAACCTTCATCCTAGCAGGGCCAACCTTGTTCAGAGATTCCTCATCCACCTCCATGGGCTTCCCAATCAAAACCCCAAAAGACATGAGAAAAGCAGATGAACGGAGACCAGTGCAGATCATCAATCAAAACCCAGACTTGGGAGAGAGGACCAACCGTACCATTGCAAGATGCCGCTTTGTGAGAGACCACCAATTGATTGAGGGGCAAGGTGAAGCTAGTGCATCAGGCAATCATCCGCAAACATTCTTTGGAGGGAAACACCACAGAGAACTCATATTCAGATATCTGCACAACTTGCCAGTCCCATCCCGCCTCATCCCAAATGCGAAGCCCTTCCAGAAGAGTTTCGGGCGAAATCTTTTGATCCTTTACCGTGATACCACAGATTAGATGTAGCAGCGCCACCTCCCGGACAGGCAGGTCACCGTCAAGGCAAAGAAAGCGCGTCGGGAGGCCCGAGCCGAATCGAGGACCGCAGGAGGCTTCGCCTATTCATGCAGCTTGACAATGAGGTGACCATCGAGCGACAGATCAAAAGCGAGAATGGAGGGTTGGTGCAATGAGACTGAAATGGCCAGGCACATGGCGGCGAAGCAAGTGAGCGCCGAGGTTGCTATGGGAAGCAGAGGACGGGCGGGATTGGAAGCGTCGGAGGAGGAAGGATCCCATCCCCATCCCCGGAAGGGGCGCCAGAAGACGGGAGCCGGCGCTACTGCCCCTGCCAAGGACCGAGACGGCGGACGAGAACCAAAGACCGACCCCACCAAGGCGAGGAGGAGGGGGAAGACGCGATGGAGCAGACGAACCACGCCCCGCACCCGAAGCAGGCAGGGAGGCAGAAGACGAAGAAACCCCACCGCCAGAGGCCACCGCCGCCTCCCACGGGTCCAACGCCGGAGAGAGAGAAGGGCGGATCCGAGCCTGCGGACGAGATCCAGCACACACTCCCTCTCCGAAGGCTGCAACCACTCCGGACCCGAAGCCCAGGCCTCGCAGTCACGAGCCACCTGCTCGCGCGCCACCTGCTCCGCCTCCTGCTTGGAACGGAGCGAAGCCTCGAGCTCCAGATCCACCGCAGAGGCAGGGGAGTCCTCACGGCGCCGTTTGCTGCCCAAGAGCGCCTCGCAAGAAGAGCCCCGCGATTTGTCCATGGAAAGCACCTCAGCAAAAGGAAGGAGAAGGGGTGGAGGCGGGAGAGATCTGATTAGGCGACGAATGGGGAGACGGTGACGGCGCAGATCGGAAGAGGAAGCCGGAAACCCTAACAGAGGGGAGGACGAACCGCGAGGGATCCATAAATAGCCCGACCGAGCCGTGCCCACCTGGGCCCGACTCGCCAAATGAGCCGAAGGGGGTTGAGGAGCAGGAACCCGGCCGATGGGCCTGACTGGGCCAGACGAGACAAGAGGGGGGAAATCTGCCACAGACGAAAGAGGGGGAGGAGGGGCAGGCCCACTGGGCAGCGACAAACCGAAAGGCCCAGCATGCCCACGCAGGGGAATGGCCCGCGGCCCGATGGCCACCACGGAGAAATCGAGATCTAGGTTACACGACGCCACCAGCGACCCCGTCGACGCCGCCGCCGGCAGAGGCCGCAGAGGAAGCAGGAGAGGGGATGGGGGCCTCGTGCTCCCCATCAGAGCACTGCCCAGGATACCCGGATCAGGAGAAGCGACAGCAAACTTACCAGACTTGCGCCGCCGCCGAGAAACCCGGATCCAGCCACCGACCGACGAGGACGTGACCACCGACCTGCCCCGGCCACCAGGAGCAAACTTGCGGGGGCGAGGAGCGACGGACGACAAAGACCACCCCTGTGGCAGGGCACGGGCCACGGGAGGAGGCTGACGACCGCGAATCCTCCTCATCGGACGCAAGGGCCCAGAAGCGAGACCCGGGCACAGGCAGCGGAGAGGACGGAGGAGAAAGCCCCACCCACGTGGATACAAGGGAGGGGAGAGAGAGAGCATCTGCGAGAGGAGAGGAGGACGACCGGGCTCCGACCAACGAGCAGGAGCGGGGAGTAGGACAGCTAGGGCGAGAGGGGGAGGAGGGGGAGGAGGGAGGAAGGGGATCCATGGTCGGACAGACTGATCTCTTCAGGTCACGCTGCGTGAGTCATCCTAAAACTAGGCTTTTCCTCGAATAAAAATGTGAAATTAAGCTCCTCCTGTAAAAACGTGTTAAAAAACTCTTTTTTCTTAACACAGTACACACGCAAGCGCTCATATACACGCGTATATACTCACCCCTATGAACGCGTCATGTTTACTCACAAGTCACAAACATACCTATTTTTTCTCCAGAAAACCAAGCATAACATCGTACGCATGGACTCACCATGCTTATTGAATGACAGAGTTGTGATACTTGCTTTAGAAAAGGCTAGCACATATGACGTGTGTTGTAACAAGAGAACAAGATTATCACATGCCATAACGTAATAAGCCTACAACAAAGTTGTCACTTATCATTGTGAACCACGCCAAGAGGAGGATGGGCGGCATGGAAGGACGAATCCTTTTGAGTAGCCTATCATTCACTATGCTACTGCATGCCTGTGATGTTCGCTAGAGGGGAATGTCCTTTGTGGCTAAGCACTTTGATGTATCTTTTAAATTGATGCTCAAAGACTGGCCCGTTTGTCAATCCCTAGGATCATCGTCCAACAATTAATGGTGTCGAAAATGAAGGTGCCACTGTCAGAGAGAAGTTGCAAGGGAGCGACACCTACAAACACTAGGGAACATCGACGTGTCCATCGCCGGCACTAGAGTGCTCATCTTGCCCTACTTTTGTCGCACTACCGATTGGCTCGATGGTGTCGACATGGCCACAATACCTCAGATAAAGTGTTCTTGAATTGTGCATGAACCAGAAAGATGAAACATACCTATAAAGTTTTTATTATAAAATGGAGACAACCAAGTGGATATTTTCTCGTGAATTAAAAAAATGCTTCTCACAGATTAAGGAGCAGTTTACTACCTGGATTGTGTCCACAGACAAATAGATGGAGCATTTTCTTATTCATTGCTCTAGCGATCAAGGCATCCAACTTTTATGTCAATGAAAAACATCAATAACTAGATACGAACATGATGGCCTTTTGTGATATGATTTGAATAGTGAAGGTTCCCTGCCTTCCTCAAGGAGTGACCCTAAGTTATCGAACCCACGAGAGGATGTGCACTACGACAAAGTCTCTGACAAGTCTTTGTTAACGAACTAAATTTCTGTTTTTCAATCGGACATTTAACAACCTCAGGGGTGTAAAAAATGGTATTAAAAACATGCATCAGTATGAGGTCTTACTCTCACAACCTTAAATTTGCGTCGAGGATCTTAATGATATTAATTTGTGCTCTGAAAGACAACAACTATGATGTGTTTGCGACGAGAATGTGGGGGACGTGTCTGAAGTATATCTTGACTGGTGCACGACCTACACCAAGAGTCAATTGTCCAATCGCGGACCCTTACCATCTCACAGGGTTGCCTCGATTATTAAGGATAAATATCCGGATAGATATATTAGGCATTTAATGACTACACCTCATTTGTCCCCAAGAAATTGCTTTCCGCTACCGTACTAACCCCTTCTCTCAATGCTGTTCAGGATAGCGTTCCGCGTCCTTTTTGCTCCTTACCTCCTCCTGGATCGACCTACGGGGTCTTCGGTACCTGCAGTGACTTAGATTGAGAAGAAGACAAGAGACAACCTCATTGCAATCGGACATGTTAAACATTCAAAGTCATTCCAACAATCCCTTCCAAAATACATCGGAGTGCAAGGCCTTGCCTTAACCCATTACCTTACAGAATTAATCACACATGGCAACCGTATCACAAGATGAACTCATTGAAGAAGACATAAAAAATGAATGATTGATTTATAGCATGTCTTACAATAGTCGCCGGATGCGATACACGACTACAAGTATGACTAACTTGGAGATAGTATGTTGCGGTGATGGTGGTGGCGACAGCTATGGAGATGCGATGGGAAATGACAAAGGCTAGGGTTGGAAGATGGTTCTAGTGATCTGTTTTCGCGAATGGTGCTCTCTATGTTGGGATTTTGGCATTGGCACTTTTTTCTGAATTGTGATCAGATGGACCCCCTTGCGCCAATGGCGGCAGGTATGAGCAATCGCACTCGTATCGAACGTTGTCTTGTGCCCTGCTTTTTATCTGGTGAGCCTCTAGTTCCTTCTTGTCTTCCATCACATTTTTCATTTCTACATATAAGATGATTCCTTTCCATGTTTAGGCCATTTTCCTGAGAAAACGCATTAGGATTTCGCGATTTCTCGCATTCATTAGTCATTATTGGCAATATCAAACCGATTTTCTCAAAAAATTCAGGATTATCCAGGTCAAACAACGGTGTGATGAGCGCAAAAATATGACTCATCAACCTTCAGTTTCAGCAGGGTTGCACCTCACTTGTAGCCTTAGAAACTCCTTCATGTAATCTGAGGCAGTCATATTTGCTTAGCACAATTTTGAAATTGGATAAATAGGATCTGGTCATAATCAACGAGCAAAAATCGCCCTTTTAAAAGACTTTTCATTTGCCGCCAAGTTCTCAGTTGAGGTCCTCCTCTTGGCCCGCCTTCTTCTTGAAAGCGATGACACCATGCACTAGCTCCTCCTTTCAGCTTGTATGTGACCAAAAGAACTCTACGATCTTCCGGAACCCCAGTGACCTCGAAGAAAGTCTCCACTTCATATAACCAATCAAGGCAACCTTCAATATCAACATTTTCATTAAAAGTTGGGATCTCGACTTTCACCTTGTATGTATCCCTTGCATATGTAGGGTAGGATACAGATATGTCTTGAACGTATCTATTTTCTTTTTTTATGCTATTATATTATCCCTTTATATACTTTTCGAAGTGATTTATATTATTTTTCTGGACTAACCTATTAATTTAGTGCCCAATGTCAGTTTCATGTTTTTTGCTCATTTTTGGTTTTGCGATCAATCAATATTTACGGAGATCAAAATCATTTGCCAATTTAATACGATTTTTTTGGGCAACAAGAAACCCTGGAAGCTTCGGGAGAGGTCAAGAGGATCTGTTGTTGGAAATATGCCCTAAAGGCAATAATATTGTATGACTATATTTCCATTTTTGTAATTAACAATTTGTATTTCATGTTATAACTGCTATGATCCTGGAATATGTGATTCAGTGGAAAACTCGTATGCATGTGTGGAATTATGTACGGTAAAGAATAGGTTCCCCATCTTGCCTTTGGGACTGGCTCAAGTGTTGTTAGTGCTAATGTTTTCCGGATATTAGGATATCGTTAAGTGTAATGATATTCCTAAAACAACATTGAGAGTGTGATGTTAGAAGAACAATCATATTGAATCGACCCAATCTTGTTTGTTATACTGTGAGATAATGTCGTATGAAATCAATTGTTATAACACATAGTGTTAGCTTGTGTTTTAGTTCCTCGGACCATGAGAGTATCGTGGTCACTTCCTACCATACGATGGACTTTGGGGTTGCTCGAACGTCATCTGTAACACGTGATCATAACGACAGCTTACAGGTTCATCGGAAAGTTTGACAAGGGACTAGATAACTCGGGAGTGGGATTTGCTCCTTCAACAATGGAGAGATATTCTTAGGGCCCTCTCGGTATGACAACATTCATCATCGTCTGGCCAGACATAAGTGACTATGTCACGGGGATGCCAGAACACTTCAACGAGAAAGAAGAACAGAACCGGCAACGAGATCAACGGTATAGTGAGCATGAGCATGAATCGAGAGGATACCGATGCACCTCGGGTTTTGTTAAGTATCGCGAAGTAAAGGGAACATTACAAAATAACCAAAGGTTCACTCGAATGTCATTGGTGTAGTCATAGGGATTGATATGGACATCCACGGTTCCGTTGTCGGTCATTGAATGAAGGAGTTTCGTTCATGTCTGTGATTTACTGAACCTACGAGGTCACAAGCTTAAGATAATCACGACATGATGAGTGTTAGTAGGATGAAAGTATCGAGGATTTATTTGTGTAATAGTTTCATTAATGTTCAGAATAGTTTCGAGAGGAACCAGAAGCGTTTCGGGGCCGTCGGAAGGGTTTCGGGGTTTGTCGGGCAATACCGGGTATTCCCGATAATTAATATATAGGTGGAAAATGTTTCTGCTGATGTTAAATTATATATGAAAGGCTCTAGTAATTGTTAGAGAGATTTTATAAATAATTAAATATCAACAGGACATAAAAGTCCAAGAGGTGGAAGGCAGCTTGGGCCACAAGGGCCCAAGTGGAGGAGGCACCCCCTTTCCATAGGGGGAGGCTGAATTGGAGGGGGCCCCCCTTGGCCGGTGCCCCAGGGAGGGTCTTTCCCTCCTTGGTGGTTGCCCCTCATTCCCCCTCTAAGCTATATATACTTGAGGTATTGGCCCTATATTTTCTACACAAGTTTTGGAGGCTCCTCTAGTTCATCTAGTTCTAGTTCTAGTTGGTCATGGATGACTAATTAGAGCTAGACCTAGTTCCTCTAATCGTCATAATTAGAATCCCGGTGTGGTTCTAATCTCCTAACTCTAATTCTCCGGCGATGATTAGCTCTGGACGGCGAAGCACTTTCGGATCGTGAATACGGTACGCTTGCAACCAAGTAGAGAGGTCGTGCTTTCGGTCTTCCGTTTAAGGGATCCTTCGAGGGAGGTTCGCGAGATCGTCATCAACGGTTCGAGGGACTCCAAGTATAATCTACACCGACTCATCTACTTCTGCTGCACTCTGAAGTCGGTAATGACCGTTGATCGAAACCTTATATGCATCTTCACATTGTTCCTGGGTGATTGTAGGGCGATTTTGTTGTTTTCTACTACATTTCCCAACATCTGCAGGGAGCCACACTGGCATCCCACGGGGCCCTGGGGGTAGCGCGTGCCCCTAGATCATGTGGGGTCCATTGATACGTCTCCAACGTATCTCCAATCTTTGATTATTTCATGCTATTATATTATCATTCTTGTATGCTTTATATGTCATTTTATATTATTTTTGTGGACTAACCTATTAATTTAGTGCCCAGTGTCAGTTCCTGATTTTTTATCTATTTCTTTGTTTCACGGAAAAACCATACCAAACAAAGTCCAACCACGATTAAACTTTACGGTGAATTTTTATGGACCAAAGGAGACCCTAGAAGCTTCGAGGAGAGACCAAAAGATACACGAGGGCACCACAAGCTTGAGGGACGTGCCCAGGGGGCGCCACCAGCACTTGTTGGCCCTGATACGTCTCCAACGTATCTATAATTTTTTTATTGTTCCATGCTATTATACTATCAATATTGGATGTTTTATATGCAATTACAAGCAATTATATATCATTTTTGGGGACTAACCTATTAACTTAGTGCCCAGTGCCACTTGTTGTTTTTTGCCTGTTTCGGTCTTTCAAAATACCAATACCAAACGAAGTCCAAATGCCACGAAACTTTTGGAGATTTTTTTCTGGACAAAAGAGACCCTAGAAACTTTGTGAGAGGGCCAAAAGATGAAGGAGTGACCCACAAGGCACCACAGCGTGCCTAGGGGATGGCCGCGCCTGGTGGCTTGTGGGGCCCATGTTCACCCGTTTGACCTAAATCCGCCTCTATAAATTCTCTAAAATTGGGAAACCAACAGAGAGCCACCCAAAATACTTTTTCCGCCGCCGCAAGTTCCTGTTATAGAGAGATCCCGTAATGAGGCCTTTTCCGACACTCTGCCGGAGGGGGAATCAATCACGGAGGGGCTCTATATCAACCTTGCTGCCTTCCGATGATGTGTGAGTGTAGTTTACCACAGACCTATGGGTCCATGGTTAGTAGCTAGATGGCGTCTTCTCTCTCTTTGATCTTCAATACAATGTTCTCCTCGATGTTCTTGGAGTTCTATTCGGTGTAATCACTTTTATCCATGAATATTTGTAGGACCTTGAAGTATGTCTAGAGGGGGGGGTGATTAGACTACTTGACCAATTAAAAGCTATGCCTTTTCCCAATTTTAGACTTTGGCAGATTTTAGCTATCATTGAACAATTCAAGCAATCATCACGCAATTCAAGCAAGCATGCAAAGAGTATATAGGCAGCGGAAAATAAAGCATGCAACTTGCAAGAATGTAAAGGGAAGGGTTTGGAGGATTCAAACGCAATTGGAGACACTGATGTTTTTTGCGTTGATCCGATATGTGGTGCTAACGTAACTCCACGTTGAAGGAGACTTAAACCCACTAAGTGTAACGGTTGAGCGAGTCCACGGAGGGCTCCACCCACGAATCGTCCACGAAGAAGCAACCTTGTCTATCCCACCATGGTCGCCGCCCATGAAGGACTTGCCTCACTAGCGGTAGATCTTCACGAAGTAGGCGATCTCCTTGCCCTTACAAACTCCTTGGTTCAACTCCACAATCTTGTCGGAGGCTCCCAAGTGACACCTAGCCAATCTAGGAGACACCACTCTCCAAGAAGTAACAAATGGTGTGTTGATGATGAACTCCTTGCTCTTGTGCTTCAAATGATAGTCTCCCCAACACTCAACTCTCTCTCATAGGATTTTGATCTGGTGGAAAGAAGATTTGAGTGGAAAGCAACTTGGGAAGGCTAGAGATCATGATTCATATGGTTGGAATGGAATATCTTGGCCTCAACACATGAGTAGGTGGTTCTCTCTCAGAACTGGTAAGTTGGAAGTGTAGGTTTGTTCTGATGGCTCTCTCCACGAATGAAGAGGAGGTGGAGGGGTATATATAGCCTCCACACAAAATCTAACCGTTACACACAATTTACCAAACTCGGTGGGACCGAATCATCAAACTCGGTCACACCGATTTAGTAAACCTAGTGACTGTTAGGGTTTTCGGTGGGATTTAGATGCAACTCGGTAGGACCGATATGGTTAGGGTTAGGGCATAACGTAATCTCGGTGAGACCGACATACACAAACTCGGTGAGACCGAATTTGGTAATTAGCTAACCGTAGAGTTGGTCGGGAGTAAACTCGGTGGGACCGATTTTCTCTTCGGTGAGACCGAAAAGTTACAAAAGGGAAACAGAGAGTTTACATTGTAATCTCGGTGGGACCGATTCGCTCTTTCAGTTAGACAGAAAAGTTACGAAGCGGAAACAGAGAGATTACAATCCCATCTCGGTGAGACTGAGATCCCTATCGGTGAAACCGATTTGCCTAGGGTTTGTGGCAGTGGCTAAGACATCTGAACTCGGTGGTGCCGGATAGAAAGAATCGGTAGGGCCGAGTTTGACTTTAGGTTTAGGTCATATGTGGATGTGAGAAAGTAGTGGAAGGTTTTGGAGCATATCACTAAGCACATGAAGCAAAAGGCTCATTAAGCAACACCTCATCCCTCCTTGATAGTATTGGCTTTTCCTATAGACTCAATGTGATCTTGGATCACTAAAATGTAAAATGTAGAGTCTTGAGCTTTTGAGCTTGAGTCAATCCTTTGTCCTTGATATTTTGAGGGATCTACTTTCATAATCCATGCCATGCCATTCATTGAGCTTTCCTGAAATATTTGTCTTGGAATAGCATTAGCTCAATGAGCTATATGTTGTTATGAATTACCAAAACCACCTAGGGATAGTTGCACTTTCAATATTATTTCAGTCTTCTCTAAACTATCCATGCATATTATTTGAGTCTTCTCTAAACTCTTTTATGCATGATTATTATAGCTTTGTATTTCTCTCCGATCTACTGATTTGGTTTGGCCAACTAATTGATTTTTCTTGCATTAGGAGATGTGCTTTGTGATGGGTTCGATCTTGCGATGCTCAATCCCAGTGACAGAAAGGGACATGACACGTATTTGTACCATTTCCATTAAGGATAAAAAGATGGGGTTTATTCATGCGTGAGTTTACTTTCTCTACATCATGTCATCTTGCTTAAGGCATTACTCCGTTCTTTGTGAACTTAAAACTCTAGATGCATGCTGCAAAGGGGTCGATGTGTGGAGTAATAGTAGTAGATGCAAGCAGGAGTCGGTCTACTTGTCTCGGATGTGATGCATGTATACATGATCATTGCCTTGGATATCGTCATGATTATTTGTTTTTCTATCAATTCCCCAACAGTATTTTGTTTACCCACCGTATGCTATTTTTGTGAGAGAAGCCTCTAGTGAAAAACTATGGCCCCGAGGTCTACTTTTATCTTATATTAAAATCCAAAAATACCTTGCTGAATTTTTTCTTTGCTTTATTTATTTTGTGTTTTATTTATCTATCGATCACTACAAAATTTAATCTTTGCAAATAACCACCGAGGGATTAACAACCCCTTGTTCGCGTTGGGTGCAAGTATTTGTTATTTTGTGTGCAATTACTGCTAATGAGGTGTTGCGAGGTTCTCCTACTGGATTGATAACCTTGGTTCTTAACTGAGGGAAATACTTATCCCTATTGTATTGCATCATCCTCTCCTCTTCGGGGAAATCCCAACGCAGCTCACAAGTAGCAGGAAGAATTTCTAGCATCGTTGTCGGGAAGATATCATCAACATCTCTCAACTACCTATGCATAAACTTTCATCTCCTTGCATTTACATTATTTGCCATTTGCCTCTCCTTTTCATCTCCCCCACTTCTAAAATGTTTTTACAAAAATACAAAAATATGTTCCGTTTGCCTTTTTGCTTGAAGTTGCTATCATGGCTGATTTTGGTATGGAAAAAAGTGAGGATGGTAAAACTCCTAAAATTGAAATTGCTACCAATTTATATGCTAAAACTTTTGTGATGGGACATGGGAATATTATAGGAAAAAGTGTCATCCAAGAATTCTTTAGTTGCACTCGAACTTTGGCTTGTGATGACGCTCCTATACTTAAAAGAACCAAAAAATTATGCCGAAGCTATTTCTGCAGTTATTCTTAAACTCGAGAGAAGATTTATCTATATCCATCCTACTTTGCAAAGATTATTTTATGAGTTTTCGGTTATAAAAAATCCTAGAGCTAAGAAAATAGCTACCCTTGTCCTCATGAATGAATTTGATTACATAGTGCGAGAAGCTGGAGAGATCTTTGAATTGTATGGTATGAATCGTGAAAATCAGTGATAGATGAGATTTTGTATAATAGTGATTACTTATTGAGATATTTATTTCCCGATGATCACACTTTTTATGAGAATACCAAAAAGGATGTCCCTCCCTTAAACATAATCCAACAAGTTATCAATGGTATTAATAAACAATATTCTTGGATTGTAAAAGGAATCAAGAGGGATTCGAGGATGGTCTACTTAGTAATGCTAAAATTCCCATGGATGATATGTTTCATATTGTATTTGAATAGCCTCATAATAAGAACACATTCTTAGAAAAGTATTTGAAGGATGACATCACTTGAAGCTATGCATTACACCTAGCTAGGGGCGTAAAACAATAGTGCTAGTTGGGAGGCAATCCAATAGTTATCTTAATTTTCTTGTTTATTTTTCTGTTTTTTTTGTGTGCACACAATTATGCTACTGTTATGGTTGTGTTTTTGTGTTTTAGTTAGTGTTTGTGCCAAGTAAAGCCTTTGGTATGATTTGGATAATAGTTGCTTCGATTCTGTGCAAAAACAGAAACTTTTGCATCCAGTAGTAGAATTGTTGAGATTTGCTGAGTGTGATAAAATTCTTCATTTTTTACGCATGATTGATATACAAATTTTCCACTTTGTCCTAATTTTTCAGAAATTTTGGAGTTATAGAAGTATGGTCATTGTTCGAACTATTACAGACTGTTCTATTTTTTATAGATTCTGTTTGGTTGCGTTGTTCATTTGTTTTGATGAATCTATGGATTGTATCGGGGGTATAAGCCATGGTGAAGTTAGAATACAGTAGGTATAATGCAATAATAAAATATGAATGGGTTTTCAACAGTACCTAAAGTAGTGATTTGTTTTATTATACCAACGGATCTCACGAAGGTTTTGTTGAGTTTGGTGTGCTGAAGTTTTCAAGTTTTGAGTGAGATCACGATGGATGAAGGAATAAGGAGTGGCAAGAGCCTAAGCTTGGGGATGCCCGAGGCACCCCCAAGGTAATATTCAAGGACTCCCAAGCATCTAAGTTTGGGGATGCCCCGGAAGGCATCCCGTCTTTCTTCCACCGACCATCTGTAATATTACTTGGAGCTATATTTTTATTCATCACATGATATGAGTTTTGCTTGGAGCTTTGTGTGTTTATATGAGTCTTTGTTTGCTTTTTAGTTTGTAACAATCATCCTTGCTGTACACACCTTTTTGATAGGGACACACATTTTTCTGATTTGTTAGAATACTCTATGATGTAGGGTAGAACCCTAGAGGCCAATCTTTCACGACTAGAGCGGATCCCATGAAGAACATGAAGAACACATGAGGGGAACACATGAGGGAAACAAGAGGAAAACACTCAAATCAATGAGATTCGATTACACATGTCCTAGATCCGAGTACACAACGAGACACACGATCCAAACACAACAAGGGATGATACAAACGGTTGGTAGTTCTTCCCAACTGTGAGGAGATGGGGCCTTGAATCCACAAGGGGATCTTCCATTGACGGGGTCTTGAATCCACTTGGGGGATCTTGTCCTAGGAGGCCTCGGTCTCCAATGGAGTAAGGGTGCAAATGGATGAGCAATGCTCTAATCTCCAAAGTGATCTATCACAATGCTAACCCTAAAAGGGTGGTGGAGGAGGAGTATATATAGTCTAAGGGGGCGAAGGGGTACATAGGCTTCGGCCCTTTCACTGTCTTGTGAGAGGGGTCGGATGTCCCGGCGTCGGGCCGGATGTCTGGGCCTTCGAGTCGGGGCCGGTTGTCCGGGCCATGGGGCCGGATGTCCGCGGCCAGCTGGCCAGGTCTCGGGCATGTTCTGTGATGAAGGGTCGGATTTCCGGGGCTGGGCCGGATGTTCGGGTCCTGGCCGGATGTCTGGGCCCTATAGCTTTGACTGCTGGGCTGCGGCTGTGGTTGATGCTCCAGGGGTCGAATGTCCGGGGTTGGGGTCGCATGTCCGGGTCCTGGGAGCTGTCTTTGGTCCCTTTTGTCATTCCTCTTCATCCTTGTACTTGGGGACTTGTCCATCTTCGCGAGCGTTCCCGAGAGGGTCTTCTTGGTACAGATAACCCACAAGTATAGGGGATAGCAACAGTTTTCGAGGGTAGAGTATTCAACCCAAATTTATAGATTCGACACAAGGGGAGCCAAAGAATATTTGAAGGTATTAGCAGCTGAGTTGTCAATTCAACCACGCCTAGAGATTAATTATCTGCAGCAAGTAATCAGTAGCAAAGTAGTTTGATAGTTTTGATAATAGTGACAGCAGTAACGGTAATAAAGAATGTTGATAGCGATAATTTTGTAGCAAGTGTAACAGTGATGATAATAGTAGTAACTTAGCAGAAACAATATAAGATAAATTCGTAGGCATTGGATCAGTGACTTGTTGGATGATATTCATCATGTGACAGTTATAACCTAGGGCGACACGGCACTAGCTCCAGTTCATCGATATAATGTAGGCATGTATTTCGTAAATAGTCATACGTGCTTTATTAAAAGAACTTGCATGCCATATTTTGTCCTACCCTCCCGTGGCAGCGGGGTCCATATTGGAAACTAAGGGATATTAAGGCCTCCTTTTAATAGAGAACCGGAACAAAGCATTAACACATAGTGAATACATGAACTCCTCAAACTACGGTAATCACCGGAAGAAGTCCCGGTTATTGTCACTCCGGGATTACCGGATCATAACACGTATTAGGTGACTATAACTTGCAAGATTGGATCTAAAACATGGATATAATGATGAATTCGTGAACTGTTCAGATCTGAGTTCATGGCACCCGGGCCCAAAGTGACAAGCATTAAGCATGGCAAAATCATAGCAACATCAATCTAAGAACATAGTGGATACTAGGGATCAAGCCCTAACAAAACTAACTTGATTACATGATGAATCTCATCCAACTCCTCACCGACCAGCGAGCCTATGAAGGAATTACTCACTCCCGGTGGGGAGCATCATGGAATTGGCGATGGAGAAGGGTTGGTGATGATGAAGAATGAAGATCCCCCTCTCCGGAGCCCCAAACGGACTCCAGATCTGCCCTCCCAAGGAAGAACAGGTCTTGGCGGCGGCTCCGTCTCGTGGATCTCGGTAATTCTTTCTTCCTGATTTTTTCTCTGAAAATAGGATTTTATAGCGTCGGTTTCAGGGTCAGTGGGGCCACCAGGTGGGTACAACCCACCGGGCGCCATTTAGAGGGGGGCGCCACCGGTGGGTTATGCCCATCGACACGCCTCCGTCAGATCTACTTTTCCAAACACTTTTGCCCTTGTTTTGGACTCTAACTTGCATGATTTGAATAGAACTAACCCGGACTGACGCTGTTTTCAGCAGAATTGCCATGGTGTTATTTATGTGCAGAAACAAACATTCTCGGAATGACCTGAAACTCCACGGAACAACTTTTCGAAAATAATAAAAATTCCTTGCCAAAGATGAAGACCAGGGGGCCCACACCCTGTCCACGAGGGTGGGGGGCGCGCCCTCCCCCCTAGGGCGCGCCCCCTACCTCGTGGGCCCCCTGGAGCTCCTCCAATGCCAACTCCAACTCTATAAATTTGCTTTCGGAGAGAAAAAAATCAAGGAGAAGAAATCATCGCGTTTTACGACATTGGAGCCGCCGCCAAGCCCTAAAACCTCTCGGGAGGGCTGATCTGGAGTCCGTTCGGGGCTCTGGAGAGGGGGATTCGTCGCCGTCGTCATCATCAACCATCCTCCATCACCAATTTCATGATGCTCACCGCCATGCGTGAGTAATTCCATCGTAGGCTTGCTGGACGGTGATGGGTTGGATGAGATCTATCATGTAATCGAGTTAGTTTTGTTAGGGTTTGATCCCTAGTGTCCACTATGTTGTGAGATTGATGTTGCTATGACTTTGCTATGCTTAATGCTTGTCACTAGGGCCCGAGTGCCATGATTTCAGATCTGAACCTATTATGTTTTCATGAATATATGTGAGTTCTTGATCCTATCTTGCAAGTCTATAGTCACCTACTATGTGTTATGATCCGGCAACCCCAAAGTGACAATAATCGGGACCACCCCCGGTGACCATAGTTTGAGGAGTTCATGTATTCACTATGTGCTAATGCTTTGTTCCGGTTCTCTATTAAAAGGAGGCCTTAATATCCCTTAGTTTCCATTAGGACCCCGCTGCCACGGGAGGGTAGGACAAAAGATGTCATGCAAGTTCTTTTCCATAAGCACGTATGACTATATTCGGAATACATGCCTACATTATATTGATGAATTGGAGCTAGTTCTATGTCACCCTATGTTATGACTATTGCATGATAAACCGCATCCGGCGTAATTATCCATCGCCGATCCAATGCCAACGAGCTTTCCATATACTGGTTTACGCTTATTTACTTTCCCGTTGCTACTGTTACAATCATTACAAAACACCAAAAATATTACTTTTGCTTTTGTTGCTCTTTTGTTACCATTACCACTACTATCATATTACTTTCCTACTAAATACCTTGCTGCAGATATTAAGTTATCCAGGTGTGGCTGAATTGACAACTCAGTTGCTAATACTTGAGAATATTCTTTGGCTCCCCTTGTGTCGAATCAATAAATTTGGGTTGAATACTCAACCCTCGAAAGTTGTTGCGATCCGCTACACTTGTGGGTTATCACCCACCCAGGTGCCCCTCTCCGGCGGGTCTTGGCTCCAGAAATTCTCTTTTATTATATAAAAATTCCTCGTGAAGTTTCATTCCATCCCGAGAACTTTTATTTCTGCACAAAAACAACACCATGGTGGTTCTGTTGAAAACAGCGTCAGTCCGGGGTTAGTTTCATTCAAATCATGAAAATTAGAGTCCAAAACAAGAGGAAAAGTGTGAGAAAAAGTAGATATGTTGGAGACGTATCAACTCCCCCAAGCTTAAACTTTGCTTGTCCTCAAGCAATTCAGCTAATAAACTGAAAGTGAGTAAGAAAAACTTTTACGCAGTCTTTTGCTCTTGTTTGCATAAATAAGCTTAAACAACACCCAGGTTTTCAGCCAACATTATAACTAACCATGTTGACAATAACTCTTAAAGATCATAATGATTCATATCAATGACATAATCAACTAGCGAGCAATAATAAGATATCTCAAACAGCAACACATTGTCAAAACAACCATAATATAATATGACAATAGTGGTATCTCGCTAGCCCTTTCTGAGACCGCAAAACATAAATGCAGAGCACCTCCAAAGTTCAAGCAGTGACTAAATAATGTAATTCATGGTAGAAAAGATCCAGTCATGATGCACCCAATTTTAGCTACACACAATGCATAAATCATGACAGTTGTGCTCTACTCAGTTTCTGGCGCTTGTTTTAGAAGGTGGTGACACAACATAAAAGTAAATAGATAGTCCCTTCGCAGAGGGAAGCAGTGATTTGCAGAGGTGCCAGAGCTCAATTTTTAAAACAGAGATAAATGATATTTTGAGACATGCACCCTTCTCATTTACTTCACGACCATCAGTTATCAACATCTTCCATGCTAAGCATGCTATTGGCGGTTCCCAAGCGATAAAAGTAAAGGTTTTGACTCCATTGGGAGTTTTTGTTTGATTATTTCAGAGATGAACTCTTCTTCATATTTGCAGTTTGGGACTGGGCATCCCTATTACCGCCCTTTTCTCGTGCAATGGTGAGTGAGTAAACACTCGACCTGAGAATAACCCGCTTATCATGGAAGATACCGACCACCTCCTGTCGTTCCATGAACGATCCAGGCACACAAAAGGGATAATTTTTAGAAGTTTTTTAGAGGTGGCACATGCAAATTTACTTAGGACGGCAGGGTAATACCGCATATAGGTAGGTATGGTGGGCTCATCTGGAATAACTTTGGGTTCGAGGTTTTTGATGTACAAGCAGAATTCCCACTTAGTACAGGTGAAGGCTAGCAATTTAGATTGAGAAGCGGCCAACTAGAGAGCAACAACGATCATAACCATGCATTATGCATAAGTAACATTGGACACTAGCATTAGTAGCATATGAACACCATGAACATAAATATCATAGAGGCTTTGCTGGTTTTGATTCAACTACATGCATGAACATGTGCCAAGTCAAGCCACTCGAACATTCAGAGGAGGATACCATATCATCATACTACATCACAATCATTTTAACACTATGTTGATATCCAAGATAAATCATTATCAACTCCCAACTACTTATGCATGGCATGAGAAACTAAAATCTCTAATTGCCATTGCAAACATGTTTAATCATAATGGACTGAATCATGGATACTAGGTTAAAAATATTTACACAAACAGAACAAGTCGAGTTCATACCAGTTTCTCTCTGCCATGGCCAGTTCATCGAATGTCGTCATTATTGCCTTTCACTTGCACGACCGAACAATATGAAAATAATAATAGTGCAAGAGTGCCATGAACTAAGCTGGAATCTGCAAAAAAAATATTCAACAGTTGAAGACAAGGTAAAATATGCTCTTATTAGTTCAACAATTATTCATATGAGAGCCACTCAACATTTTCATCGTGGTCTTCTCCTCGGTACAACTCGAATTAAAGGAAAAGAAATTCAGATAAACACACTGAAATATTTTTGTAGTTTTTGGTTTTCTTGAACAAGCAAATAAAAGGGAAAATAAAAAATGAGAAAAACTGTTTACACGGGAAAGCTCCCAACAAGCAAAAGAAGAACAAGGAAATCTTTTTGGATTTTCTTTTTAGTACTACTACTAAGCATGCATAGAAAGTAAATTACTACAACTATTTCTTTTGTTTTTCTAAAGTTTTTCAAACACACAAGAAGAAAGCAAGAATATAAATCTAAGCATGGATGATACAATGAAAAAGTGTGAACACCGACAAATAGAAAGATATGCAGACATAAATGTAATGTCGGTGAGAAACACGTACTCCCCCAAGCTTAGGTTTTTGGCCTAAGTTGGTAATCGGTCAGTAGCCTGGAGGGTAGTAGGGATCCTGAGGAGCAGGCATCCACTCATCCCACTGCTGAGACTCCTCCTGTGCCGCCTCCGCAGCAGCCTGAGTGTTCCGGTAGGCGATGATGTCTGCAGGAATAATCCGGTATCCGCCCTGGCAGCAGAATCAAACAAAGCAGGTGCAGGGAATGGAATAACATCACGATTTTGAAAGCTAAAGACCAGGTTATACGGAATGGCAATATTAGGACGATCATGTGCAAGAAAGTGATGGTGTTCCATGGCTTCACAGTCTAGGTAAACCTTGGTCAGAGGGTAATCATGAGGGCGTATCTCAACATTGAAGCGAGCCGCTAAACGAGTAGCAAAAATCCCACCATGTATTTATGTTGGGGAACGTAGTAATTCCAAAAAATTTCCTACGCACACACAAGATCATGGTGATGCATAGCAACGAGAGGGGAGAGTGTCGTCCACGTACCCTCGTAGACCGTAAGCAGAAGCATTATGACAACGCGGTTGATGTAGTCGTACGTCTTCACGATCCGACCGATCCAAGTACCGAACACACGGCACCTCCGAGTTCAGCACATATTCAACTCGATCCGGTAGAGCTTTGAGGGAGAGTTCCGTCAGCACGACGGCGTGATGACGGTGATGATGATGCTACCGACGCAGGGCTTCGCCTAAGCACCGCTACGATATGACCGAGGTGGATTATGGTGGAGGGGGCACCGCACACGGCTAAAAGATCAACTGATCAACTTGTGTGTCTATGGGATGCCCCTCCCCGTGATATAAAAAGTGGAGGAGGAGGAGGGGCCGGCCTCCTAGGCGCTGCCCAAGGGAGTCCTACTCCCACCGGGAGTAGGACTCCAACCCTTCCAAGAGCAGGAGTAGGAGGGAAGGAAGGAGGAGAGAGGGAAGGAAAAAGGCGTCGCCTTCCTTAATCAGTCGGACTAGAGGGGGAGGGCGCGTGCGGCCTGCCCTGGCCGCCCCTCCTCTTCTCCACTAAGGCCCAATAGGCCCATTACACTTGTCCGCTATTTGTCCGAACTTACCCGGAACCCTTCCAAAGTCCAAACATAGTCATCCAATATATCGATCTTTATGTCTCGACCATTTCGAGACTCCTCGTCATGTCCGTGATCATATCCGGGACTCTGAACTACCTTCGGTACATCAAAACACATAAACTCATAATACCGATCGTCCTTTGAGCGTTAGCGTGCGGACCCTACGGGTTCAAGAACTATGTAGACATGACCGAGACACGTCTCCGGTCAATAACCAATAGCGGAACCTGGATGCTCATATTGGCTCCTACATATTCTACGAAGATCTTTACCAGTCAAACCGCATAACAACATACCTTGTTCCCTTTGTCATCGGTATGTTACTTGCCCGAGATTCGATCGTTGGTATCTCAATACCTAGTTCAATCTCCTTATCGGAAAGTCTCTTTACTCGTTCCGTAATACATCATCCCTCTACTAACTCATTAGTTGCATTGCTTGCAAGGCTTATAGTGATGTGTATTACCGAGAGGGCCCAGAGATACCTCTCCGACAATCGGAGTGACAAATCCTAATCTTGATCTATGCCAACTCAACAAGTACCATCGAAGACACCTGTAGAGCACCTTTATAATCACCCAGTTACGTTGTGACATTTGGTAGCACACAAAATTATTAGGGAGTTGCATAATCTCATTGTCATAGGAACATGTATAAGTCATGAAGAAAGCAATAGCAATATACTAAACGATCAAATGCTAAGCTAACAGAATGTGTCAAGTCAATCACATCATTCTCTAATGATGTGATCCCGTTAATCAAATGAAAACTCATGTATATGGCTAGGAAACTTAACCATCTTTGATTCAACGAGCTAGTCAAGTAGAGGCATACTAGTGACACTCTGTTTGTCTATGTATTCACACATGTACTAAGTTTTCGGTTAATACAATTCTAGCATGAATAATAAACATTTATCATGATATAAGGAAATATAAAGAACAACTTTATTATTTCCTCTAGGGCATATTTCCTTCAGTCTCCCACTTGCACTAGAGTCAATACTCTAGATTACACGGTAATGATTCTAACACCCATGGAGTCTTGGTGTTGATCATGTTTTGCTCGTGAGAGAGGCTTAGTCAATGGGTCCGCAACATTCAGATCCGTATGTATCTTGCAAATCTCTACGTCTCCCTCCTTGACTTGGTCGCGGATGGAATTGAAGCGTCTCTTGATGTGCTTGGTTCTCTTGTGAAATCTGGATTCCTTTGCCAAGGCAATTGCACCAGTATTGTCACAAAAGATTTTCATTGGACCCGATGCACTAGGTATGACACCTAGCGGATATGAACTCCTTCATCCATACTCCTTCATTTGTTGCTTCCGAAGCAGCTATGTACTCCGCTTCACACGTAGATCGCGCCACGACGCTTTGCTTAGAACTGCACCAACTGACAGCTCCACCATTCAATATAAACACGTATCTGGTTTGTGACTTAGAGTCATCCGGATCAGTGTCAAAGCTTGCATCGACGTAACCATTTATGACGATTCTTTGTCACCTCCATAAACGAGAAACATATCCTTAGTCCTTTTCAGGTATTTCAGGATGCTCTTGACCGCTGTCCAGTGATCCACTCCTGGATTACTTTGGTACCTCCCTGCTTGAAGGAAATATGCCCTAGAGGCAATAATAAAGTTATTATTTATTTCGTCATATCATGATAAATGTTTATTATTCATGCTAGAATTGTATTAACCGGAAACATAATACATGTGTGAAAACATAGACAAACATAGTGTCACTAGTATGCCTCTACTTGACTAGCTCGTTGATAAAAAATGGTTGAGTTTCCTAACCATAGACATGAGTTGTCACTTGATTAACGGGATCACATCATTAGGAGAATCATGTGATTGACTTTACCCATTCCGTTAGCTTAGCACTTGATCGTTTAGTTTACTGCTATTGCTTTCTTCATGACTTATACATGTTCCTATGACTATGAGATTATGAAACTCCCGAATAACTTTGTGTTCTACCAAACGTCACAATGTAACTGGGTGATTATAAAGGTGCTCTACAGGTGTCTCCGATGGTGTTCGTGGAGTTGGCATAGATCAAGAATAGGATTTGTCACTCCGATTGTCGGAGAGGTATCATTGGCCCTCTCGGTAATGCACATCACTATAAGCCTTGCAAGCAATGTGAATAATGAGTTAGTTATGGATGATGCATTACGGAACGAGTAAAGAGACTTGCCGGTAACGAGATTGAGCTAGGTATTGAGATACCGACGATCGAATCTCGATCAAGTAACATACCGATGACAAAGGGAACAACGTATGTTGTTATGCGGTTTGACCGATAAAGATCTTCGTAGAATATGTAGGAACCAACATGAGCATCCAGGTTCCGCTATTGGTTATTGACCAGAGACGTGTCTTGGTCATGTCTACATAGTTCTTGAACCCGTAGGGTCCACACGCTTAAAGTTCTGTGACGATCGGTATTATGAGTTTATATGTTTTGATGTACCGAAGGTAGTTCAGAGTCCTGGATATGATCACGGACATGACGAGGAGTCTCGAAATGGTCGAGACATAAAGATTGATATATTGGAAGCCTACATTTGGACATCGGAAGAGTTCCGGGTGAATCGGGATTTTACTGGAGTGCCGGAGGGGTTACCGGAACCCCCCGGGGATTAATGGGCCTTGTTGGGCCCTAGTCGAGAGAGAGGGGCCAGCCAGGGCAGGCCGCGCGCCCCCTCCCCCTCTGGTCCGAATTGGACTAGGAAGGGGGGGGGGCACTCCCTTTCCTTCTCCTTCTCTCGCTTCCTTTCCCCCTCCTAGCAGGAGTAGGAAAGAGGGGAGTCCTACTCCTACTAGGAGGAGGACTCCTCCTCCTGGCGCGCCCTACAGGGCCGGCCGGCCTCCCCCCTTGCTCCTTTATATACGGGGGCAGGGGGGCACCCTAGAACACACAAGTTGATCATTGATCTCTCCCAGCCGTGTGCGGTGCCCCCCTCCACCATAATCCACCTCGGTCATATCGTAGCGGTGCTTAGGCGAAGCCCTGCGTCGGTAACTTCATCAACATCGTCGCCACGCCGTCGTCTTGTGACGAACTCTCCTCGAACTCTCTTTGGATCGTGAGTTCGCGGGCGCCACCGAGCTGAGCGTGTCTTTGACGCGGAGATGCCGTGACGTTACATGATCGAGGATCGGTCGATCGTGAAGACGTACGACTACATCATCCGCGTTGTCATAACGCTTCCGCTTAACGGTCTACGAGGGTACGTGGACGACGCTCTCCCCTCTCGTTGATATGCATCACCATGATCTTGCGTGTGCGTCGGAAAATTTTGAAATTACTACGTTCCCCAACAGTGTTATCCGAGCCAGGTTATTGCGTAGATATTATATGCTCGAGTAGAACACAAGTGAGTTGTGGGCGATACAAGTCATACTGCTTACCAGCATGTCATACTTTGGTTCGGCGGTATTGTTGGATGAAGCGGCCTGGACCGACATTACGCATGCGCTTACGCGAGACTAGTTCTACCGACGTGCTTTGCACACAGGTGGCTGGCGGGTGTCAGTTTCTCCAACTTTAGTTGAACCGGGTGTGACTACGCCCGGTCCTTGAGAAGGTTAAAACAGCACTAACTTGATTAACTATCGTTGTGGTTTTGATGCGTAGGTAAGAACGGTTCTTGCTCAGCCCGTAGCAGCCACGTAAAACTTGCAACAACAAAGTAGAGGACGTCTAACTTGTTTTTGCAGGGCATGTTGTGATGTGATATGGTCAAGACATGATGCTATATTTATTATATGAGATGATCATGTTTTGTAACAGAGTTATCGGCAACTGGCAGGAGCCATATGGTTGTCGCTTTATTGTATGCAATGCAATCGCCCTGTAATTGCTTTACTTTATCACTAAGCGGTAGCGATAGTCGTAGAAGCAATAGTTGGCGAGACGACAACAATGCTACGATGGGGATCAAGGTGTCGCGCTGGTGACGATGGTGATCATGACGGTGCTTTGGAGATGGAGATCAAAGTCACAAGATGATGATGGCCATATCATATCACTTATATTGATTGCACATGATGTTTATCCTTTATGCATCTTATTCTGCTTTGTTTGACGGTAGCATTATAAGATGATCTCTCACTAAATTTCAAGGTAAAAAGTGTTCTCCCTGAGTATGCACTGTTGCCAAAGTTCGTCGTGCCGAGACCACTGTTGCAAAAGGCAGTGCCTAGGAGGCGCTTAGGCAGGCCTAGGCGCTAGGCAATAGCCAAACGCCTCGCCTAGGGCATAAATGGTAGTCTAGGCAGTGCATGCAACAAATTGTTTACCCAAGCGAGAAATCATGCCATATTGCACTGAAATGCCAAACATCACATATTCAAATGGTAGTAGCTGGTAGTTAACTTATTTATCTGCCCTAAATTAACATCAGTACACATATAATAACCACAAATACACCCTGATAGTAGAATCTATATTACCGCCTAGGCGGCGCCTAGGGCGCTTAAGCACCGCCTAGGCACTAGGCGAAGGCCAATCACCTCGCTTACACCTACCGCTTTTTCAAACCTTGGCCGAGACACCACGTGATGATCGGGTGTGATAAGCTCAACGTTCATCTACAACGGGTGTAAGACAGTTTTGCACACGCAGAATACTCGGGTTAAACTTGACGAGCCTAGCATATGCAGATATGGCCTCGGAACAGTGAGACCGAAAGGTCGAGCGTGAATCATATAGTAGATATGATCAACATAGTGATGTTCACCATTGAAAACTACTCCATTTCACGTGATGATCGGTTATGGTTTAGTTGATATGGATCACGTGATCACATAGATGATCTGAGGGATATCTATCTAAGTGGGAGTTCTTAAGTAATATGATTGATTGAACTTAAATTTATAATGAACTTAGTACCTGATAGTATTTTGTTTGTCTATGTTGTTGTAGATAGATGGCCCGTGCTGTTGTTCCGTTGAATTTTAATGCATTCCTTGAGAAAGCAAAGTTGAAAGATGATGGTAGCAATTACACGGACTGGGTCCGTAACTTGAGGATTATCCTCATTGCCACACAGAAGAATTACATCCTGGAAGCACTGCTGGGTGCCAGGCCTGCTGCAGATGCAACTGACGATGTTAAGAACATATGGCAGAGCAAAGCTGATGACTACTCGATAGTTTAGTGTGCCATGCTTTACGGCTTAGAACCGGGACTTCAACGACTTTTTGAACGTCATGGAGCATATGAGATGTTCCAGGAGTTGAAGTTAATATTTCAAGCAAATGCTCGGATTGAGAGATATGATGTCTCCAATAAGTTCTACAGCTGCGAGATGGAGGAGAATAGTTCTGTCAGTGAACATATACTCAAAATGTCTGGGTATAACAGATGATAGTGTCATTGACAGAATTCTTCAATCACTGCCACCAAGCTACAAGAGCTTCGTGATGAACTATAATATGCAAGGGATAGATAAGACAATTCCCGAGCTCTTCGCGATGCTAAAGGCTGCAAGGTAGAAATCAAGAAGGAGCATCAAGTGTTGATGGTCAACAAGACCACCAGTTTCAAGAAAAAGGGTAAAGGGGAGAAGGGGAACTTCAAGAAGAACAACGAGCAAGTTGCTGCTCAAGTGAAGAAGCCTTTGTCTGGACCTAAGCCTGAGACTGAGTGCTTCTACTGCAAAGAGACTGGTCACTGGAAGCGGAACTGCCCCAAATATTTGGCGGATAAGAAGGATGGCAAGGTGAACAAAGGTATATGTGATATGCATGTTATTGATGTGTACCTTACTAATGCTCGCAGTAGCACCTGGGTATTTGATACTGGTTCCGTTGCTAATATTTGCAACTCGAACACGGACTATAGATCAATTGAAGACTGGCTAAGGACGAGGTGACGATGCGCGTGGGAAATTGTTCCAAAGTCGATGTGATCGCGGTCGGTACGCTACCTCTACATCTACCTTCGGGATTAGTTTTATACCTGAATAATTGTTATTTGGTGCCAGCGTTGAGCATGAACTTTATATCTGGATCTTGTTTGATGCGAGACGGTTATTCATTTAAATCTGAGAATAATGGTTGTTCTATTTATATGAGTAATATCTTTTATGGTCATGCACCCTTGAAGAGTGGTCTATTTTTGATGAATCTCGATAGTAGTGATACACATATTCATAATGTTGAAGCCAAAAGATGAAGAGTTGATAATGATAGTGCAACTTATTTGTGGCACTGCCGTTAAGGTCATATTGGTATAAAGCGCATGAAGAAACTCCATACTAATGGACTTTTGGAATCACTTGATTATGAATCACTTGGTACTTGCGAACCATGCCTCATGGGAAGATGACTAAAACGCCGTTCTCCGGAACAATGGAGTGAGCAACGGATTTGTTGGAAATCATACATACTGATGTATGTGGTCCGATGAATATTAAGGCTCGCGGTGGGTATCCTTATTTTCTCACCTTCATAGATGATTTAAGCAGATATGGGTATATCTACTTAATAAACATAAGTCTGAAACATTTGAAAAGTTCAAAGAATTTCAAAGTGAAGTGGAAAATCATCGTAAGTGGAAAATCATCATAACAAGAAAATAAAGTTTCTACGATCTGATCGTGGAGGAGAATATTTGAGTTACAAGTTTGGTCTACATTTGAAACAATGCGGAATAGTTTCGCAAATCACGCCACCCGGAACACCACAGCGTAATGGTGTGTCCGAACGTTGTAATCGTACTTTACTAGATATGGTGCGATCTATGATGTCTCTTACTGATTTACCGCTATCTTTTTGGGGTTATGCTTTAGAGACGGCTGCATTCACGTTAAATAGGGCACCATCTAAATCCGTTGAGACAACGCCTTATGAACTGTGGTTTGGCAAGAAACCAAAGTTGTCGTTTCTTAAAGTTTGGGGCTGCGATGCTTATGTGAAAAAGCTTAAACTTGATAAGCTCGAACCCAAATCGGAGAAATGTGTCTTCGTAGGATACCCAAAGGAAACTATTGGGTACACCTTCTATCACAGATCCGAAGGCAAGACATTTGTTGCTAAAAATGGATCCTTTCTAGAGAAGGAGTTTCTCTAGAAAGAAGTGAGTGGGAGGAAAGTAGAACTTGGTGAGGTAACTCTACATGCTCCCTTATTGGAAAGTAGTTAAACACAGAAACCGGTTCCAGTGACACACACACACCAATTAGTGAGGAAACTAATGATGTTGATCATGAAACTTCAGATCAACTTACTACCGAACCTCTTAGGTCAACTAGAGTAAGATCCGCACCAGAGTGGTACGGTAATGCTATTCTGGAGGTCATGTTACTTGACCAAGGCAAACCTACAAACTATGAAGAAGCGATGGTGAGCCCAGATTCCGCAAAATGGCTTTAGGCCATGAAATCTGAGATGGGATCCATGTATGAGAACAAAGTGTGGACTTTGGTTGACTTTCCCGATGATCGGCAAGCCATAGAGAATAAATGGATCTTCAAGAAGAAGACTGACGCTTAATGTTACTGTCTACAAAGCTTTACTTGTTGCAAAAGGTTTTCGACAAGTTCAAGGGGTTGACTACGATGAGACTTTCTCACCCGTAGCGATGCTTAAGTCTGTCCGAATCATGTTAGCAATTACCGCATTTTATGATTATGAAATTTGGCAAATGGATGTCAAAACTACATTCCTGAATGGATTTCTGGAAGAAGAGTTGTATATGATGCAACCGGAAGGTTCTGTCAATCCAAAGGGAGCTAACAAAGTGTGCAAGCTCCAGCAATCCATTTATGGACTGGTGCAAGCCTCTCGAAGTTGGAATAAACGTTTTGATAGTGTGATCAAAGCATATGGTTTTATACAGACTTTTGGAGAAGCCTCATATTTACAAGAAAGTGAGTGGGAGCTCAGAGCATTTCTAATATTATATGTGGATGGCATATTACTGATTGGAAATGATATAGAATTTCTGGATAGCATAAAAGGATACTTGAATAAGAGTTTTTCAATGAAAGACCTCGGTGAAGCTTGTCGGTGTCAAAACCGGCGGATCTCGGGTAGGGGGTCCCGAACTATGCGTCTAGGATCGATGGTAACAGGAGACGGGGGACACGATGTTTACCTAGGTTCAGGCCCTCTCTATGGAGGTAATACCCTACTTCCTGCTTGATTGGTCTTGATGAATATGAGTATTACAAGAGTTGATCTACCACGAGATCGCAGTGGATAAACCCTAGAAGTCCAGCCTGTATGACTATGGTAATGAATCTCCTATCCGGACTACGCCCTCCGGTTTATATAGACACCGGAGGGATCTAGGGTTACACAGAGTCGGTTACATAGGAAGAAATCTTCATAGTTGATCGCCAAGTTTGCCTTCCACGCCAAGGAGAGTCCAATCCGGACACAGGTACAGTCTTCGGCCTTCATGTCTTCATAGCCCATCAGTCCAGCCCATGGATAACAGGCCGGACGCCCGAGGACCCCTTAGTCCAGGACTCTCTCAGTAGCCCCTGAACCTGGCTTCAATGATGAGGAGTCCAGCGCGCAGATTGTCTTCGGCATTGCAAGGCGGGTTCCCTTCTATCCGAACTCTAAGATAGTCTTCGGATGTGATGATAGTATCCGGGCCTGTCACACACACACCATACACAACCACAGAGAGAATATAATTTTGCACGAGTTCAATCCGCTGACAAATTTCGGTTGCATGACATCACGTCCGACCGGTCATAATTCCGGACCGTGTTGTGCCCGACGCTCCACGTCCCAAGACGCGGTTGCCATTGGCACGTCCTGTCGAAGCAGCGAACGTGCGCCCTTATAGTGGGATTCTCATCAATGTGGGCATGGGTAATCCAACCGCGCCGCTTATACAACCCTTGGGAATAGGCGAATTTTAAGGCGGGTGAGGAGGCGTTCAATATTCGCTGCCTTTATAAGGGGATAAGGATACCCTCTTCCTCTCTCACGCCATCTCCCTGTCTCCGCCCTTCCAATCTCGAGCTCCAGCGCCCAAGTTCTCATCTCCTTTCCACTCAAGCAAGCACTCAACCATGTCCGGATCCAGAGGTCAGGGCAAGTGGATGGCCTCCTCCGTCAAGGAGGAGGACATTACTGAGCTTCGGGCGGCCGGATATTTGGCGAAGGAGACCGCCCACCGTCTGCCGGCCGAGGGACAGGTCGTCCCCACGCTGAAGCCCACTGAGAGGGTAGTATTCATCCCCCATTTCTTCCGCGGGCTAGGGTTTCCACTCCACCCTTTTGTCCGCGGGCTGATGTATTATTACGGGATAGATTTCCATGATCTGTCCCCGAATTCCTTCCTCAACATCTCGGCATTTATCGTCGTGTGTGAGGCCTTCCTCCGCATCCAACCCCACTTCGGTCAGGCTCAAAGTCTTCAACGTGAAGCCGAAGGTGGTGGATAGCCAGCACGTGGAGTGCGGAGGAGCCATGGTGAGTAAGCTGTCCAACGTCTCCTGGCCGAAAGGCACTTTCATGGACACAATAAAGGAGTGGCAGAAATAGTGGTTCTACATCAAAGAACCCCGCAGCACCACCTGGGCCGCAGCTGCCGAATTTCGCTCTGGCGATCCCATGCGACTCACCTCCTGGGTCGAGAGGAGTCCGGACTGGTGTTCGCCTGACGAGCTGATAGCGCTGTAGACGCGTGTTCAAAGCATGGTAACCAAAAATGTCAAGCTTGTTGATGTAATCCAGGTGATGCTAGTTCGCCGGATTCTCCCGTGCCAGCGCAGAAGTCGCCCTATGTGGGAGTTTAATCCGAAGAAGCACCAAACCCTAGAGGCTCTTCGAAACTACTCACGAACGTGCCTGGAAGTTGCTCTTTAAGGGCAACGAGAAACCACCGGCTACGGATTCAGACCATGGTCACGACTGTAAACACCCCGCCAGTGAGGTATGTTATTTTCGGCGTATCCCCTACTTGTTTGTTTCGAGGATGATGCCTGAGATTTTAGCAATTGCTTTTTCAGTACTGGATGGAGAGGGTGAAGCGGATCCAGTGTCCAGCTCCGCTGCCTGAAGAACCGGTCATCCCGCGTCTGGCGAAAATGCTGGTGCCGGCACCATATAAGGCGCCGGAGAAGAAAGCCAAGAAGAAGGCCAAGGGGGCCAAAAAAGGCCCCCGCTGCAAGGGTACTTCAGACGTGATGTTCGGAGATGAAGAGACCCATTCCTCCGTTCCTGAGGAGGACGAAGAGGAAGAGGAGGAGGAGGAGGGGAACAACCCTCCCCCCGAGGAGGGAAAGAAGAAGAGGGCAGCTTCCGCGCATCTAGAGGCGGAAACACCCAAGAAGGGGAAGGGCGTCCTAGCGGTCAACACCGCGTTGGACGTTGATAGCAGTCCGGAACGACGCCCTCACACTAAGCCCCAGGCCGCATCGTAAGTGTCATGACTCATACATGCACATATCCGGCCCTTTCTCTTCATCATCTTGATATGGTTAACTGTACTATTGAAGTCCGGCCCGCGACCACATCTAGCGATCCTCATCCGGAGGTTCGTTGGATCCGGCAGAAATGGCCAGCATGTCGCCGCCGCCCACTTATTCCCCCGGGGCCAGGGATGACACCGAAGTGTTGTCCCGGAGGACTGCAACGAGCCGGGGAGGAGCCCAGGACGCTGTCCGGGAGGCGCCACAAGGCGAGACCTCCACTGCCGAACGCATGGGGGAGCAGATCCCCATGGAGACTGGCGAAGAGGGCCGTATTCAGTTCGGCCCTCAGCCGAACACGATTTTGGAGACCCATACGGCTCCGGAGTCGGGCGAGCAGCCTCCTTCGAAGGAGGGGGGTGCGCTGATTCCACTGGTAGCCCCTGTCCAACCAGGGGCACCAGATAACCTGATGGATGCGCTACGAGGCACCTCCGTTGTGGACGAGCACCATATCCTTATGGGTGCGGTGATCGAGAAGGTTCAGTTCGCCAAGAGTGGACTGAATGAAGCCTGCAGCAACCTGTTGACAGGTTTTGAGGTAAGTGACGTAGAAAGAGAAAAACCCCATGTAGACAGTAGCCCCTGAGACACTGTCCGGTGTTCGGCGAGAAGAACCGGACAGAGGATCAATCCTTTGTTACAGGAGACTAACTTGATATGTATGAATAAGAAGGCGTCGTTGTTGGCCGCAACCTCGCATGCTGCCGAAGTCTCTGAACTAAATAGAGGCTGGAGCGGACCGAGAACGAGCTCAACGAGGTGAAGATTCGGCTCCAGGAGAAGCAAGGTGAGTGACGACTTGCTGTGTGTTTCGGAAAGAATACGCGATGTATATTGACCGTAGTGTCGTAATATGTGCAGGAGTCGCGACCGAGGTCGAGGCCCTAAAAAAGGCCCTGGGTGAAGCCGAGGGGAAGGCTGTCCAGCAACAAGCCGCCCGTAAAAAGCTCGAGGCCCGGGTGAAGGAGGTCTAGCAGGAGCTCCAGGACGCGGTGAAGAAGTGCGAAGCCTTGGAGCGCGAGGCGCCGGTTCAAGAGACCGAACTTACCGAGGTTCGCCAGGGTGTGGAGGCCGCACCGAAGGAGGCCCGGGACACTTTCCAGGAGATCCAGGAGGCCAAGAAGATCGCAACGGGTAAGGCATTTAAGATGCAAAGCAAGTATGCAGAGAGGAAGTACCTTTTACTAACCCGGATTTGCCCAGGGGCGTTTGTGGATCTACCACAGCGTGTCCGATGCTGCGGAGTTCTTCCGAGCCAGATAACGGAGCTCCACAGAGAAGCTGTTCTGGTCGCAGTATGCTGTGCCAGAGCATCCGGTGCCCTTTACCGACCAGCTGAAACAGTTGGTGAAGCTGCATAGGGTGGCCGAACTAGCCATGAAGGATTTGATAATCCGGCTGTGGCCAACCGAAGCTATGCCCGGCAGCTACTTCAGACTCGTGAGGAGGCTGGTGGAAGCCTGTCCGCGGTTGGACACCGTCAAGCGATCAGTCCGCATCGAAGGTGCCCGCATGGCCTTCGCCCGTTGCAAGATGTGGTGGGCGAAGATGGACGCCGTTGAAGTGGCCAGAGTGCCGCCAGATGGCAAGGAGCACCGCACACCCGAGTGATATTTTGCGGATGTCCTAGAAGGGTCTCGACTTGCGGCAGCGCAGTGCGGGCAGGACATCATTTTCGAATGGAATAAATTCGTGGTGTCTTTGCTTTGTATGATTGAAACAAAGTCGGTTTGTAATATAATGTTTGTTATGTTTTGATTGTTTCCTCCTGTGCGACCGTGGTGTATGGAATTTTGAGGGTTGGCGATGCGGCTTGTGCCCTCACGTAGGTAGTACGGAGGTGTTCGGGATGGAATCTAAACAATCTTGATCCAATTATATGGTCCTTGAAGGAGTTGTTTAGCGCAACGAACCAGGCAATTAGACTATGCGGCTTAAACGCCCTAACTTAGCCATAGGAGTTTTATAATAAAACATGGGCGCAGCCCCTGGTGTGCGGACCAGGGTGCTATTAGCGTCTGATCGTGAAGTACCGATCCTTCGCATAATGTGGAAAAAATCTCCAGCGATTTGTAACCCTCGAACAGCTGACCGGCTCTCGCCGCATCATGACAGTCAGTTTTCGGCTTTCTCTACTAAGGTGCTCATCCGGTTTAGACCAGGGCACAATCGCAGTAGTTCTCCCTTTACTCCCCTAGCCGATGTAGCAGAACGTAGGGTAGCAAGCACAGGAGCCGGGCAACCCAACTATTGACCAAAGACATGATTCGGAGCCAATGCATATAATGCTAAATTCGGGGTGCTGAACTTTTCTATAAGAAGTGTTCGGACTTTGTTGCCGTGTTATGGGGCGATTAGGAGCCCCTGGCAAATATGAAACATACCAAAAATGTACGGATGCTAGAAAATAAGTAATTAAAGGAAAACAGAAGGAGAACAGAGATAGTATCTGGGGCGTTTGAACTTGGACCATGAACTATTTCCATTATAGTTGGATTAATGCGTCAAAGCACATTGATACAAAATAGTGTAATAGGCAACCGTCTATTTGACATGCCACAACCAAAGGAGAGCTTCAGTTGGGTACTGAAAGAAAGAGGTAGAGTGATCGTTAGATTGTCCTATAGGGCTTCCCCGGTATACCTGTGCTCTATGCCCATCTGGTGTACTTATCCTTTGATAGGACTAGTAATCAGGCCGTCGAAGGGGGCCTGTATAAAAGAAACCTGAAAAAAAGGGAAAAGGAAATAATGAAGTTATATGTGAGCCTGGGATCGGTCTAGCCGAACTGTGGATCACGAGCTAGCTATGCCTCCGTTGATGCCCATGGAATTTTGAGTGCGTAATTATGTACGCGTGGTACGAATGCCACTACCTCATTGGGACTGGGACGGAGGCCGAATTGCTAATCAAGCTCTTGATGAGCCGAGCTGCCCTGTTGTAGTGTGGTCCGGACCCTCTTGGTGGTGTCCAGGGGCTCGGCAGCCGGATTACGGTTCTGCTTGAGAAGGCCGCTCTGTACCTCTGCTGCTAGGGCGGCTGTGTGCTCCTCCGTTCGGAGGGAGCATTCAGTGTTGCCATTGACTGTTATGACACCACATGGACTGGGCATCTTGAGCTTGAGATAAGCATAGTGTGGCACTGTGTTGAATCTAGAAAACGCGATTCGTCCGAGCAGTGCGTGGTAGCCGCTGCGGAAAGGGGCGATATCGAAGATTAACTCTTCGCTTCGGTAGTTATCCGGGGAACCAAAGACCACCTCCAGCGTGATTGAGCCCGTACAACGGGCCTCTACGCCTGGTATGACTCCTTTAAAGGTAGTCTTTGTGGGTTTGACTCATGAGGGATTAATGCCCATCTTCTGCATTGTATCCTGATAGAGCAGGTTGAGGCTGCTACCACCGTCCATTAGGACTCGTGTTAGGTGAAATCCGTCAATGATTGGGTCGAGGACCAGTGCGGCCGAACCGCCATGGCGGATACTAGTTGGGTGATCTCGACGATCGAAGGTGATCGGGAATGACGACCACGGATTGAATTTTGGGGCGACTAGCTCTACCGCATAGACGTCCCTGAGTGCTCGCGTGCGCTCCCTTTTAGAGATGTGTGTAGCGTATATCGTGTTCACCGTTTTGACTTGAGGGGGAAATTTCTTCTGCCCCCCTATGTTCGGCCGCCGAGGCTTTTCTTTGTTCTCGGCATTTAACTTGCCAGCCTGTTTGAAAACCCAACAATCTCTGTTTGTATGATTGGCTTGTTTGTCTGGGGTGCCATGTATCTGGCACGGACGATCGAGTATGCGGTCCAAGCTGGATGGTCCCTCATTGTTCCTTTTGTAGGGCTTCTTCCGCTGGCCGGACTTGGAGCCGCTGAATCCGGCGTGAACTGTCGTGTCATCGGTGTTATCGACATTACTTCAGCGTTTGTGTTTATTGCACCGGAGCTTGCCGGTGCTGTTTTTGGCCTTAGAGGGGCCTGCCTCGTTGGCTGTGTTTGTACTACGAGCCAGCCCACTACCCTCACCCACGCAAAAGCGGGTCATGAGTGTCGTGAGGGCTACCATAGACTTTGGATTTTCTTGGCCGAGGTGGTGGGCAAGCCATTCGTCGCGGATGCTGTGTTTGAAGGCCGCTAGGGCTTCGGCATCCGGACAGTCAACGATCTGGTTCTTTTTGGTTAGGAACCTAGTCCAGAATTTTCTGGCTGATTCTCCAGGTTGTTGAACTATATGACTTAAGTCATCGACATCTGGTGGCCGGACATAAGTGCCTTGGAAGTTGTCAAGAAAAGCTTCTTCCAAGTCCGCCCAGCTGCCGATGGAATTTTCAGGCAGGCTATTTAGCCAGTGTCTAGCTGGCCCTTTTAATTTTAGTGGGAGGTATTTGATGGCGTGGAAGTCGTCTCCTCGGGCCATATGTATGTAGAGAATAAAATCTTCAATCCACACTGCGGGATCGGTTGTTCCATCGTATGATTCAATATTGACGGGCTTGAACCCCTCGGGGAATTCGTGATCCAGTACTTCATCTGTGAAGCAGAGAGGGTGTGCGGCGCCTCTATATTGGGCCGCGTCACGGTGCACCTTCGATGAAGTCCGTCTGCGGTTATCGGCCCGAGCATGACTAGGTTTTTCACGTCCGAATAGGTGACCTTCATCCCGAGTCAGGAAGCGTCCTCGCGATCCGTAGATTGATCTGGTGTGTCCTGCTCTACTATTCAGATCCTGCCGAAGGTCGTATGTATGGTCCCGAGCTGTTCTGTCCTGTTTTTACGAGGCGGTGGAGCGGGCTGTTGTTCGGCCTGAGTTGCCATTTTATCCCGACTGCGAGGTGGTCGGTCCGCCGCACTATCCTGACCGCGTGGTGGTCGTTCCGCATTACGCAAGGGAGGTATGGGATCTGGTGCCTCTTCATCGAACTGAGGTAGCAGTCTGCGCTTTGGGTAACTCTTAGCCAGGTGCTTGAGGCCGTTTTCTTTGGCTGCCAGGACATCGGTCCATCTGTCAATGCGTAGGTCTTCATCGACTTGGAGCTGCTGCTGCTTTTTCTTCAGGCTTCTTGCAGTAGCTATTAGCTGGCGCTTGAAGCGCTCCTGCTCGAGGGGTGCCTCAGGCACGATGAAATCCTCGCTGCCGAGGCTCTCCTCATCCTCAGAGACTGGACAATAACTATCGTCATCTGGGTCATTGGGCATGGCCTGTTTATCAGGGTTATCTTGCCCGTTGTCTTGTTCCTCCTGTTCAGATGCAACTCCAATAGGGTCTTCATTGTTTTCGGCGTCGTCCAGAGTACTATTTTCTCCGGTGCCAGTGTTGCCATCTTTTGAGCGACGAGGCTTAGAACGGTGTTTAGGGCGCCGGCGCTTGGGCTGCGTCTCAGAAGGTTTATTCGCAACTGGATCTTCTTTGTCATCGTCGCTAGCTTTTTTAGGCGTGTCAACCATGTACACATCGTACGAAGAGGTGGCCAGACAACGTCCAGTGAATGGCGGGTCTTGGCCTTGCTCCTTGTCGGCATCATCGTCTATACCGTCGATGTCTTCAGAGCCATAATCAAGCATGTCGGTTAAGTCGTCGACAGTGGCTATGAAGTCGGTGGCGGGTGGGAAGCAAAATTCTCCATCGTCAGCCTCTAGCTCAAACCGTTCTCCAAGGACAAATTTTTCAAAGAGTTTAGCACGTCACCCAAAGGTGAGTGCTAGAAGATGTCTGCGGCACTGAATTTGAAAATCGATAACCGATCCAGCTCGGCGTCCGTAGGTGTACATGGTCCGGAACTTATAGCCGGAGACGAGCCCGGAGTTTCGTTGACGCAAATATTGTAGGGTGTCGAGTCTGTGTGCGGCTCCAACGCTGCGGACTCTATGGCCTCGGATGGCGCACTCTGCTCTGGATTTAAGGCCGTTGCAGCAACAGGAACCATCTCCTAGATGTGATCCGATGACAAATTTAAATCATGTTCATCGGAGCGAGGGGGAGCGATCGCCGCGGTCTCGAGTCCGTCTAAGATCAGGTCTCCATAGATGTCCGCGACATAGTTCAATCTTCCAAATCTGACTTGATGGCCAGGGGCGTAGCTGTCGATCTGCTCCAGATGGCCACGCTAGTTGGCCCGTAGTACGAAGCCGCTGAATAAGATGATCTGTCCGGGGAGGAAGGTTTCTCCTTGGACGGCGTCACTATCAATGATTGAAGGGGCCATCGAACCTTTCGTCGACGGCACAGTGGAGCTCTCAATGAAAGCACCAATGTCGGTGTCAAAACCGGCGGATCTCGGGTAGGGGGTCCCAAACTATGCGTCTAGGATTGATGGTAACAGGAGACAGGGGACACGATGTTTACCCAGGTTCGGGCCCTCTCTATGGAGGTAATACCCTACTTCCTGCTTGATTGATCTTGATGAATATGAGTATTACAAGAGTTGATCTACCACGAGATCGCAGTGGCTAAACCCTATAAGTCTAGCCTGTATGACTATGGTAATGAATCTCCTATCCGGACTACGCCCTACGGTTTATATAGACACTGGAGGGATCTAGGTTTACACAAAGTCGGTTGCATAGGAAGAAATATTCATAGTTGATCGCCAAGCTTGCTTTCCACGCCAAGGAGAGTCCAATCCGGACACGGGTACAGTCTTCGGCCTTCATGTCTTCATAGCCCATCAGTCCGACCCATGGATAACAAGCCGGATGCCTGAGGAACCCTTAGTCCAGGACTCCCTCAAAGCTGCTTATATATTGGGCATCAAGATCTATAGAGATAGATCAAGACGCTTAATTGGACTTTCACAAAGCACATACCTTGATAAAGTTTTGAAGAAGTTCAAAATGGATCAAGGAAAGAAAGGGTTCTTGCCTGTGTTACAAGGTGTGAAGTTAGTCAGACTCAATGCCCGACCACTGCAGAAGATAGAGAGAAAATGAAAAATGTTCCCTATGCTTCAGCCATAGGCTCTATCATGTATGCAATGCTGTGTACTGCACGATGTGTGCCTTGCTATTAGTTTAGCAGGGAGGTACCAAAGTAATCCAGGAGTGGATCACTGGACAACGGTCAAGAACATCTTGAAATACCTGAAAAGGACTAAGGATATGTTTCTCTTTTATGGAGGTGACAAAGAGCTCGTCGTAAATGATTACGTCGATGCAAGCTTTGACACTGATCCGGATGACTCTAAGTCACAAACTGGATACGTGTTTATATTGAATGATGGAGCTATCAGTTGGTGCAGTTCTAAGAAAAGCGTCGTGGCGCGATCTACGTGTGAAGCGGAGTACATAGCTGCTTCGGAAGCAACAAATGAAGGAGTTCATATCCGATCTAGATGTCATACCTAGTGCATCGGGTCCAATGAAAATCTTTTGTGACAATACTGGTGCAATTGCCTTGGCAAAGGAATCCAGATTTCACAAGAGAACCAAGCATATCAAGAGACGCTCCAATTCCATCCGGGATCAAGTCCAGGTGGGAGACATAGATATTTGCAAGATACATACGGATCTGAATGTTGCAAAACCGTTGACTAAGCCTCTCTCACGAGCAAAACATGATCAACACCAAGACTCCATGGGTGTTAGAATCATTACTGTGTGATCTAGATTATTGACTCTAGTGCAAGTGGGAGACTGAAAGAAATATGCTTAGAGGAAATAATAAATTTATTATTTATTTCCTCATATCATGATAAATGTTTATTATTCATGCTAGAATTGTATTAACCGGAAACATAATACATGTGTGAATACATAGACAAACATGGTGTCACTAGTATGCCTCTAATTGACTAGCTCGTTGATCAAAGATGGTTGAGTTTCCTAACCATAGACATGAGTTGTCATTTGATTAAAGGGATCACATCATTAGGAGAATGATGTGATTGACTTGACCCATTCCATTAGCTTAGCACTTGATCGTTTAGTTTACTGTTATTCCTTTCTTCATGACTTATACATGTTCCTATGACTATGAGATTATGCAACTCCCGAATACCGGAGGAACACTTCGTGTGGTACCAAATGTCACAATGTAACTGGGTGATTATAAAGGTGCTCTACAGGTGTCTCCGATGGTGTTTGTGGAGTTGGCATAGATCAAGAATAGGATTTGTTACGCCGATTGTCGGAGAGGTATCTCTGGGCCCTCTCGGTAATGCACATCAGTATAAGCCTTGCAAGCAATGTGACTAATGAGTTAATTGCGGGATGATGCATTACGGAACGAGTAAAGAGACTTGCCGGTAACGAGATTGAGCTAGGTATTGAGATACCGACGATCGAATCTCGAGCAAGTAACATACCGATGACAAAGGGAACAACGTATGTTGTTATGCGGTTTGACCGATAAAGATCTTCGTAGGATATGTAGGAACCAATATGAGCATCCAGGTTCCGCTTATTGGTTATTGACCGTAAACGCGTGTCTCGGTCATGTTTACATAGTTCTCAAACCCGTAGGGTCCGCACGCTTAAAGTTCTGTGACGATCGGTATTATGAGTTTATATGTTTTGATGTACCGAAGGTAGTTCGGAGTCCCGGATATGATCACGGACATGACGAGGAGTCTCAAAGTGGCCGAGACATCAAGATTGATATATTGGAAGCCTACATTTGGACATCTGAAGAGTTCCGGGTGAAATCGAGATTTTACCGGAGTGCCGGAGGGGTTACCGGTACCCCCCGGGGGTTAATGGGCCTTGTTGGGCCCTAGTGGAGAGAGAGAGGGGCCGGCCAGGGCAGGCCGCGCGCCCCCTCCCCCTCTGGTCCAAATTGGACTAGGAGGGGGGGGGGGCTTTCCTTCTCCTTCTCCCCCTTCCTTTCCCCCTCCTAGTAGGAGTAGGAAAGAGGAGAGTCCTACTCCTACTAGGAGGAGGACTCCTCCTCCTAGCGCGCCCTACAGGGCTGGTCGGACTCCCCCCTTGCTCCTTTATATACGGGGGCAGGGGGGCACCCTAGAACACACAAGTTGATCATTGATCTCTCCAGCCGTGTGCGGTGCCCCCTCCACCATAATCCACCTCGGTCATATCGTAGCGGTTCTTAGGCGAAGCCCTGCATCGGTAGCTTCATCAACATCGTCACCACGCCGTCGTGCTGACGAAACTATCCCTTGAACTCTACTGGATCATGAGTTCGCGGGACGTCGCCGAGCTGAACGTGTGCTGAACGCGGAGGTGCCGTACGTTAGGTACTGAGGATCGGTCGATCATGAAGACGTACGACTACATCAACCGCGTTGTCATAACGCTTCCGCTTAACGGTCTACGAGGGTACATGGACAACGCTCTCCCATCTCGTTGCTATGCATCACCATGATCTTGCGTGTGCATAGGAAAATTTTGAAATTACTATGTTCCCCAACACTGCTAAGCTAATAGCAAGGCACACATCAGGTCTGGTACACATCATTGCATACATGATAGAGCCTATGGCTGAAGCATAGGGAAGATCTTTCATTTTGTCTCTATCTTCTGCAGTGGTCGGGCATTGAGTCTGACTCAACTTCACACCTTGTAACACAGGCAAGAACCCTTTCTTTGCTTGATCTATTTTGAACTTCTTCAAAACTTTATCAAGGTATGTGCTTTGTGAAAGTCCAATTAAACGTCTTGATCTATCTCTATATATCTTGACATCCAATATATAAGCAGCTTCACCGAGGTCTTTCATTGAAAATCTCTTATTCAAATATCCTTTTATGCTATCCAGATATTCTATATCATTTCCAATCAAGAATATGTCATCCACATATAATATTAGGAATGCTACAGAGCTCCCACTCACTTTCTTGTAAATACAGGCTTCTCCAAAAGTCTGTATAAAACCATATGCTTTGATCACACTATCAAAACATTTATTCCAACTCCGAGATGCTTGCACCAGTCCATAGATGGATCGCTGGAGCTTGCACACTTTGTTAGCATCCTTTGGATTGACAAAACCTTCAAAGTTGCATCATATACAACTCTTCTTCCAGAAATCCATTCAGGAATTTAGTCTTTACATCCATTTGCCAAATTTCATAATCATAAAATGCGGCAATTGCTAACATGATTTGGACAGACTTAAGCATCGCTATGAGTGAGAAGGTCTCATCGTAGTCAACTCCTTGAAGTTGTCGAAAACCTTCGCAACAAGTCGAGCTTTGTAGACAGTAACATTACCGTCAGCGTCAGTCTTCTTCTTGAAGATCCATTTATTCTCGATGGCTTGCCGATCATCGGGCAAGTCAACCAAAGTCCACTCTTTGTTCTCATACATGGATCCCATCTCGGATTTCATGGCCTCAAGCCATTTTGCGGAATCTGTGCTCATCATCGCTTCCTCTTAGTTCGTAGGTTCGTCATGGTCAAGTAACATGACCTCCAGAACAGGATTACCGTACCACGCTGGTGCGGATCTTACTCTGGTTGACCTACGAGGTTCGGTAGTAACTCTGAAGTTACATGATCATCATCATTAGCTTCCTCACTAATTGGTGTAGGAGTCACAGGAACAGATTTCTGTGATGAACTACTCTCCAATAAGGGAGCAGGTACAGTTACCTCATCAAGTTCTACTTTCCTCACACTCACTTCTTTCGAGAGAAACTCCTTCTCTAGAAAGGATCCATTCTTAGCAACGAATGTCTTGGCTTCGGATCTATGATAGAAGGTGTACCCAACAGTCTCCTTTGGGTATCCTATGAAGACACATTTCTCCAATTTGGGTTCGAGCTTATCAGGTTGAAGCTTTTTCACATAAGCATAGCAACCCCAAACTTTAAGAAATGACAACTTTGGTTTCTTGCCAAACCACAGTTCATAAGGCATCGTCTCAACGGATTTAGATGGTGCCCTATTTAACATGAATGCAACCGTCTCTAAAGCATAACCCCAAAACGATAGCGGTAAATTAGTAAGAGAGATCATAGATCGCACCATATCTAGTAAAGTACAATTACGACGTGCGGACACACCAATACGCTGTGGTGTTCCGGGTGGCGTGAGTTGTGAAACTATTCCGCATTGTTTCAAATGAGGCCAAACTCGTAACTCAAATATTCTCCTCCATGATCAGATCGCAGAAACTTTATTTTCTTGTTACGATGATTTTCCACTTCACTCTGAAATTCTTTGAACTTTTCTAATGTTTCAGAATTATGTTTCATCAAGTAGATATACCCATATCTGCTCAAATCATCTGTGAAGGTGAGAAAATAACGATACCCACCGCGAGCCTCAACATTCATCGTACCACATACATCTGTATGTATGATTTCCAAAAAATCTGTTGCTCGCTCCATTGTTCCGGAGAACGGTGTTTTAGTCATCTTTTCCATGAGGCATGGTTTGCAAGTACCAAGTGATTCATAATCAAGTGATTCCAAAATTCCATCAGAATGGAGATTCTTCATGCGCTTTAAACCAATATGACCTTAACGGCAGTGCCACAAATAAGTTGCACTATAATTATCAACTCTGCATCTTTTGGCTTCAACATTATGAATATGTGTATCACTATTATCGAGATTCATAAAAAATAGACCACTCTTCAAGGGTGCATGACCATAAAAGATATTACTCATATAAATAGAACAACCATTATTCTCAGATTTAAATGAATAACCGTCTGCATCAAACAAGATCCAGATATAATGTTCATGCTCAACACTGGCACCAAATAACAATTATTTAGGTCTAAAACTAATCACGAAGGTAGATGTAGAGGTAGCGTGCCGACCGCGATCACATCGACTTTGGAACAATTTCCCACGCGCATCGTCACCTCGTCCTTAGCTAGTCTTCGCTTAATCCGTAATCCCTGTTTCGAGTTGCAAATATTAGCAATGTAACCAAGATCAAATACCAGGTGCTCTGCGAGCATTAGTAAGGTACACATCAATAACTGCATATCACATATACCTTTGTTCACCTTGCCATCCTTCTTATCCGCCAAATATTTGGGGCAGTTCCACTTCCAGTGACCAGTCCCTTTGCAGTAGAAGCACTCAGTCTCAGGCTTAGGTCCAGACTAAGGCTTCTTGACTTGAGCAACAACTTGCTTGTTGTTCTTCTTGAAGTTCCCCTTCTCCCCTTTACCCTTTTTCTTGAAACTGGTGGTCTTCTTGACCATCAACACTTGATGCTCCTTCTTGATTTCTACCTCCGCAGCCTTTAGCATCGCGAAGAGCTCGGGAATTGTCTTATCTATCCCTTGCATATTATAGTTCATCGCGAAGCTCTTGTAGCTTGGTGGCAGTGATTGAAGAATTCTGTCAATGACACTATCATCCGGAAGATTAACTCATAGTTGAATCAAGTGATTGTTATACCCAGACATTTTGAGTATATGTTCACTGACATAACTATTCTCATCCATCTTGCAGCTGTAGAACTTATTGGAGACATCATATCTCTCAATCCAAGCATTTGCTTGAAATATTAACTTCAACTCCTGGAACATCTCATATGCTCCATGACATTCAAAACGTCGTTGAAGTCCCGGTTCTAAGCCGTAAAGCATGGCACATTGAACTATTGAGTAGTCATCAGCTTTGCTCTGCCAGACGTTCATAACATCCGTGTTGCTCCTGCGTGGGTTTGGCACCTAGCGGTGCTTCCAGACGTAATTCCTCATGCGGCAATGAGGATAATCCTCAAGTTACGGACCCAGTCCGTGTAATTGCTACCATCATCTTTCAACTTTGCTTTCTCAAGGAACGCATTAAAATTCAATGGAACAACAGCACGGGCCATCTCTCTACAACAACATATACATGCAAAATACTATCAGGTACTAAGTTCATGATAAATTAAAGTTCAATTAATCAAATTACTTAAGAACTCCCACTTAGATAGACATCCCTCTAATCATCTAAGTGATCACGTGATCCATATCAACTAAACCATGTCCGATCATCATGTGAGATGGAGTAGTTTTTAATGGTGAACCATGTGAGATGGAGTAGTTTTTAATGGTGATCCATATCAACTAAACCATGTCCGATCATCATCTAAGTGTTACGAGGCCATATCTGCATACGCTAGGCTCGTCAAGTTTAACCCGAGTATTCTGCGTGTGCAAAACTTGCTTGCACCCGTTGTATGTGAACGTAGAGCTTATCACACCCGATCATCACGTGGTGTCTCGACACGACGAACTTTTGCAATGGTGCATACTCAGGGAGAACACTTATACCTTGAAATTTAGTGAGAGATCATCTTATAGTGCTACCGTCGATCTAAGCAAAATAAGATGCATAAAAGATAAACATCACATGCAATCAGTATGAGTGATATGATATGGCCATCATCATCTTGTGCCTTTGATCTCCATCTCCAAAGCACCGTCATGATCACCATCATCCCCGGTGCGACACCTTGATCTCCATCGTAGCATCGTTGTCGTCTCGCCAACTATTGCTTCTACGACTATTTCTACCGCTTAGTGATAAAGTAAAGCAATTACATGGCGATTACATTTCATACAATAAAGCGACAACCATATGGCTCCTGCCAATTGCCGATAACTCTGTTACAAAACATGATCATCTCATACAATAAAATTTAGCATCATGTCTTGACCATATCACATCACAACATGCCCTGCAAAAACAAGTTAGACGTCCTCTACTTTGTTGTTGCAAGTTTTACGTGGCTGCTACGGGCTGAGCAAGAACCGTTCTTACCTACGCATGAAAACCACAACGATAGTTCGTCAAGCATGTGTTGTTTTAACCTTCACAAGGACCAGGCGTAGTCACACTTGATTCAACTAAAGTTCGAGAAACTGACATCCGCCAGCCACCTGTGTGCGAAGCACGTCGGTAGAACCAATCTCGCGTAAGCGTACACGTAATGTCGTCCAGGGCCGCTTCATCCAACAATACCGCCGAATCAAAGTATGACATGCTGGTAAGCAGTATGAGTTGTATTGCCCACAACTCATTTGTGTTCTACTCGTGCATATAACATCTACGCATAAACCTGGCTCGGATGCCACTGTTGGGGAACATAGTAATTTCAAAAAAATTCCTACGCACACGCAAGATCATGGTGATGCATAACAACGAGAGGGGAGAGTGTCATCCACGTACCCTCGTAGACCGTAAACGGAAGCGTTATGACAACGCGGTTGATGTAGTCGTACGTCTTCACGATCCGACCGATCCAAGTACCGAACACACGACACCTCCGAGTTCAGCACACGTTCAGCTCGGTGACGTCCCACGAACTCACGATCCAGCAGGGCTTTGAGGGAGAGTTCCGTCAGCACGACAGCGTGATGACGGTGATGATGATGCTACCGATGCAGGGCTTCGCCTAAGCACCGCTACTATATGACTGAGGTGGATTATGGTGGAGGGGGGCACCACACACGGCTAAAAGATCAACTGATCAACTTGTGTGTCTATGGGGTGCCCCCTCCCCTGTATATAAAGGAGTGGAGGAGGGGGAGGGGGCCGGCCTCCTAGGCGCGTCCCAAGGGGAGTCCTACTCCCACCGGGAGTAGGATTCCAACCCTTCCAAGAGTAGGAGTAGGAGGGAGGGAAGGAGGAGAGAGGGGGGAGGAAAAAGGGGGGTGCCGCCCCCCCTTCATTGTCCAATTCGGACTAGAGGGGGAGGGAGCGCGCGGCCTGCCCTCGCCTCCCCTCCTCTTCTCCACTAAGGCCCAATAGGCCCGTTACACTCCTCGGGGGGTTCCGGTAACCCCCCGATACTCCGGTATTTGTCCGAACTTACCCGAAACCCTTCCAAAGTCCAAACATAGTCATCCAATATATCGATCTTTATGTCGCGACCATTTCGAGACTCCTCGTCATGTCCGTGATCATATCCGGGACACCGAACTACCTTCGGTACATCAAAACACATAAACTCATAATACCGATCGTCACCGAACGTTAAGCGTGCGGACCCTACGGGTTCGAGAACTATGTAGACATGACCGAGAAACGTCTTCGGTCAGTAACCAATAGTGGAACATGGATGCCTACATATTCTACGAAGATCTTTATCGGTCAAACCGCATAACAACATACGTTGTTCCCTTTGTCATCGGTATGTTACTTGCCCGAGATTCGATCGTCGGTATCTCAATACCTAGTTCAATCCTCATTACCGGCAAGTCTCTTTACTCGTTCCATAATACATCATCCCACTACTAACTCATTAGTTGCATTGCTTCCAAGGCTTATAGTGATGTGTATTACCGAAAGGGCCTAGAGATACCTCTTCGACAATCAGAGTGACAAATCCTAATCTCGATCTATGCCAACTCAACAAGTACCATCAGAGACACCTGTAGAGCACCTTTATAATCATCCAGTTACGTTGTGACGTTTGGTAGCACACAAAGTGTTCCTCCGCTATTCGGGAGTTGCATAATCTCATAGTCATAGGAACATGTATAAGTCATGAAGAAAGCAATAACAATATACTAAACGATCAAATGCTAAGCTAACGGAATGGGTCAAGTCAATCCCATCATTCTCTAATGATGTGATCCCGTTAATCAAATGACAACTCATGTCTGTGGCTAGGAAACTTAACCATCTTTGATTCAACGAGCTAGTCAAGTAGAGGCATACTAGTGACACTCTGTTTGCCTATGTTTTCACACATGTACTAAGTTTCCGGTTAATACAATTCTAGCATGAATAATAAACATTTATCATGATATAAGGAAATATAAATAACAGCTTTATTATTGCCTCTAGGGAATATTTCCTTCAATTTCCCCCTGGGATTTATTAAGATGCAGGCAACAGGCCACAATAGCTCCCAAGCTATAAGTGTTGTCACCCTCCGATTGTCCCGTGAAATAGCAAAGTGCAGTGCGCTGGCGCACCTACTTTCTTTCTAGCAAGCAGACACTTAGCAACAAATAAAGCAAAATAATGTACATCAGGAAAGTGTAAGCTAACAGCCGTGGTGGCTGACACCCCTCTCTCATCTCCCACTGTCAAAGTGTGATAAAAGGCCTCAAACCCAGCCGGTCTAGGCTCGGTTAAGCTCCCATCAGAAGGGACCATGCATATGTCACAAAATCTAGTAAGTGGTATCTGATGGTTTTCAGCATATAAATTAAAGCTCACTTCAGGAGGATTATTCCTAGGCAGGGAAGTAGAACTCTGAACAAAGATGTTTGTGAGGATTTCGTGCTGGTCACACTCATCTGTGATGAAGCCGGTGAGGCCGGCATAAATATATTGCGTGAACTCCTGAAGAATTCCAGCCTCTTCCAGGAACGGGGTGTGCGGCCATTCGCACGGCTGTACCTCCGCCAACCTCCGAGGGTGGAGATCGCTGTCAGAAGACTCCCCAATAACATCCTTGGAGTTCTCCTTAGAGCCAAACTTCCTAAAGATATTCATGTCCGCGTACAATTTTCTGAAAATAAAATTTTTGGGGTGACAAAAATTTTTCTACAAAACTTTATGAAATTGATAGCAACTACTCATTGGGATACATAGAGGCCATAACAAGCATTCAAACTACTTAGAACACTAAGAATTCAACATGCAAACACATCTACAACATCACCAAGAGTAGCTAATTATTCAAAGTATAAACCATTAAAACAAAAACTATTTGGACAAATGGTGGAGTCACATACCAAGCAACAATCCCCCAAAACAGTTTGGGAAACGGAGCTTCGAGCAAAGAGATCAAAATCCGTGGGTTTGATCTCAAGAACATGGGAGAGAGCAATGGAGAATTTTTTCTGGAGGTAAGTGATGATGTGGGCTAAAGAGATAAGTGAGGGGCCCCACGTGGGGACCACAACCAACCAGGGCATGCCTGGGGGTCCTTGCACGCCCAGGTGGGTTGTGCCCACCTGCTGCACCTCCCTCTGGTATTATTTGCACCAGAAATTCATAAATATTCAGAAAAAAATCATGTTCAATTTTCAGGGCATTCTGAGAACTTTTATTTTTGGGTCTTGTTTTATTGCACGGGAAATTCAGAAAACAGACAAAACATGGCATTTTATTTTATTTAACTAATAAAAACAGAGAATAAAAAGTAGGGAGAAAAGGTAGTGCTTACTAAATTCATCAACTTCATACCGCTCAAAAATGATTCATTAATAAGGTTGATTAGATCTTATTAACAACCACTTTCGATTAGCATGAAACCAAAGAACTTTCGTAAATCACTAAGTTACCTCAATGGGGATATGAATGTCCCCAAAAATAAGCATTTCATATTTCTTTTTGACAGTAGGTACAGGTATTTGTAAACTTCCAATAGTTATTATCGGAGATTTTTCAATAACATTAATACCATTCACTTGGAATTGTTTCTTCAGAAAGTGCACCGTAAGCTAATTACCATTAATATGAAAAGTGATCTTGCTTTTATTGCAATCAATAACAGCCCCTGCAGTATTCAAGAAGGGTCTACCAAGGATAATCGACATGTTGTCGTCCTCGGGCATCTCAAGTATAACAAAGTCGGTCAAAATAGTAACATTAGCAACAACAACAGGCACATCCTCACAAATACCGATAGGTATGGCAGTCGATTTGTCAGCCATTTGCAAAGATATTTAAGTAGGTGTGAGTTTATTCAAGTCAAGTCTTTTATATAAAGAGAAAGGCATAACACTAACACCAGCTCCTAAATCACACAAAGCAGTTTTCACATAATTATTTTTGATAGAGCAAGGTATAGTTGGTATTCCGAGATCTCCAAGTTTTTTAGGTACTCCATCTTTGAAAGTGTAATTAGCAAGCATAGTGGAGATTTCAGCTTCCGGTATTTTTCTCTTATTAGTGATGATGTCTTTCATATACTTTGCATAAGGAGGCATTTTCAAGATATCAGTGAAGTGAGTACGCAAAAGACTGGCCTCAGCATTTCAGCAAAGCGTTCAAATTCTTCATCATCTTTCTTTTTAGTTGACTTGGGTGGAAAAGGCATAGGTTTTTGAACCCACGGTTCTCTTTCTTTACCGTGTTTCCTAGGCACAAAGTCTCTTTTATCATATCTTTTATTCTTAGGTTGTGGGTTATAAAGATCAACAGGTGGTTCTATCTCAACATCATTGTCTGGTTCTTTTTCATTATTTGGTTGAGTGTCTTCACGAACCTCATCATTATCTTTTTCATTATCACTAGGTGAGTGTTCATTACCAGATTGAGTTTCAGCATCAGAGATAGAAGTTTCAGTTTCATTATTAGGAGGTTTTTCGATTTCAGGTTCACTAGAAGTATGCAAAGTCATATCATTTTTCTTCTTTTTATTTTTAGAAGGACTAGGTGCACTAGTGTTATTTCTTTGTGAATCTTGTTCAATTCTTTTTGGGTGTCCCTCAGGATAAAGTGGTTCCTGATGAAGGAAATATGCCCTAGAGGCAATAATAAAGTTGTTATTTATATTTCCTTATATCATGATAAATGTTTATTATTCATGCTAGAATTGTATTAACCGGAAACTTAGTACATGTGTGAATACATAGACAAACATAGTGTCACTAGTATGCCTCTACTTGACTAGCTCGTTGAATCAAAGATGGTTAAGTTTCCTAGCCATAGACATGAGTTGTTATTTGATTAACGGGATCACATCATTAGAGAATGATGTGATTGACTTGACCCATTCCGTTAGCTTAGCACTTGATCGTTTAGTATATTGCTATTGCTTTCTTAATGACTTATACATGTTCCTATGACTATGAGATTATGCAACTCCCGAATACCGGAGGAACACTTTGTGTGCTACCAAACATCACAACGTAACTGGGTGATTATAAAGGTGCTCTACAGGTGTCTCCATGGTACTTGTTGAGTTGGCATAGGTCGAGATTAGGATTTGTCACTCTGATTGTCAGGGAGGTATCTCTAGGCCCTCTCGGTAATGCACATCACTATAAGCCTTGCAAGCAATGTGACTAATGAGTTAGTTGCGGGATGATGCATTATGGAATGAGTAAAGAGACTTGCCTGTAACGAGATTGAACTAGGTATTGAGATACCGACGATCGAATCTCGAGCAAGTAACATACCGATGACAAAGGGAACAACGTATGTTGTTATGCGGTTTGACCGATAAAGATCTTCGTAGAATATGTGGGAGCCACTATGAGCATCCAGGTTCCGCTATTGGTTATTGACCGGAGACGTGTCTCGGTCATGTCTACACAGTTCTCGAACCCGTAGGGTCCACACGCTTAACACTCGGTGACGATCGGTATTATGAGTTTATGTGTTTTGATGTACCGAAGGTAGTTCAGAGTCCCGGATATGATCATGGACATGACGAGGAGTCTCAAAATGGTCGAGACATAAAGATCGATATATTGGATGACTATGTTTGGACATTGGAAAGGTTTCGAGAGAGTTCGGGCATATACCGGAGTACCGGGGGGTTACCGGAACCCCCCGGGGAGTCAATGGGCCTTAACGGGCCATAGTGGAAAGGAGGAGGAGGCGGCCAAGGTGGGGGCGTGCCCCACCCCAAGCCCAATCCGAATTGGAAGGGGGGCCGGCCCCCCTTTCCTTCTCTTCTTCTCCCCTTCCTTCCCTCTCCTACTCCAACTAGGGAAGGGGGAATCCTACTCCCACCGGGAGTAGGACTCCCCCCTTGGGCGCACCTAGGAGGCTGGCCCTCTCCCCCTCCTCCACTCCTTTATATACGGGGGAGGGGCACCCCATAAATAGACAAGTTGATCATTGATCTCTTAGCCGTGTGCGGTGCCCCCCTCCACCATAATCCACCTCGGTCATATCGTCGTAGTGCTTAGGCGAAGCCCTGCGCCGGTAGCTTCATCATCACCGTGATCATGCTGTCGTGCTGATGAAGCTCTCCCTTGACACTCGCTGGATCGTGAGTTCGTGGGACGTCACCGAGCCGAACGTGTGCATATCGCGGAGGTGTCGTACTTTCGGTACTAGGATCGGTCGATCGTGAAGACGTACGACTACATAAATCGCGTTGTCATAACGCTTACGCTTTCGTTCTACGAGGGTACGTGGACAACACTCTCCCCTCTCGTTGCTATGCATCACCATGATCTTGCGTGTACGTAGGATTTTTTTTGAAATTACTACGTTCCCCAACAAAGGGCATCCGAGCCGTTTATGCGTAGATGTTATATGCACGAGTAGAACACAAGTGAGTTGTGGGCAATAATAGTCATCTTGCTTACCAAAGATGCCATACTTTGATTCGGGCGGTATTGTTGGATGAAGCGGCCCGACCGACATTACGCCAGACGCTTTACGCGAGACTGGTTCTACCGACGTGCTTCGCATTACGTGGATGAAGGTGTCAGTTTCTCCAACTTTAGTTGAATCGAGTGTGGCTACGCCCGATCCTTGTTGAAGGTTAAAACAACACATACTTGATGAAAAATCGTTGTGGTTTTGATGCGTAGGTAAGAACGATCCTTGCTCAGCCCGTAGCAGCCACGTAAAACTTGCAACAACAAAGTAGAGGACGTCTAACTTGTTTTTGCAGGGCATGTTGTGATGTGATATGGTCAAGACATGATGTTAAATGTTATTGTGTGAGATGATCATGTTTTGTAACAAAGTTATCGGCAACTGGTAGGAGCCATATGGTTGTCGCTTTATTGTATGAAATGCAATCGCAATGTAATTGCTTTACTTTATCACTAAGAGGTAGCGATAGTCGTAGAAGCAATAGTTGGAGATGGAGATCAAGGTGTCGCGCCGGTGACGATGGTGATCATGACGGTGCTTTGGAGATGGAGATCAAAGGCACAAGATGATGATGGCCATATCATATCACTTATATTGATTACATGTGATGTTTATCCTTTATGCATCTTATTTTGCTTAGTTCGCGGTAGCATTATAAGATGATCTCTCACTAAATTTCAAGGTACAAGTGTTCTCCCGAGTATGCACTGCTATGAAGTTCGTCGTGCCGAGACACCACGTGATGATCGGGTGTGATAAGCTCTACGTTCACATACAACGGGTGCAAGCCAGTTTAGCACACGCAGAATACTCGGGTTAAACTTGACGAGCCTAGCATATGCAGATATGGCCTTGGAATACGGAGGTCAAAAGGTCGAGCGTGATTCATATAGTAGATATGATCAACATAGTGACGTTCACCATTGAAAACTACTCCATCTCACATGATGATCAGATATGGTTGAAAGTGCGTTATATCGACTAGAGGGGGGGTGAATAGGCGATTTTTATGAATTCTTCACTGAGGAATTTCAGGGTGAGGAAATTCCTAAGTGAAGAACTACTTGCAGCAGAGTAAGTACTCAGATGCATACATAACAGAACATAAGCATGGTCATCATGATGAAACGAAAACAAGCCCAGAGTACAGAAAGCGTAAACACAGGATAAACATGATAAGACAAACAGACTAAAGAAATTGAACTGAGGAAATTGAGAAAGTCTTCAGTCAAAGTCTTCGAACAGATATGAACAAGCACACAACACAGTAATGAGGAAATGGAAGAGTTGAGGAAACAGAACCAGTAGGCTTGGTGAATGAAGACAGTGATTTGGTAGACCAGTTCAAGCTGCCGTGATGTTATGCGTCTGGTTGGAGCGGCTAGGTATTTAAAACTGAGGACACCCAGTCCCGGACACACAGTCCTCACCGTATTCTCCTTGAGCTAAGGTCACACATACCTCGCCCAATAACTCGTGGTAAGTCTTCAGGTGACTTCCAAACCTTCACAAACTCGGTCACTCAGCGATCCACAATTTCCTCTTGGATGCTCTAGACCATGACACCTAACCGTCTGGAAGATGCACAGTCTTCAAAGGTAACAAGCGTCAGATCCATGCAGGATCAATCTCTTCAGTGATGCTCAATCACTTTGGGTTGTAGGTGTTTGGGTTTGGGTTTTCCTCACTTGATGATTTTTGCTCAAAGTGCTCGGAGGATGGGATGCTCTCAAATGACAATTGTCAGTTTCTCTCGGAGCAGCCAACCAGCTAGATGTTGTAGGGGGCGGCTATTTATAGCCTAGGGAGCAGCCCAACATGATAAGACATAAATGCCCTTTAATGATATGACCATTAGGTGGGTAGATATTTTGGGACAGCTGGCGCGTAGCACAGCAACGGTCGGAAATTTGAGGCTCAAACTCCTCAGGGCTATCATGTTCCTCACTTGTAGGTAATCCGCACTGGTGAATTCCTAACTCCCCAGTCAGAACAAATTCCTCAGAGACCAGAAGAACTTCATCTCTGTCACTGAATAAATTGACTAAGCTGTATGAGATTTCCAATGGCTTCACTCGAAGGGATTGGTAGGTGTAGGATTTTGAGATGAGCATCACTTGGAAAATTTTCCTTAGTATTTCCTCGACCCCCTTTAAAAGTATGGTGTTTCCTATGACTCAAGAAAGAGAAAATGAAACTACGAAAACAAAAGTCTTCACGCTTCATGTTCCTCGTATGAATACCAAGTCTTCATGGTCACACAAATTTCTTCACTTTCAAATTCTTCAGAAATCCAAAGTCTTCAGTCGAAGACATTCATTTTTAGGGGTCGACTTTCCCTATAAATATCAAACTCCTCATAGGCTTATAGACCCGTGTACACTCACAAACGCATCAGTCCCTTAACCTATAAGTCTTCAATACACCAAAATCACTAAGGGGCACTATATGCGCTTATAATCCCCCCCTTTTGTGATTGATCACAATATATGTTAAGTTTTCAACGGGGATAAAAACATATGAAGTGTAAATACTAATATTGAGGAATTTGATTGCAAGATATAGAAGAACTCCCCCTGAAGATGTGCATAGAGAGGAATTTTCTTTCGAAGCAATGCACACTTGAAGAGTAGAATCATGGAGATCTCCCCCTATATCTTGTAATTCATACATGCATTTAACATATATGACATGAAGAATTTGAAATGCATGATGAAATATGGTGACTGATGTAATTCAGCATGCGTGCATTAACATATATGAGGAATAAGCATGCAGAAGAACACATCAAAAGCATCAGACCACCATCGGGTTTAAGTTTACAACTCGATCCAGCAAAGTCTTCAAAAGAACGAGAGTTGTAACTTAGCAAAAAAACACCCATATATCGAACCTCTTGAAGACTAACTCAAATTTCTCCCCCTTTGTCATCGAATGACCAAAAGGATCGAAAAATGAGGACTAACGCACCTGAAGAATATCATGTTGATGGAGGAGTGCCAGTGTTGTTGGGGTCGGTTGTTGAAGTAGGGCCTGCCGTAGTGTCGTCCAAATCTTCATGCTCATCTGTGTCGCACAATGAACAATATGAGATGGCCACCAAGGAGGGAACTTTGACTTTCTTGAATTTCTTTGCTGGTGGTTGAGACCAGTCAAAGTCCTGATTGAGACCCATTTGCTTCAGATCTTCTTCACCATAAATATGGGACATAACAGCCCAGGTGCGACCGAAGACTTCATGGAGGTAGTAATGGTTTTTCTTCACTGCATTGTGTGTAGCAGTCATGTTGTGAAGAATAGAACCAAACTGACGCTTAACCCATTTGTGGTTACGATCGACCTTCTGGTGAAGACTGAGGAGAAGCTCACGATCAGTCATCACCCTTGAGTCAGGCCTTGAGGATTTTGCTTTGAAGCATTTGCGGCAGAGTCATGAGTGGCAGAGTCATCATTGGTGGAGTAAGATGCAGCTTTGCGAAACTGACCATCCAATGGATGAATGCCTTCATCTATAACAGCAGTAACCTTGCCCTTTTCATCAGCTGAGGAAAATGTCCGCTTGAGGACTTCAATGGGGGGCAAGAAGCTGAGATGATTTTGAAAGTCAGCCTTGTAATTGATTGAAGACCTTGTTCTGAGGAATCTCATAATCCAAGGAGCCTAACGCTTCAACTCAAATGGAGATAATGCAACGTTGGATAGAGTCCTCATGAAGAAATCATGGTAGTTGACAGGAACGCCATGAATGATGTTGAAAAGCAGATTCTTCATTATGCCAATGACCTCTTCTTGATTAGAGTCGTGGCCTTTGATAGGACTCAATGTCTTCGTCAGAATGCGATAGACAGTCCGAGGCACATACACCAATTCCTTCACGAGGAATTTTGTTCTTGGGGCTTGATCGGGCTTCAGTGGCTTCATCAACACTTGCGTGTTGTGATCTGTAAGCTCAGGTTCATGGTATATACAACAAGCACCTTCAAGGGGAGGACTGACAGGCAGGGCGTGAAGCAATTCAGAGGCTGGTGCTTTGAAATGTGTATTCTCTGTCATCCAATCCAACACCCAAGAGTTCACATCTGTAGCATCTCCTGTGATGTGCAGCGTTGCATAGAATTGAAGAATTATCTCTTCATTCCAATCGCAAATGTCAGTGCAAAAGTTGAGCAGTCCAGCATCGTGAAGAACGCTGAGGACTGGGGCGAAGCACGACAGAGCTTCCATATCCACATGAGGAATATGCTCATGTCGAAGAATTTGTCCTTGTTGAAAAGCAGTGAAGAATAGAAGTTGGCTTGGCTGGCAGTCCAGAAACGCTTCCTTCTGAGATGAGCAGAGTCACATGGGTTGTACTCCGTGAAGAACACATGCTCATGAAAGAAGTCATCAGCCTTGAAGTTTTGCTTCTTGGAGAAAGGATCCTTTGGCTTGGGCCGAGGAGTGTTAGTCAATTGCATCACAACCTCAGGAATCGCAGTCTCAGGAACCATGGTCTGAGGAATTTCAGTTTCTTCTTCAGTCACAGCCTGGTTCTTCAATTCTTCAAGAAATTTTGTTCATCGTGCACTAGTGGCTGGAATTTCTTCATGAATGGATGGAGTGGTGCGAGGTTCTTCAGAGCCTGTTTGAGCTTCAGTATGCAATGGGGACTGAGGAATTTGTTGTAGAGGAGTGAACAAAGGAGAATTGGGTTGCTGACTTTCCCAAAAAGTCATCATTCATCACTGGTGTTGTGCTCCCAATGTCCACATCCTCATCTTCTTCATTTAATTCTTGAATGCCCGCCTCTTCAGCTGTGAACTGAGGCACGGGCGATGAGACAACTGGGGTTGAAGGGATCGTATCCACTTCAATTTCATCGTCCAACTGCCTTGAAGAAGCAGCAGAAGGAACATCTTCATAGGATCTACTTGGGATCTCATAGTCTTCACCAAAACGAACGAGTTCCTTTGATGGCATGCATGAGACTGGAACAACATCAATAGGATTCTCAAAAGATCTTGTCAATTTCTTCATCTTCTTCAGAGCTGAAGATTCTGATGAAGTTGATGCTTTCCTTTTCTTCACTGCTGCACGCTCCGCAGCCTTGGTCTTCTTAGCTTCTGATGCAGAAGGAAGAATAGGACTTGGTGTAGGCGCAGGAGGAGCAGAGGAAATTGGTTCATTTTCTTCAGGCACAACTAATGCAATTGCCCTGGCATGATCAGTTTCTTCAGGCACGACGGTTGAAGTTTCAAATTGGCTCGACTATTTCTTCAGCGCAACACTAGTGGTTTCCTGGCGGTTTCATCGGTAATTTGGAATGCGATCATCAAGACCGGTACTCGTAGTTTCATCAATGACTGATTTTCATCAGTGGTCTTTGGCATGTTCTTCGTAGGGTCGGATGCCTCACCGAGGAATTTCTTGTTGCGTTAGGGCTGCAACATTTGAGGTAAATCCCTTGGTCAAGTTGACAAATCTGACTTTGGCTCCAAGCCAGTCAGCATAGTAGCGATCAAAATCATCACTCAGATTCTTGATTTCAGATTGAACAACCACTAGTTCATCATTGGTCATCTTGACAATATTCTTCTTCTTTAGAAAGCGCTCCTTCTTGTACTGCGCTTTCTTCAACTGCCTGGCCTTCTCGAATTTCCATTTTTCTTCGCCTATGAAGTCGGTAAGCATGTGACTTTGACCATGTGTAAAATTGAAGTCAGGCATAGGAGTGTTGGGGTACTTGTGCCAGAGATCAATGAAGTCGAGGATCAACTTTGGATCCAAAAGCAGAGGTATATTTGTGCTTTTGGATCTAGCGACCCTTTGCTATCTATCTCTGATGATTTCAACAAGTTCCTCATCATCAGCTTTGTCTTCATCAGACGGTACTTGGAAGGTGATATGCTTCTTGTGAGGACTTGGTCTTGTGCCTCGTCCAGCAGTGGCCTTAGTGTTCAACAGAGCGGGGCCAGTTGAGGAATGCGAAGGAGCTGAAGAACTTGTAGAGGCTCCTGAGGCAATAGAGATGCCTGTTGTTCTTTGGCACGAGGCGAGATGCACAGGTGCTGAGGATTTCGAAGGAGGAGCTGAGGACTTTGCAACTTGAGGAGCTGGAGCAGCTTGAGGAATTGGCCGTGAGGGCTTTGCTGATCTGGGCTATGAGGGCATTGCAGATGAGCTTGGCTGTGAGGACATTGGTGCAGAAGCCTTGGGCTTGTGTGCAGGCTTCTTGGGCATGGCCTTCTTAGGCTTGCTAGCAGAGGCCTCAACAGCAGCAGCAGCAGAATCTTCATTGAATTTCTTCACTGCTTCTTTTTCCACTTTGGCCAGCTTGGCTTGACGCTTGTCCCATTCCTTTGGAAATTCTTCACCTCTTATGATGCTTGAGGGATCAGCAACTTGGCCAGGTGCTAGTGGAGGTCTTGGGCATGGAGGGTGTATAGCAAATTTCTTCATGTACTTTGGAGTTACATATCTGTAATCCCTCCATTCTCTGGCCCATCTCCTCTCAATCTTCTGAATGCGCACTTTGCACTCATTATTTGTTTCCTTAGGGTGTGCAATACCCTGCATAGATGTCATCAGGGATCTCAAATGCAATGTTGACTTCAGGTTTCTTTCCTCCCTTCTGAGGTTTCTTGCCGTCAGCCATTTTCTTCAGCTGAGGATTTTGAACTATTGAGTTCTCAGATGAGGTGTGCAACTTTTCTTCGAGGAACACTGCAAATGAGTTAAGTTGATGAGAACCTAGTGATCCAGCAGCGGACATGTGTACCTATGAATATAATATAGTTGCGAGGAAGTTGGAGAGGTCATATGCGTTCTCAGAAGTTTTTGCAAAAAATAACAAGTTTGAGGAATTTGACCAGATGAGTCTTGAGGAATTTCACTAAGCGTTCTTTGACTTAGGTTCCAGAGTTGTACAGATTGAAAATCCACACAATTGAGGAATCTTGAAGAAAAATGTTGCTTAGGGAAATAGATCAAGAATGTATGTTGTGTGAGGTGTTTAGTGTGTGAAGATTTGAAGAATAAACACCTTTTGAAGATTTTGTAGAAAACATCGTAACCAACAAGGCCAAGAAAAGTAGCTTTTAATTACCCTTGACGAAGAACACGGTTTAACCGTGGAGGTGTAGATTTAGAAGTTTGTCAGTTCAGATCTTCCACGCCCTAACTTGGCAGAGGAAGACAACTACGGTGGCGGCGGAGTGAAGAAATCCGCGGCCGGCGCGAGTACGACGGTGAAGAGGTCGAGGCAGCTAAGCTCTTCCTCATCGGCGACGATGGAAGTAGCGGTGGCACTAGGGTTTGAGAGCTTGAGCGAGGGAGTGAGGTCGAGCGGAGTAAAGACGAAGTGAGGAGGGGAGGGGTATTTATAGCCGAGGTGAAAAACCGCTTGTCCGAGGAAATTGGACGAACGTGCCCCTGACCCTTCTCATTCGCATGACATGTGTCACCCACGTACTGAGAGGTGGCAATCATGCGAGATCATGAGTGAATAGATAAATCCATTGTGGAATGTGGAACGGTTTGAGCGGCAAAAGCCGGAAAATCAGATAAGATAATTTTAATGTTTCGTTCGCAAATTCTTCAGCTGACAGGGACACAGTGAAGATTTTGAACGAGATTCAAATAGAACACATATGAAGAATTTGTGAATAGACTAGGTTGAGTTTAGCATAGAGGGGGAAGGGTCTGATCACATTCACTTAGCAGAAAAAAAACAACTTGAAGGAATAGCAATAAGTGAATGCTGTAGAGGACATAAACGCACACACACACACACATCGAAAAGTTGAACAAATTGAGCAACTGAGGAATTTAAAAAAAAACTCAAATTGAAGATTTTCAACTTTTGGTGGTGGCATGACCCACCGTATAAGAATGATGATTTCAGACACCGCGTACAATTGTCGTAGGGATTTGTGAATCAAATTCTTTGTTAATTTCTTCACACTTAGAGTGTTAGTCTTCATTAATTGAAGAAAAATGTTTCTTCGAGTGTTGCACATATAAGTCATCAATTTTGCACAAGTGTTAGGATGTGTGTCCTTTTCAAAGGACATTTGAAGATTCTAGGATATTTAGCTCACACCGCAACTTGCTAAATCTATTTTCATCTAAGGGCTTTGTGAAGATATCAGCTAGCTGTTCTTCAGTTTTCACATGCTCAATAGAGATGTCGCCCTTCAACACATAATCACGAAGAAAATGATGACGAATCTAAATGTGCTTTGTCTTCGAGTGCTGAACTGGGTTATGAGCAATCTTGATGGCACTCTCATTGTCACAGTAGAGAGGCACATTCTTCATGTTGACGCCGTAGTCCTTGAGGGTTTGCTTCATCCATAGAAATTGAGCATAGCAAGAACCAGCAGCAATGTACTCAGCTTCAGCAGTAGACCGTGATATGCAGTTATGTTTCTTCGAGGACCAACAGACTAAGGATCATCCGAGGAAATGGCCTGTGCCTGATGTTGACTTGCGGTCCACACGATCACCAACATAGTCAGAGTCTGAATATCCAATGAGATCAAAAGACGAGCCCTTGGATACCATGATCCAAGTGTTGGTGTGTGAGCTAGATATCGAAGAATATGCTTCACAACCTTATGGTGTGATTACTTCGGTGTAGCTTGAAATCAGGCACACATGCAAACACTAAGCATAATATCTGGCCTAGATGCACATAAATACAATAAAGAGCCAATCATGGAGCGGTATACCTTTTGATCGAAGTCAATACCATTTTCATCAGTGCATAGATGGCCATTTGTGGGCATAGGGATTTTGACGCCTTTGCAATCTTGCATGCGGAATTTCCTCAATACATCCTTGAGGTATTTCTCCTAAGATATGAATGTGCCATTGCGCTGTTGATGAATTTGAAGACCTAAGAAGATTTTCAATTCTCCCATCACAGACATTTGATATTCTTCACTCATCATATAGGCAAATTCGTCACTATAATGTTGGTCAGTACAGCCAAAGATAATATCATCAACATATAGTTGGCACACGAATAATTCATCATCATAGGTTTTGGTGAAAAGAGTTGGGTCAAGTGAACCGGGTTTGAAGCCTTTCTTCATGAGGAATTCCTTCAAAGTATCATACCACGCCCAAGGGGCCTGCTTGAGGCCATAAAGGGCCTTATTGAGTTTGAAGACTTTGTCAGGATGATTTGGATCTTCAAAACCTGGGGGTTGAGCAACATATACTTCTTCCTCAAGCTTACCATTGAGGAATGCACTTTTCACATCCATTTGATATAATGGCGATATTATGATGGTTAGCATAAGCAAGTAATATGCGAATAGCCTCAAGTCTAGCAACAGGTGCAAAAGTTTCATCGAAATCAATTCCTTCAACCTGTGTGTAGCATTGAGACTGACGTGAGGTTGAATCCTAAGGACTCGACAAGCATGACTTTGTCCATGTGTCGATCCTTTGAGATCACAACCTTACCGAGACCCAATACCTTGCTTTTTTCCTTTGTCAGCGTAGGTGATATGCTTCAGATGCGATGGAGATAAGGGAGCGCCCATCAATAGATTCTTGTCACCAGTCATGTGATTTGTACATCCACTATCAAGGACCCATTCAGTGGCTTTGGGTTGATCATCCTACAGATGAATTAGTGCAGCTTACGAACTCATATACTTCACAAGTGAAGAATATGACATCAATTTCATCAGATCAATTTCATTAAGCAATGGAACAGATAAAACATAATGAGGACGTGAGAAATGAAAATTCATTTCTTCATGATTAGCTTGCGTCCTTTCAAGCATATTCAGGTCTCCAGCAAATTCTTCAGACGTTTATGCTCGTCTAGAGACCTGTCCCTGCATAAGAATTAGTTATTTTTCTTCACCACCCACATCTGAAGGGGTGGCAAAGAGTTCATCATTCTGCGAGCTCCATAAGAGAACAGTGGCATAGAAGCTAGCACTTCGTTTCACATAAGAGGAGTTAGGGTAAGCATATGAATAAGCAGAGAAATTCTTCAAGGACTTATGAACATAATGGTTAGAGGAATAATGCTCATATTCATAGCCTTAGTTCTTCCCTGCGAAATAGAAGCGTTAGCACGATGATGTTCATATGAGAACTTTGATCCTTTTGAGGAATTTGATCCATGTGAGGAATTCGGTCCATATGAGGACTTGGATCCATATGAAGAATTTGGTCCATATGAAGTATTTGATCTGGGGTTCCTATTCTTCACAGGTGGTGTCATGATGACATTCACCTGAAGATTTTCAAGGCACCTTTTGGGAACCCAGATTTTCTTCATAGGAGAACCGTTCCTGCAGTTAGTGCCAACATATCTAGCAAATACTTCACCATTCTGATTTTTGAACAACTTATAGTTTGAGTCAAATGACTCATCAGTAGAATGAGGAGATTCACGTGTAAAGCCAGATAAAGTAGATGGATCTACTAGAGGTCCCTTTGCAGCAACCAATGAGGTTTTGGGGTACTGGTCAGGCTTCCAGTATGTTCCATCAGCGTTGAGTTTCCTCTCAAAGACAATACCCTCTTTCCTAGGGTTCCTATTGAGGATCTGCTTTTTAAGCACATCACAAAGAGCCTGATGCCCTTTGAGGCTTTTGTACATGCCTGTCATATAAAATTCCTTCAACCCTACATCGCCAGTGATACTAGCAATATCCTCAGATGAGGAATTAGTGATAGCAGAGACAGGTGAAGAATAGCAGTAGAAGCATTTGAACATTCAGGTGAAGAATTAGCTGATTCACGTTCAATGCACTTCAAACATGGAGGAATGAATTCTTCCTGAGTAGCGCTGATTTGTTGAGCAAGTAATGAATCACGCTCCTTCTGAAGATCTTCATAACTCTCCCTTAGCTTTTCAAGATCTTGCTTTCTTTGAAGAAATTCATAAGTAATCTTCTCATGATCAGATAAGAGAGTGTTATGATGACTTTGAAGATTATCAAACTTAGTCTGAAGTCTCTGAAGACTTTCAGCCAAAGCTTTCGACTGATCCATTTCTTCATCTAACATATCATCGCTCTTATCCAGCATGTATTGAAATTTTTCCTAAGCACTTTGTTGTTTAGTGGCAAGGGAAGAAAGTTTGGTATAGCTGGGTCCAAATTCATCACCAGATTCATCATCACTGGACTCAGATAGGTAGCATTCAATTACCTTGGCACCTTTTGCCATAAGGTGTGGTTCAGAGGATGTTGATTCTGGCTCAAAATTCATAGCCTTGCACGATACCATGAAATCCTCAAACCAGGGATCACGGTCAGATCTATGACCTTCATAGACCTCAGAGAGTCGGTCCCAGATGAGTTTTGCATGGCTGAGATGCATAATGTTCCTGAACTGATTTTGAGACAGACAGGAGCAGATGATGTCCTTCGCCGTGAGGTTGAGAAGAGTGTACTTGTGAATGTCATCAGCTTCCACCATCTTGCACAGATCGGTAAGACCAATCTCAATGACGGTCCACAGCTCGCTGTTCATCGCCATGAGTCACTTCTTCATCATGGCCTTCCACTTGGGATAATCATGACCGTCAAAGATGGGGCATGACACAGTTTTCATTCCTGCGGTCGACATAACTAAAACTCCATGCGGTTAAACCAAAATCACACAGAACAAGGGAGTACCTTGCTCTGATACCAATTGAAAGTGCGTTATATCGACTAGAGGGGGGTGAATAGGCGATTTTTATGAATTCTTCACTGAGGAATTTCAGGGTAAGGAAATTCCTAAGCGAAGAACTACTTGCAGCAGAATAAGTACTCAGATGCAAACATAACAGAACATAAGCATGGTCATCATGATGAAATGAATACAAGCCCAGAGTACAGAAAGCGTAAACACATGATAAACATGATGAAGACAAACAGACTAAAGAAATTAAACTGAGGAAATTGAGAAAGTCTTCAGTCAAAGTCTTCGAACAGATATGAACAAGCACACAACACAATAATGAGGAAATGGAAGAGTTTAGGAAATAGAACTAGTAGGCTTGGTGAAGACAGTAATTTGGTAGACCCGGTTCCAAGCTAGCTGTGGCGGTTATGCGAGTTGGAGCGGCTAGGTATTTAAACCTGAGGACACCCAGTCCCGGACACACAGTCCTCACCGTAACTCGTGGTAAGTCTTCAGGTGACTTCCTAACCTTCACAAACTCGGTCACTCGGTGATCCACTTTTTCCTCTTGGATGCTCTAGACCATGACGCCTAACCGTCTGCAAGATGCACAGTCTTCAAAGGTAACAAGCGTCAGATCCACACAGGAACAATTTCTTCAGTGATGCTCAATCACTTTGGGTTTGTAGGTGTTTGGGTTTGGGTTTTCCTCACTTGATGATTTTCGCTCAAAGTCCTCGGAGGATGGGATGCTCCCAAATGACAATTGTCAGTTTCTCTCGGAGCACCCAACCAGCTAGTGGTTGTAGGGGGAGGCTATTTATAGCCTAGGGAGCAGTCCGACATGATAAGACATAAATGCCCTTTAATGATATGATCGTTAGGTGGGTAGATATTTTGGGACAGCTGGCGCGTAGCATAGCAACGGTCGGAAATTTGAGGCTCAAACTCCTCAGGGCTATCATGTTCCTCACTTGTAGGCAATGCGCACTGACAAATTCCTAAGTCCTCAGTCAGAACAAATTCCTCTAAGGCCAGAAGAACTTCGTCTCTGTCACTGAAGAAATTGACTGAGCTGTCTGAGATTTCCAATGGCTTCACTCGAAGGGATTGGTAGGTGTAGGATTTTGAGATGAGCATCACATGGAAATTTTTCCTTAGTATTTCCTTGACCCCATTTAACAGTACGGTGCTTCCTATGACTCTAGAAAGAGAAAATGAAACTATGAAAACAAAAGTCTTAACGCTTCATGTTCCTCATATGAATACCAAGTCTTCATGGTCACACCAATTTCTTCACTTTCAAAGTCTTCAGAAAGTCTCAGAAATCCAAAGTCTTCAGTCGAAGACATTCATTTTTAGGGGTGGACTTTCCTTGTAAATATCAAACTCCTCATAGACTTATAGACCTGCGTACACTCACAAATGCATCAGTCCCTTAACCTATGTCTTCAATACACCAAAATCACTAAGGGGCACTAGATGCACTTACAATGGTTTAGTTGATATGGATCACATGATCACTTAGATGATTAGAGGGATGTCTATCTAAGTGGGAGTTCTTTAGTAATATGATTAATTGAACTTTAATTTATTATGAACTTAGTACCTTATAGTATTTTGCATGTCTATGTTGTTGTAGATAGATGGCCCGTGCTGTTGTTCCGTTGAATTTTAATGCGTTCCTAGAGAAAGCTAAGTTGAAAGATGATGGTAGCAACTACACGGATTGGGTTCGTAACTAGAGGATTATCCTCATTGCTGCACAGAAGAGTTACGTCCTGGAAGCATTGCTAGGTGCCAAGCCTGCTGTAGGAGCAACACCAGACGTTATGAACGTCTGACAGAGCAAAGCTGATGGCTACCCAATAGTTCAGTGTGCCATGCTTTACGGCTTAGAACCAGGACTTCAATGACGTTTTGAACGTCATGGAGCACATGAGATGTTCCAGGAGTTGAAGTTAATATTTCAAGAAAATGCCCGGATTGAGAGATATGAAGTCTCCAATAAGTTCTACAGCTGCAAGATGGAGGAGAATAGTTCTGTCAGTGAGCATATACTCAAAATGTCTGGGTATAACAATCACTTGATTCAACTGGGAGTTAACCTTCCTGATGATAGTTTCATTGACAGAATTCTTCAATCACAGCCACCAAGCTACAAGAGCTTCGTGATGTACTATAACATGCAAGGGATGGATAATACAATTCCTGAGCTCTTCATAATGCTAAAGGCCGCGGAGGTAGAAATCAACAAGGAGCATCAAGTGTTGATGGTCAACAAGACCACCAGTTTCAAGAAAAAGGGTAAAGGGAAGAAGGGGAACTTCAAGAAGAACGACAAGCAAGTTGTTGCTCAAGTGAAGAAGCCCAAGTCTGGACCTAAGCCTGAGACTGAGTGCTTCTACTACAAAGGGACTGGTCACTGTAAGCGGAACTACCCCAAGTATTTGGCGGATAAGAAGGATGGGAAGGTGAACAAAGGTATATGTGATATAAATGTTATTGATGTGTACCTTACTAATGCTCGTAGTAGCACCTGGGTATTTGATACTGGTTCTGTTGCTAATATTTGCAACTCGAAATATGGACTATGGATTAAGCGTAGATTGGCTAAGGACGAGGTGATGATGCACATGGGAAATGGTTCCAAAGTCGATGTGATCGCGGTCGGCGCACTACCTCTACATCTACCTTCGGGATTAGTTTTAGACCTAAATAATTGTTATTTGGTGCCAGCGTTAAGCATGAACATTATATCTGGATCTTGTTTGATGCGAGACGGTTATTCATTTCAATCAGAGAATAATGGTTGTTCTTTTTATATGAGTAATATCTTTTGTGGTCATGCACCCTTGAAGAATGGTATATTTTTGTTGAATCTCGATAGTAGTGACACACATATTCATAATATTGAAGCCAAAAGATGCAAAGTTGATAATGATAGTGCAACTTATTTGTAGCACTGCCGTTTGGGTCATATTGGTGTAAAGCGCATTGTCAGGACCCCGATCCTAAGTCACACCGATCTAGCATGTAACACATCATATCACTTTGCGGTGTAGCGACCAGACCCGAATGGATCTAGTGCTATGTTCTCAGTGTCATCCCTGGATCGTATGTCGACACCACACAAGATTTGAAGGATTTATAGCGAGTAGCAATCACACACTTATTACATCGTTGTCCACAAGGGAACTTAATACAATAATATGGCTTAAGGCCATCTAAAGATAACAGCGGAAGGCTTGGAAGACAAGTGAGTCCATCAACTCCATCGGCATCACTGAGTATAGAACCACGACCTAACACCTTACTCGACGTCTGAAAAGTCTGCAACGTGAAAAGTTGCAGCCCGAAAACGGGTCAGCACATGGAATATGCTGGCAATGTAACACATAGAGAACAATGAAGCAACAAGCAAATAATACATGCAAAATAGGCTGGTGGTAAGGCTCTCTGATTACATTTTTGCATAAAGCTGGTTTTTCCCTACATCAAAGGAATAATTTTATTTAACTATCATGGTGGTTGTTAAACATTGAGAATGGTTGACAGCATCCTCAATCCCAATTAAAAGGTACTCATTAAAACCCAATAACTTTATTATTAGAAGTAACATGTTGAGATTCACATGATATTCAAGTACTAGATACTCAAGATGTCCATAACCGGGACACGGCTAATCATGATTAGTTTATACACTCTGCAGAGGTTTATGACTTTTCCCCACAAGACTCGATCGCCTCCGCTTGGTTCTCGTGACTACATGGTGTTTGAGAAGCGGATGACCGAGACATAGTCTTTCGTAGCGCTTAGCACCTTACATGTGGGTAGACCGTACCAACCTACATCCCCTACATCAGCTAGCCTACCCGTAAGAGTTCGCACAACTTAGTCAACTACGCCAGAGCCCATAATTGGCTTGTGGCTGCACACGGAAGTTTCCAGTTTGAATAATCTTATGATCCCTTAGAGCCCAGGTGGCGGTCCAAGAAATACAGCAAGTCCTGATAGAAACCAGTGCCTCAATCCACCCAGATGTGTGTTTAGGTTGCCACCTTAAATAAACCATTAATTAACAATCTCACATCTGTCATGGATATTCACTCACCCAATCCACGTCTACTAGCATAGCATGGCATAATAAGCAAACGTAGAAGTAACTCCCAAGGTTTCATAAGTAAAGCAGTAATAGGTACTACCTCAATCTACTTCCCATCCCACAATTTAATTAGATCCTAAACATGCAAGTGTTTGAGGGTTGATCTAATGCATAAAATCTGGGTAGTAGAAAAGTATGATCAAAGTGTTACTTGCCTTGCTGATGATCCGCGAGTCCTAGAGATTCGAAGTAACAAGCGGCGCACTCCGGTGATCTAACGCAGACAAACAACAAGCATACAATAAGTACTCATCTAATGCACAGGGAAATCTCGAATAAAAGATCTAACCAGATAGTTCAACTTAAGAACCCTGGTTGCAAAAAAAATCGAATCGAGTAAAGCATCGAAAGTCGGAACTCGAGAGAGAACGACTCGGTTTAGCAATCTGAAATTAGGTCAAAATTTCATAGTAGGAAAACTCTGTGTAAGTAGGGTAGTCGGAACGGCGGTTTCATATTCTGAAACTCCAGCGCTTGAATCACCCGATTCCGATAAACGAGCAAGAAATAAAACAGATTTGAAAATCGGATCAGAAATCGAATCAGAAAAATAATGGATTAAATCCGATTTAAAAGAAAACGACGAACGGATTAAATAACGGACGTTCGTTAACAGAACTAATCCAACGAACACGTTCATTGAAACGAACGGGTCGGTGAACGTTCACTAAATAAGAAAACCGAAAAAAAATAAAAACCATCTAGGTCTTTAAAAAAAACCAAACATCTTTTTTTTATAAATAAACCGGATCGGTTTTTATAGGGAAAACCGGATCGGGGCGGCGGCTACCTCCGGTGATCGCCGGCGGGGCTCCGGGCGAGGGGCGGCGTGGGCCTGGAGGGGGCGGCGAGGCGGCGGGGCTCCCTGCCGGGCGGGGACGGCGGCGGCCCGGCGGCCGACGGACTCGGCTTGGGGCGGGCGGGGGGTGAGAGAGAGGGGGGGGGCAGGGGTATTTAAGAGGGAGGGCGGCGGGTGGCTTGGGGAGGGCAAGCCGGTGGGAGGCGGGCGGAGCCGGACTCGGCGGCGGCGTGCCCCCCGAGCAGACTTTATGCCAAGGCGTCATGAGGGAGAGGGAGGCGGGCGCGGCCTGGCCTGGTCAAGTCGGTCCTACCGGGCCTTGGCCTGTGGGGGCGATTTTTTTAAATTAAAACAAAACGAATTAAAAAAATACCAAATGAACTACGATTTAAATAAAAAAAAATTTCCCCGACTCCTAAAAATGAGTCGAACAAAATGAACTTTAAAAACGGCAAACATGCATAATTTTTTTAAAATGCTAATTTTTGCCTAAGCAAAATAAATCTCCCAAAAGCCAAATTTGATTTATTCATAATATCTTCGTTTTTCCTAAATGTTGGGAAAGTCATATTATTCCCTCTCAAAATATTTTTATAGGAAAAACTTTATGAAAATAATTAAATAAATCCAATGATCCTATTTCCAAAATTTGAGAAATCCCAAATATGAAAATAATGAAACTTCCAACTCTCTCCGAGGGTCCTTGAGTTGCGTGAAATTTTCTAGGATCGGAAAATGCGAGAAAAATATGATATGCATGATGACCTAATGTATAACATTCCAAATTGAAAATTTGGGATGTTACAAACCTACCCCCTTAAGATGAATCTCGCCCTCGAGATTCGGGTTGGCTAGAAAATAGGTGAGGTGGTCCTTGAGCAAAACTTCCTCTCTTTCCTGTGTGGCTTCATCCTCGGGTGGTGGCTCCACCGAACTTTGCAAAACTTGATAACCTTGCTGCGGGTAACTCTGTGGCATAATCGAGAATCTTAACCGGTTTTCCTCATATGTCAAGTCATCCTTCAATGAATTGCTTCGGTGGCACCGTGTGTCTCTTAACGGTACCTCTCGCTATCTCGGGTGACATTTCTTCAATCGAGAAACATGGAATACATCATGAACTCCCCGACAGTCCTTCCGTAATTCCAACTTATAAGCAACTTCTCCCATGCGTTGCAAAATCTTATACGGTCCAACGAAACGGGTGCTAACTTTCCTTTAACTCCAAAACGCTTAACTCCTCGAAGCGGGATACTCTGAGATATACTGTCTCCAACTTCATACTCAATTGCTTTGGCGCTTTGAATCGGCATAGCTCTTTTGTCCGGACTGGGCTACCTTGAGCCTGTCTCGAATCTACTTACCCTTCTGTTCAGACTCCTTAATCACATCTGGTCCAAACAACTGACGATCTCCAGTTTCGTCCCATAACAAGGGTGTCCTGCACCTTCTTCCATACAAAGCCTCGAAAGGTGCCATCTTCAGACTGGTTTGGTAACTGTTGTTGTAGGAAAATTCTACATACGGCAAATTGTCATCCCAGCTAGATCCATAATCTAGGGCACAAGCTCTCAAAGATGTCCTCCAAAATCTGATTGACTCTCTCGGTCTGCATCCATCGGTCTGTGGGTGGAAAGTCAGCCGAATTCCAATCGGGTTCCCAATGTTTCGTGTAACCGGTTCCAAAATTTCGAGGTAAACCGGGTTCCTCTATCTCGATACGATGCTCCTCGGAACTCCGTGTAAGCACACAATTCTGGTCATGTATATCTTTGCCAACTTAGCACCGCTATAGGTGGTCTTGATCGAATAAAATGAGCTACCTTTGTTAAACGGTCGACTATAACCCAAATCGAGTCATATCCTGAACGAAGTCTTTGGTAATCCCGTGATAAAATCCATGCCTAGTTTATCCCACTTCCATTCGGTATCGGCAACGGTTGTAACAATCCTGGCTTCGATGCTCGCTTTTACTTTCGACATACGCCGCAAACTGCTACATACTCCGCAATATCCTTCTTCATTCCGGTCCACCGTAAAGTATTCTTCAAATCCAAGTACATCTTGGTATTTCCTGGGTGAATCGAATAGGGTGAATCATGAGCTTCTTGTAAAATCAACTTCCCGATCTCTCGGGTCATTGGGCACATAAACACGGTCTTCAAACCATAGGGTATCGTGCTCGTCCTCACGAAATCCTTTAGCTTTTCCTTTGCTCATCTTCTCCTTTATAGAGGCAACTTCCTTATCCGCCTTTTGGGCTTCTCTCGATTTTGTCCATCACGTCATTTGAATCTCCAATGCCGCTACATAGCCTCTCGGAACTATTTCCAAACATAGCTCTCGAAGGTCCTCGGCTAACTCATTGGGTATTCCTCCCATCATTAGGGTATTGACGTGGCTCTTACGGCTCAATGCGTCTGCTACGACATTAGCCTTCCCGGGTGATAATGCAATCTCATGTCATAATCCTTGATAAGCTCTAACCATCTCCTTTGTCTCGAGATTCAATTCTTCGTGTGAAGATGTACTTCAAACTCTTGTGATCCGTATATACTTCACAATGATTTCCAATGAGAAAATGTCTCCACGTCTTCGTGGCATGCACAACGGTTGCTAACTCCAAATCATGAGTGGCATAATTCAACTCATGGGGCTTAAGTTGTCGTGAAGCATACGAAACAACTCTTCCTTCCCGCATAAGCATCGCTCCAAGTCCTCGACGTGAAGCGCCGCAATACACCTCATAATCCTTAGTCTGATCTCGCAATATCAAGACCGGTGAGGTGACCAATCTTTTCTTCAACTCCTGAAAACTTGCCTCACAGGTCCTCGGTCCATATGAATTTGTTTTCCTTCTTCAACAATTCTGTCATAGGCTTAGCAAACCTTGAGAAATTCTCAATGAACCTACGGTAGTATACTGCGAGTCCAAGCAAACTCCGAATCACTCCAACTGACGTTGGTGCTACCCATTTGGTAAAGGACTCAACTTTTGTGGGGTCAACTGCTATCCCTTCTCCGGATATAACATGTCCGAGAAAACCAACTTCCTTTAACCAAAACTCACATTTGCTGAACTTGGCATACAACTGGTGTTCCCTCGCTCCAAAACCAATCGCAAATGTTCCTTGTGTTCCTCTTCATTCTTCGAGAAAATCAAAATGTCATCAATGAACACCACGACGAACTTATCCAAAAGCTCCATAAACACTTTGTTCATCAGGTTCATGAAATAGGCTGGCGCGTTAGTCAGTCCAAATGACATAACGGTATACTCGTACAATCCATATCTCGTGGTAAATGCTGTCTTGGGTATGTCCTGCTCCCGAATCTTCAATCGATGGTACCACGATCGCAAGTCGATCTTGGAAAACACTTTGGCTCCTTGCAAGCGATCAAACAGATCATTTATCATAGGTAGTGGGTACTTGTTCTTGATTGTTACTTCATTCAATCCACGATAATCAACAACCATTCTCAAAGATCCATCCTTCTTCTCCACTAACAAAACGGGTGATCCCCAAGGTGAAGAACTTGGGCGTATAAAACCTTTATCCAATAGTTCCTTAATCGCTTCTTGATTTCCGCCAAATCATCTTTGGCATCCTATATGGTCGCCTCGATATCGGGCTTGTTCCCGCAAAAGTTCTATCAAAAACTCAATGTCTCTATCCGTGGCATTCACTGCAACTCTTCCTAAATACATCAGAAAATCCTTCACCATCGGGTACTTCTTCCCGCACCACTCGATAAGCAATTAACTTGCGCTTCTACCGATGCCGTGATACATACTTAATCCTTCTTCCTTCGTGTGTGGTGAGCAAAATTGATCTAGTGGAGCAATCAATGTTTCCTCCATACCTTGATAACCAATCCATACCTAATATCACATCCAATCCTTGGGATTCCGTAACTATTAGGTCCGAGGGGAAAACATAGTGTCCAATCTTTAATGGCGCCGATCACACCATTTACTAGCCATGTACTCGCCTCCCGTGAGGTTACTAGCATGGGTGACCTAAGGGCTTGGGTTGGTAACTTGTACTTATCCACAAATCCCTTGATATGCATGAATGCGATGCACCAAAGATCGAAAAAGAACAACCGCAGTAAATGACTTAACCAAAACTTACCGACATCGTGCATCGGGCTGATCTTCAACCTCCTCCACTTCAATGTGGTTCACCGTCCCCTATTGAAAGGGTTAGGCTTCTTTCCGTAGCTTCCATTGCCATTTCCATTCGCCTTCGGATACCATTGGCATAATGCCCGCCTTATGCACTTAAAGCAAGTAATATGACTCAGGTCTACTTTGGATGGTGTTGACGGGTTGGTGCGATTCTCGTCTGCTGCTTCCTCCATTCCCTGCTCCCATTCTTAGTGCCATTATGGTTATGCGAATTACCTCCTCCATGAGTATGTCAAACCGAATTCCTGATTTAGGGGTATAACGAGGTTTCGCTGAGCTCCAGAGTTATACTTCCCTTGTCCATACTTCCGCTTGCAGTTCTCAATTTGTCGCTGCTTTCCTTCAATCATGAGGGCTCGGTCTACTAACTCCCGGTAGTTGTTGAAACTTGCTACCATCAACGGCATGCCGAACTCATCATTCAGTCCTTCTAAAAATTTCTCCTGTTTAGCTGCATCAAGAGTAACGCTATCCGGGGCATAACGTGCTAGTTTACTAAAGTCATCCACGCATCGCCAACAGTCCTTCCTCCTTGGCGTAAGTTGCGAAACTCACGCTTCTTCATGGCCATGGCTCCTGCTAAAACATGGGCGGTCTGAAAAGCTTGTTGAAATTGATCCCATGTGACAAAGGTCTCTGTGGTAAGTGGTCGTGAAATTCTCCCACCATGTCAGCCGCGGGTCCTTCAAGCCGATGTGCTGCAAACTTCAGTCTTTCTCCATCCGTGCATCCTGCAGTGGTCGGCTCCCTTCCTATCTTAAGCGAGCCGCCATCCGCTACAATTGGCTCGGTGCTACCGGAATACACCGCGGGTTTAGTCTAAGGAAACGAGTCGAGATGATCCGCAGTGGTGGTGGCGGTGGGTTGTTGTTGTTGTTGCCTCGGTTACGCACCAATGTTTGAATCGAGGTATTCTCCGTTGGATCAGTTGGGTGATCTCTGGCGGGAAAACGAATCCGGGTCGCGTCTCGGAGGCATCGATGGGTTTAGAAAAGATGAGAATTTAGAATAGAATGAGGTCTAAGGGGAATCACTACCCAAATGCACATGAGCAAATACACACAAAATCACTTCATTCAATCAAACAAAGGCTTACAACGATCTAACTATCGCAAAAGTGCGTGTACTATAAGGTTTACATGGAGGGAATACTACTAATATGTGGGGGACTTCTACTAATTTGAACCGGTGGAAGACTCCATAATGTCTGCTCGACCGTCTTCAAAGTCGGGTTCACTTGGATCCGAATCGATGTCGTCGATGTTGATGTAGTCGCTTGGGCAATCGACATACTGGTCTTCATTCCTGAGCGCCAACTTCTTCTTCAGTTCTTCAATCTCGTACTTAAGATCGTTATTGTGTCTTGCTAGAGCTACGATCTCGTCCATGTAGTCCTTGCGTGTAGTCTTTAGTTCTTCTTCAAGCTCGATGATCCTTCCTTTTGCATTCTGCAACTCCAACATATCATTGCACATCTGGTTCTCCTGGCGTCGAATGTGCTGGTTTAACTCCTGGATGAATGCTGCAATGGATCTATCCTTCTTGGTGCCGACGACGTCCCATTTGTCATCTCGGCGTCCGCAAATCTGGTAGATTGTGTCCTTGAGGTCTTCTTGATAAACTTCTCCAATGCGTCCCATGGTGATGTGAGCTGCCATGCTCTTTCCTGCACTCCAAGTTGGTGCACCGAAAACACTATCTATAGGCTTGGTGATTGGGGCGAATGTCCTTCCCGAACGTGAGCGTGAATCTTCCAGCTCCTCTTCGTGCAAGAGTGGCGTTGAAAGTCCGGTGAAGCTTGGTAGTCCAATGTTCAGTATTTGGTAACTTCCTTCAAGTGAAATCCAAAAGGTGTGCCTTCATCCGGTTGGGTGTACTTGATCTTCGCGTCCTTCATCCTCAAGAGAGTAGAAAAGATGAGGAGTTAGAAAATGGGAAGAGAATAGTGATCTATGGCTTTATCTTAGTGGTCATGTCCTACAACAACAGTGCTCGATACCATTCTCTGTGGCGACCAGACCGAATGGATCTAGTGCTCGTGCTCGTTGTCATCCTCGGATCAAGAATGCCGACACCACACAAGATTTCAAGGATTTATAGCGAGTAGCAATCACACACTTATTACATCGTTATCCACAAGGGAACTTAATACAATAATATGGCTTAAGGCCATCTAAAGATAACAATGGAAGGCTTGGAAGACAAGTGAGTCCATCAACTCCATCGGCATCACCGAGTATAGAACCACGACCTAACACCTTACTCGACGTCTCAAAAGTCTGCAACGTGAAAAGTTGTAGCCAAACGGGTCAAGACATGGAATATGCCGCAATGTAACACATAGAGAACAATGAAGCAACAAGCCTATACTACATGCATATTTGGCTGGTGGTAAGGCTCTACGGTTACATTTTGCATAAAGCTGGTTTTTCCCTACATCAAAGGAATAATTTTATTTAACTATCATGGTGGTTGTTAAACATTGAGAATGGTTGACAAGCATCCTCAATCCCAATTAAAAGGTACTCATTAAAACCCAATAACTTTATTATTAGAAGTAACATGTTGAGATTCACATGATATTCAAGTACTAGATACTCAAGATGTCCATAACCGGGACACGGCTAATCATGATTAGTTTATACACTCTGCAGAGGTTTAGCACTTTTCCCCACAAGACTCGATCGCCTCCGCTTGGTTCTCGCACTACATGGTGTTTGAGAAACGGATGACCGAGACATAGTCTTTCGTAAGCGCTTAGCACCTTACATGTGGGTAGACCGTACCAACCTACATCCCCTACATCAGCTAGCCTACCCGTAAGAGTTCGCACAACTTAGTCAACTACGCCAGAGCCCATAATTGGCTTGTGGCTGCACACGGAAGTTTCAGTTTGAATAATCTTATGATCCCTTAGAGCACAGGTGGCGGTCCAAGAAATACAGGCAAGTCCTGATAGAAACCAGTGCCTCAATCCACCCAGATGTGTGTTTAGGTTGCCACCTTAAATAAACCATTAATTAACAATCTCACATCTCATCATGGATATTCACTCACCCAATCCACGCCTACTAGCATAGCATGGCATAATAAGCAAACGTAGAAGTAACTCCCAAGGTTTCATAAGTAAACAGTAATAGGTACTACCTCAATCTACTTCCCATCCCACAATTTAATTAGATCCTAAACATGCAAGTGTTTGAGGGTTGATCTAATGCATAAAATCTGGGTAGTAGAAAAGTATGATCAAAGTGTTACTTGCCTTGGTCGATGATCCATGAGTCCTAGAGATTCAAGTAACAAGCGGCGCACTCGGTGATCTAACGCAGACAAACAACAAGCATACAATAAGTACTCATCTAATGCACAGGAAATCTCGAATAAAAGATCTAACCAGATAGTTCAACTTAAGAACCCCGTTGCAAAAAAATCGAATCGAGTAAAGCATCGAAAGTCGGAACTCGAGAGAGAACGACTTCGGTTTAGCAATCTGAAATTAGGTCAAAATTTCATAGTAGCAAAACTCTGTGTAAGTAGGGTAGTCGAACGGCGGTTTCACATTCTGAAACTCCAGCGCTTGAATCACCTGATTCCGATAAACGAGCAAGAAATAAAACAGATTTGAAAATCGGATCGGAAATCGAATCTGAAAAATAATGGATTAAATCCGATTTAAAAGAAAACGACGAACGGATTAATAAACGGACGTTCGTTAACAGAACTATTCCAACGAACACGTTCATTGAAACGAACGGGTCGGTGAACGTTCACTAAATAAGAAAACCGAAAAAAAATAAAAACCATCTAGGTCTTTAAAAAAAACCGAACATCTTTTTTTTTAAAATAAACCGGATCGGTTTTTATAGGGAAAACCGGATCGGGGCGGCGGCTACCTCCGGTGATTGCCGGGCTGAGGCTCGTGGGCTCCTACCGAGGGGCGGCGGGTCGGGAGGGGCGGCGAGGGCGGCGGGGCTCCCCGGCGGGATCTACAAGGCGGCGTTCCAAGGCGGCGGATGACTTGGGGCGTAAGGGGCGGGGTGAGAGAGAGGGGGGGCAGGGGGTATTTAAGAGGGAGGCGGCGCGGGTGGCTTGGGAGGGCAAGCCGGGGAGGCGGGCGAGCCGGACTCGGCGGCGGCAAGGCCGTCCCCGAGCGGGACTTCGGCTGGCGCGGCGCCATGAGGGAGAGGGAGGCGGGCGGGCCGGCCTGGTCGGTTGGGCCTTGGCCCCTGGGCGGCGATTTTTTTAAATTAAAACAAAATGAATTAAAAAAAATACCAAATGAACTCCGATTTAAATAAAACAAATTTTCCCCGACTCCTAAAAATGAGTCGAACAAAATGAACTTTAAAAACGGCAAACATGCATAATTTTTTTAAAATGCTAATTTTTGCCTAAGCAAAATAAATCTCCCAAAAGCCAAATTTGATTTATTCATAATATCTTCGTTTTTCCTAAATGTTGGGAAAGTCATATTATTCCCTCTCAAAATATTTTTATAGGAAAAACTTTATGAAAATAATTAAATAAATCCAATGATCCTATTTCCAAAATTTGAGAAATCCCAAATATGAAAATAATGAAACTTCCAACTCTCTCCGAGGGTCCTTGAGTTGCGTGAAATTTTCTAGGATCGGAAAATGCGAGAAAAATATGATATGCATGATGACCTAATGTATAACATTCCAAATTGAAAATTTGGGATGTTACATGCGGCCTCACGCACGGTATTCCCACGGGTGCCACCTTACCTGGCCTGGGACCGTTTGCGCCTTTTGGCTCACGTATATGATAGTGTCGCTAGCATCCATATGAGAAAGAACCCGGGCCGACATGACTAGTCGCAAACCCAAAGTGGCACTAACTTACGTGGACAGCATACATGACCCAAAGAACGAACGTGTCGGTCATCAATGAGTGAATCCGGCTGTAGCAATGGGCTAACAGGACTCCGGAGAATCCGGCTGTAGCAAGCAAGCAGGACTCAGATGACACGCGTGACATTTCCCGAAGGGACAGACACAGAACGAAGAAGGACACATGCCGGCCAGCCTAAGTGTTACGAGCAAGAGTAAGCTACCATGGCCCAGTGGAAGCACTAGGAGACATTTCCCGATAAGAGAGGCTACCAGGGATAAACAACTAGGTTGTCGGATCCCACACATACCAAGCATTTCAAATCATACACACAATATGCTCGATATGTGGAAATACAACATGGCATCACAACAAAACTCTACAACTCAAGTATTTATTCATTAGGCTCCGATGAGCCAAGTATTACAAACATGGGTCTCATGACCCAATATACAGAGCATACAAGCAACAAGTGGAAGCATAAACATGTCTGAGTACAGACAACTACAAATGAAAAAGGCTGAGAAGCCTAACTATCTACAAGACCCTCCCAAGGGTACAAGATCGTAGCTGAAGTAACAAGCTAAACATCAAAGTCCGCACAGAACTACTAGTGAGACTGAAGTCCCTCTGCAAAAACATCAATTAAGCAAACGCGAGTACAAATGTACCCAGCAAGACATACATCAGAACTAGCTACATATGCATCAGTATCAACAATGGGATGGTGGGGTTTACTTCTTCACACACGCTCTCCCCACTTACCACCATGTACACGTCGTGTGTCTCGGCAACCTTCAAGCGAAAGCCCGGCGAGGGAGTCGACCACGACCTGACTAACCACGCAAGTCTCTAGTCCAGGCTTATCGCCTATTCGGGTTCCATCCGCAAGGAGATCCGGCCAGGGTGTCGCTCACGGCCCCAAACGATGTGTGCAGGGTTCCCAAGCCCACCTCGCTGGATGGATCTACGCTTGGTACATCGTGCCATGGTGCCTAGTCTGTCTTGCAATCAGATTAAATGAAGTTGGTTTGAACCAAAGGTTCAAATTCAAACTCCATATGTGATTATTTAAATGCCAAACATTTGATTTGCCCTATTTAGCAACTATAAGTTGTTCCAACATGCATGAAAATGGTGCAGATGGATTGGTTGCATTTTTCTGATAATTTTCATATATAAATTATTGCATTTGGAGTTACGGTTGAATTTCTATGAATTTTAGAAGATTTAACTATTTTCTGGAATTTCCTGGATTATTTTTAATCCAGCAAATGATTAATCGTGGTCAAGATGACCTCAATGTGACATCAAGAAGTCAATCAGGGCCGGTCCAGTCAAACTCGACACCGGGCCCACATCAGTGAGATAGAGAGTTAACAGGGGGTTATTTAACTTAACTCGTGTTTTTAACAGCAACGATCCCACATGTCATACACTAGGGGTTAATTAACCGAGTGATTAGCACCTAACCTAATGCTCCACGTCAGCTCTAATCGGTGTTTAGCCGCCGACGTAGATAAGGCAGGGCGAGGTCGCTCGTCCGGCCAACTCCAGCGACGAGAGGTCGCGCGGCTGGTGATACGTCCATTTTGCATCATGCTTTTATATAATTATTTATTGCATTATGGGCTGTTATTACACATTATATCTCAACACTTATGGCTATTCTCTCTTATTTTACAAGGTTTACCATGAAGAGGGGGAATGCCGGCAATGGAATTCGGCCGAAAAGGAGCAAACATTGGAAACCTATTTTGCACTGCTCCAAAAATCCTGAAACTCCATGAAACATGTTTTTGGAATTAATAAGAATTATTGAGCGAAAGAAATACATCAGGGGGCCCACACCCTGTCCAGGAGAGTGGGGGCGCGCCCCCTGTCTCCTGGGCCCCCTGGTGGGCCTCTAGTGTCCATCTTCTGCTATATGAGAGCTTTTGCCCTGGAAAAAATCATGGGCACGCTTACGGGACAAAACTCTGCCGCCACGAGGCGGAACCAATCTAGGGCTCTGGCGGAGCTGTTCTGCCGGGGACACTTCCCTCCGGGAGGGGGAATCATCACCAACGTCATCACCAACGATCCTCTCATCGGGAGGGGGTCAATCTTCATCAACATCTTCACCAGCACCATCTCCTCTCAAAACCCTAGTTCATCTCTTGTATCCAATCTTGTATCAAAACCACAAATTGGTACCTGTGGGTTGCTAATAGTGTTGATTACTCCTTGTAGTTGATGCTAATTGGTTTACTTGATGGAAGATCATATGTTCAGATCCTTTATGCATATTATTACTCCTCTGATTATGAACATGAATATGCTTTGTGAGTAGTTACGTTTGTTCCTGAGGACATGGGAGAAGTCTTGCTATTAGTAGTCATGTGAATTTGGTATTCGTTCGATATTTTGATGAGATGTATGTTGCCTTTTCCTCTAGTGGTGTTATGTGAACGTCGACTACATGACACTTCACCATTATTTGGGCCTAGAGGAAGGCATAGGGAAGTAATAAGTAGATGATGGGTTGCTAGAGTGACAGAAGCTTAAACCCTAGTTTATGCGTTGCTTCATTAGGGGTTGATTTGGATCCATATGTTTAATGATGTGGTTAGGTTTACCTTAATACTTCTTCTGTAGTTGCGGACGCTTGCAATAGGGGTTAATCATAAGGGGGATGCTTGTCCAAGTAAGGGCAATACCCAAGCACCGGTCCACCCACATATCAAATTATCAAAGTACCACGCAAATCATATGAACGTGATGAAAACTAGCTTGACGATAATTCCCATGTGTCCTCGGGAGCTCTTTTATCATTATTAGAAATTGTCCAGGCTTATCCTTTTCTACATAAAGGATTGAGCCACCTTGCTGCACTTTATTTACTTTATTTACTCGTTACTCGTTACTATTTATCTTATCACAAAACTATCTATTACCTATAATTTCAGTGCTTGCAGAGAAAACCTTCATCGAAAACCGCTTATCATTTCCTTCTGCTCCTCGTTGGGTTCGACACTCTTACTTATCGAAAGGACTACGATAGATCCCCTACACTTGTGGGTCATCAGCTGGGTGCGTTGGAACACCCGCAGCAAGGCGCGTACGATGGTGGTGGTGGCTGGAGCTGATGCGGGCTGTAGCGGCGCCGGCGATGAGCTTTGCGGTGGCCGGAGCTCGGGTGCACACGGGAACAGGGCTGCGGTGCGCTAGGGGAGGATCTGATGGGCTAGGTGGCATCCACGGGCTACCAGAAGCACGCTGGTGTCATGGGTTCGAGCGGAGGGGCTCAGGTCAAGAAAGCTAGCCGGCCATGGCGGACAGCGGTGCTCGGACATGTGGGCGAGGGTGCTACGGCACGAGAACGAGCAAAATAAAGGAGGGGAAACGGAGTGGAGCTCACAGCGGACTCGCAGAGACGCTCAGAGTGCTCGGGGACGACCTCCAGTGCACGAATCGGCGGTGACCTCCGGTGGCCAGATGCGGCAGTGGCGAGCTCGAGGGAGACGCTGTGGTGCTCCGGGCCTTGTGCTTGTCGGTGAGGAGACGCAGTGGATAACGGTGGAGCTTCTGGAGAGCTCGGGGAGACGAGGGGATGGCAGTGGGCGCGGTGTTTTGCAGCGGCGCACTCTGGCCTGTTCGGGCGGCTGTCAGGGAGAGAGCAGAGGAGGGGAAAGAGGTCCAAGGAGAGAGGGGAGAGGTGCAGGGGGTCGCGGGCATCTCCGTGGCAGTGCTAGAAGGGTCGGGGAGAGGTAGGCAGGCAGGGAGAAGTCAAGCGCTGCTCGGCCATGCTACTGCACGCAGCCTGCCCTGGCAAAGCTTGAAGAAGCTCGCTGGAGCTAGTGGGCTAGGCCTCTCTGGTGGGTTGCACAGGTGAATTTCTCTCTCTCTCGGCTATTTTCTATTTATTTAGTTTTCTGTTATTTCATTTAGTTCATTTGCCACTGTTTGAATTCAAACAAAATTCAAACAAGTGCCAAACTTCCTCTGAATTTATTTATGTTGCTTCATGGACTTTTCCAAGGCACATAAATTATTTCAGAAGCATTTGAAAATATATTCTAGTTATATGAATATAAGTTCAAATTCAAATATCTATTGATTTAAATTCAAAGTCCCAAAAATAATTCCTTAAAAATGTTCCTAAATTTTCGTTTGATATATAGCTCTTGCCAAAATTCTCAAACATTGCAAAAGGACATCTTGGAAACAAAGAATGAGATTTCCAGGGTTATTTTCCCTTCTTTTATTTAAGTTTTTTAGGCTTCCACTTTCCTCAATTCCAAGTTTCAGAAATTTAGACATGATGCATGAGTGCTCTAACATGCAACTAATACAAGCAATATTCTGGGGCTGTGACAACTCACCCCCACTAAACAAGAATCTCGTCCCGAGATTCAAGACGTGAGATAAGAAGGAAGGGGGTCACAAAACTATTACAATCTTCTCGATCCAACTACCCTTCCCAAGGATGTTGATTCATTGCATCATCTTGATCTTGACGTCTTGCTTTGAGAAATTCATCCAACACGACAAAGATAAGGAAGGGAAACCCTAAAGAGTCGATCTTCTCGAAGATCGAGCAACTCACGAAATGAGACATAGAAACATCTCTTGAGCTGAGACACAAAACACACATCATGGGCAATGAAAAGAAGCAGATGACAAGGGTTCAATTTGGTAGGCAACAATTCTATGCTTAGAAGATGGTGTATGGTCTCAAAGTAGCGAGGAGTTATCTACCATAACTCCATAACGGGGCACCCTAGGAAGGCGACTCGTAGAATTTTTCCTGAAGTGGCAAAAAGATTGCTTTTGATATAGATATCACTAAAACTCTCTATACCAGGCTGAGGTAATCACAATCGACCATTGAAGGAGTTTGAGAGAATGACATACTCGAACTAGGATGGATGGTGTGGACTACCTTGTTGAAGACAACGCAATGGATGATTTTTTCTTATCATCTGAAATGGATGGGACCCATGGTAGGACCCACTTTTGAAGATGATCCTGAATAACAATTATTGAAAAGGCAGACCATAGTAAAATGGCACAATGGCGGGGTAAGCTGGGAACAAAATGCAAATGCTGGGAATGTTCCAACCATCATATCTGCCTGAGATTCAGATCTGATTGGCATTAGGATATTCCAGACTCATCAAGTCTAGAAAGAAAAATGAAAGTTTGCGACACAAATCGATGAGATGGCGTTGCGAGATTCTCAGGGAATGAACTACGATAGGCAGCTCCAAAACATGAGCTAGTTCTGCTACACACATGTGAGCACGCTGTCCCAGACAAGCATGACCACTAGTAGTATTACAACAAAACACTACCGAGTTCTGGTTGGGAATCATCAACGAGGATATCAAAGTCGTGTGCATTACCATGGATTAGCACTTAACTCCTTTTCCTAGAACAAATCGGTCAATGGCTTGGTGTGCTAGGGAATACATATGGAATGGAGATGATCAGTCTATCAAACCCCAGAATACTTCGCACATGCTTGACCGACTTGGGATGATTCCAGAGGGAGAAAAACAAACTTTCTCGAATTCACGGCGGCAACTTGCTTCGACTGCACATGAATTAGAGGAGTCACTTCTTTCATCCAAACATATGCTTCACGAGCTAGCATGAAGAAATGTTTTCAAAAGTTTCCAACACTAGCTTAATGTTCAACATGAATCATGAAGGAGATAAAATACTGCTGATGGGCTCAACAACAACTCATCGGGATTTCCATATCACTGGAATTCCACCATTTTGTGAACAAGGTGATAGCACTGGTCAGACCCAAAGATATAATGGTGTATGCTCGAGTAAGCAACCACGAGTAAGACAACATTACAAATATCGTTGGTTCTGATTTGATTTGAGGATAGCCCATAATCGAATCAAAGATTGGATAAGACAATAGGTTCAACAATTGATCACGAGGAACAATCGATGAAAATATCATCTTTCTTCAACACACACAAACAGAAATATCCCTTTAAATGAACTAGGTTAGGCAAAGCTTTTATCTTTCAACTCTCCAAGTTGTTGTTTAGCTTAACCAACTAGCTCAGGGGTATCCAACACAGATTCTTGGAGAAAGGGGTGGCTACAAGAAACCAACTTGATCACGAACTCAACATAGCGGTCAGATGACAACCTGGTAACACTTTCGAGAAGATATTCGGAAAATCATGAACCATCGATATGTTACTAAGATCGAGAACAATCTTGCTTTTCAGGGCAAGACGATGTGACCAAGAGAGTGATGGATTGACACGATCCTAACTCATTGATCGAGGAGTGCACCAGGGAAAATGGACTAGGTCGCACGATAAATCTTAGGATGATGATTCAATAACCAACACACTAAGAATGAGAGTATTGTCTATTAACTACCAAGCAACAAGGTTGCTAGGAGTATTGATTTCACACATCACAGTTCACTTGTCGGCATTCTGGTTACAACAACACGAGGACGGAAGAATGAATAATGATGGTGAGAAGTATCACTGCATCAAGAATTCATAAGAGATGGTGCAATTCTCATGACATTCTTGACATAAAGATGGTAACACTTCAAGGTAGAACAGAGCAAAATCTGGATTGGCATTTTGATCCACGGAATACAACTACTTTGACCCAATCCTCGAAGTGGACAAGGTACTAGAGTTTGTTTTTCCAAGTCATTCCAGAATAGAATGGCTTGACAGACCATGAGAATATGAGGTATCGATGAGCATGAATGCACAACTACCCCTGACTATCAATTGATAGATGAAGGTCAGAAAACAACTAAAGAGGGACAACTCAAAGGAACATACGATTTTCTGAGTTGTGGGTGCATAGATTAGCATGCCGAACGAGTTCAACATATTTATTTCGGATAACCCATGCAGAAAGGTAGAACTAGCAGAGTCACAATATGAATGGAGTACTCCTCAAGAGCACCCTGGTTGTGATCTTTTGGTTCAAAAGAACTTCTGCCATGACGGTTCATTGTATTGGAAGAATGAGATACCACAGACCTCGAGGACTATCGCAAAGGTTACTAATATGCTAAAGGTACGAGCAACACTATCAACACGAGGTAAGTAGAGTGAATATTGGGTTCAAGAACCCAGGAATGCAATGCCTACTAACTAAATGGCATCACGGGATGCTTTCGAGAATAATGGCCAGAATCATCACACTGGGGATACAAAGCATTGCTAGATTACTGAGTGGTTCTCTAAGATGCCTAGGGTCATAATAATGGCTTCAACATATATGCCGAGGCAACAGAATACCTCAACTTGGTGATTAGTGTGGTTAATCTGGCCCAAAGGTACATCGAGAACGGAAAGAAGGGATTTGCGAATGCATCAGACTATTTAGAAACCTGGGATGACTCGGACAACATAACGGTTGTAAATGCTCGAAAAGATTTGAGACATCCTGCAAAAATGGTGGCATAACCACCTAACATCGCAATATCAAGGTTTCGAGACCAACTGTTATCACACGGAGGTAGTAGAAACTGAACTGATACTTGAATCCATCAATCCTATAAGTCTATAGATTAGTAACACGTGATCCTGATAGAAAGAAGAGAAAGCCTAGTTCTTAAACCCCGTATAAGAGAAGAGGATGACTCAGATCAGAAGGCCATAGGGTAAAGGAGTAAAAAGAGCTTTACGTTCCCTCCCACAATCAATTCCCTTATATAACTAAAGCATTTCTAGACTCAACTTTGACCAGTTTGGCTTGGTAATCCCACAGCAGTGCTCGGTACCAAAGTCTGTCAGACCCGATCCTAAGTCACACCGATCTAGCATGTAACACATCATATCACTTTGCGGCCTCACGCACGGTATTCCCACGGGTGCCACCTTACCTGGCCCGGGACCGTTTGCGCCTTTTGGCTCATGTATATGATAGTGTCACTAGCATCCATATGACAAAGAACCCGGGCCGACATGACTAGTCGTAAACCCAAAGTGGCACTAACTTACAGGGACATGCATACGTGACCCAACAACGAACGTGTCGGTCATCAGCGAGTGAATCCGGGCTGTAGCAGCTGGGCTAACAGGACTCCGGAGAATCCAGGCTGTATCAGGCTAGCAGGACTCCAGTAGACACCGCGTGACATTTCCCCGAAGGGACAGACACAGGAACAAAGAAGGACACATGTCGGCCAGCCTAAGTGTTCCGGAGCAGTAGCAAGCTACCATGGCTCAGTGGAAGCACTAGGAGACATTTCATGGTAAGAGAGGCTACCAAGGATAAACAACTAGGTTGTCGGATCCCACACATACCAAGCATTTCAAATCATACACACAATATGCTCGATATGTGCAAATACAACATGGCATCACAACAAAACTCTACAACTCAAGTATTTATTCATTAGGCTCCGGGGAGCCAAGTATTACAAACATGGGTCTCATGACCCAATATACAAAGCATACAAGCAACAAGCAGAATCATAAACATGTCTGAGTACAGACAACTACAAATGAAAAAGGCTGAGAAGCCTAACTATCACTACTAGGGAAAACCTTATACACAGAACTTTAGCAGTAGCGAGGGTAAAAAAAGCACGCTGGTGCTAATTAGCAGTAGCGTGCCTGAGCAAACCGCGCTGCAGATAAAGTTCTAGCAGTAGCGCGTCTTGATCTAAGCATGTTACTACTAAAATTCCCACGGCTTAGCCGATAGGCTACACATAGTAGTAGCGACCTATAACGAATCAAGGCCATCACATTTTCTTTGTAGCAGCCTTTTAATCTAAACTCGCCATCGCTAAAGGATATAAAATTAAATGGAAAGCAAATAGAAAGGTAATTGAAAATGAAAGAAATAGAATAAGGTGAAAGGAAAAAATAAAATGTGAAGAAAACTAAATGAAAAAGGGGAAAAAGAGAAAGGAGTAGCAGTAGTGTGTATCCCGGAACGCTATCAGTAGCTAACGTAGTGATGGTGCGCTTCTGGAACATGCTACGCTTCTTCTCGACTTAACCACGGGTTCGCCCTTCCCACGGCCACTTCCCCAAATCCAACTCTCCACTCGCCACCGTCAGCCGCCTGCCGGTCAGACGCCTCCGCACACCCTCTATGCTGCCCGACCCTAGATTCAACGCCTCGCCTCGACCTCAACGCCGCCTGACGCCGCCTCGACCCCGACCTCGACGCCATCCGCCATGCACCCAAGCCCGACCCCGACCTCGACGCCGCCTGCCCCTTCCTCGTCGCAGGCACCCGAGGTGAGCACGCCTGCTCCTCCCTCTCCCTACCTCTGCCTAGGGTTTCTTTATATTTTAGTTGCATCAAATTAGTTAGGGTTCATGTAAGAGTGGAAACAAATCGGATGCGGATGCGGCTCAAATGAGTTAGGGTTCATGTAAGGGTGGAAACGAATCTAATTTCTAAGATGAACCATAAAACGAGTAAAATTTGACCACTTATTTCACTTTATAGTTGGATAATTGGAATATCCGCTACCACTTTCCACCCCTATAGGTTCATCAAATTAGATGGTAATTAGGGCAAGAGTTCCTAGGTACTAATTAGTTAGTAAGAACTAGGTACTAATTAGGTACTAGAATATTTTTATTTATAGTAAGTTTATTTTTAGTAAGAACTAGTTGAATTAATAGAACTAGTTAGTAAGAACTTGTTGCTATTTTTTAGTTAAAGCAATTTCCCCGCATCGACGTGGACGATGCCTATCCCGCATCCTCGTCGTCGAGTGGCGGAGGACGACACCTGCTTGACCAGATGGGCCATGTCCGGACAGGGCTCACTGGGTGTTACTTGAGGCGCTACCTACCGGGGCGAGGTTGGTGAGGAGCCACTGTCGTTGACCCGAACCTTCTTTGGTGGCGGTCGCGTGGGCGATTTGTCCGAGGCTCGAGGACTCATGGAGGTGGTGCGTCACCGTGTCAGAGAGGAGGACACGCACGTCCGTCGCTACTTGTTTGCGTTGGGGCACAGGTTCTCCAATACCTGGCAGGTTCTCCAGGGATCTCACTAGAGCTATGATCCCGTGATGGTTCCTTCTCTGTGGGTGTCCACCGCCCGCACCGATACCCGTCGTGTGCTAGGGTTTTAGTTGTATTAGTGATGTTATATGTATGACACTATTCGTGATGTATTAGTGATAATATTCGATGATGTACGGACGCATGAGATGATTTACTTTTGCTTATTGAATGCATGCTAATTTGAGTCCTATAAGATATTTTGAAATGTATATCTTGTGTTGCTCAATATCCAAGTGGCCAGTCATGTTTGCAGGTTACACCTCCGAGTGGCCTATGTTTTGCCGGAGTGTTGATTCATTTCCGTTCCTGCAAATTTCAAGTGCTCGATATGTCCTATTTTAGCAAAGGTCATGCCGGATTTTTCCGTGAATTTTGGCATGACTTGTGCCAGAATATGTTGGAAATATCGAGTGCCCCGGATTTGTGTGTTGAGTATCCTGGTAGTTGTCTTCGATCGATTTTCAATTAATGTTTTAACTATGAACATAGGAAATGTCTCGATTTGACGAAAAGGATTTCGGTATTTGCAAATACTGCGAAGACGAAGCGCTGTCTGACGGAATCTTCCTAGATGATGATAGGTGCTTCAACATCAAGTCGGACGAGAACTTCAAGTGGATACGATGAAGTCACAACGACAAGTCTTTTTCGTAATTAAGCATGACATCTGCTTCATTTGCTTCAACTTATTTTTTTTACTATTCTACTAGCATATCCCCTGCCATGCAAGAGTTTTTGTATTGGATAAGATAGGTTTCAGTCATACTACGGAGGTAAAGAAAGTTTACTTGAAGACCGAGCATGGTTATATTTTCCACGCAAAATTATACAATTCGCATTAACTACACCTATTTTGGATGCAAAACATGGCGAGCACTATGCAAGACTTATGCATTTGAGCCTGATATGGTATCACCTTTGATATTCGTCCTAAGATGATATTGAAGGTAATACCGACATATCCGGGTCGATGTGCGACGCCTCGATTATACCATTATATAAGTTTCTCGACCATATTTATGTCTTTGATATTGTTTATTCAAAAATAGTTGACAACTAATTTGTATTGTCACTTATTTCGTGCAAGCAAACATGTCCAGCGCTTGGTAGACATGACCTACTACTGTCCCTGGGCTGAACTAAACTGCGAGGAGCTAAGTCATTATGTTTCATGGCTTGAGGAACTTGATACTGTCAAGATAAATTTTCTTCCTGGATTTAGAAATGTTAGTACTGAAAACGTGCGACCAATAGTGTTTCTAATGAACTACGGTCACATCTATTTAGGAAGGATGGTAAGATTTTTACTATTTGTCCTCGGTGCATCTTTTCCATACATTATTTTTGAAGCTAAACTTCATTGCTAAGTATGTTACCATACGATGTTCTTCAACAGGACTCCCGATGAATGTTGTGCCTTATGGGATCGAGACTAAAGGTACCATGAGTATTATTAGCTTACGGCCAAGATATCCTACAGATTACTTTAGTGCATTCAAGATTAGCGACGGATGATTAATAGTGCAAGACTGGACCAAATATGTGATGGGCGGAGCGCAGAGAAGTACTAGGGGGCAGCAAACAGAGGCACTACCCATGATTAGGAGACAGGTTCATCTGCATGCTCCAACTTGATCAAGGAGGAGAGCTACACATGTTTTATGTTATTTTACCTAAGAGAGAGCAGCGGGAGTGATTAGCAAGCTAGAAATGAGTTTGAGGATGATGATGTGCTACACTATTACTATGATGATAAAATAGCTAGTGTTGGTGGTAATGACTATGATGATTATTATTAGGTAGTGTTAGTGGTGATTAAATAAATACTGTTGGTGGTAATGACCATGATGATGATTAAATATCTTGTCTTTGGCGGATTAGATTCAAGTGGAGGCAACATGTGGTGCACATCGAAAGTACTACTAGTCCAAACTAGATCAAGTTTAGATTAGTAGTATACTTTTGACATGCACCACATATTGCCTCCACTTGAACCTAATCCACCTTCATTTGACACACTGTTATGGACATAATGATGTAAACCTCATAACTGGTATTGTACCAATATTTGTATGATGGCACATAAATACACTAAAAATAAAAAAATAAAAAATAATACTAGTAGCGATGGAGAGAAAACACACTGCCAGTAGTTACATTAGCAGTAGCGTGGGAGTGAACAAACGCTGCAGCTATTCGTCCTAGCAAAGAGCGTGCGAGCACGCTATCGCTAAGCAATAGTCAGAAGCGCCTTATTAGTAGCACGCCTACCCGTGCTACTAGTGAGCACAAAACCAGCGCTACTGCTAGGGTTTTCCCTAGTAGTGTATCTACAAGACCCTCCCAAGGGTACAAGATCGTAGCTGAGGTAACAAGCTAAACGTCGAAGTCCGCGCGAAACTACTAGTGAGACTGATATCTCTCTGCAAAAACATAAATTAAGCAAACGTGAGTACAAATGTACCCAGCAAGACTTACATCAGAACTAGCTACATATGCATCAGTATCAACAAAGGGATGGTGGGGTTTAACTGCAGCAAGCCAGCTTTGACTCGATGGCTATCCCGAACTACGATCGCAAGTAACTCTTTTGAGGTGGCGCACACGAGTCCACATATTCACCATATCAATACAACACTATGGATCCGCCTCCGTCTCCTCACGAGGCGCCATCCATAGCACTCACGCTATCTTGCACATTTTAGAGTATCCACTTTCACTTGTCTATGAACTGTATAGGCAACCCAGAAGTCCTTTACCGCGGACATGACTATTTGAATAGATGATGTTAACCCTGTAGGGGTGTACTTCTTCACACACCACTTACCACCATGTACACGTCGTGTATCTCGGCAACCTTCAAGCGGAAGCCTGGCGAGGGAGTCGGCCACGACCTGACTAACCACGCAAGTCTCTAGTCCAGGCTTATCGCCTATTCGGGTTCCATCCGCAAGGAGATCCGGCCAGGGTGTCGCTCACGGCCCCACATGATGTGTGCAGGGTTCCCAAGCCCACCTCGCCGGATGGATCTACGCTTGGTACACCATGCCACGGTGCCTAGTCTGTCCCAAGCCCACCTGTACCGGGTGCCACTTGGTAGACTACTAGCACTACCTACAAACACCAGAAACTAGTTGCAACTCCTGGACAGAGATCAGGTTGATTAATAAGTCGAGAGGGGCACTTAAGCATTCCAATGCGTGGTAGTAACTGTTCATGGATCACAAACACAGAACTCAGTTCCTGACGACGGTTTCAATGAGACAACCCACCATGTACTCCTACATGGCCTCTCACCGCTACCTTTACCAAATCGTATTCACACATTTAGCTCTCAATAGTAGGACATGTTCATCACCATTCCAATTCATCCCCGATGAATCAGACCTGACTCGACTCTAAGCAGTAGCAGGCATGACAAACAAGCATGAATGAGTAGGCACACCAGGGCTCAAACAACTCCTACTCATGCTAGTGGGTTTCATCTATTTATGTGGCAATGACAAGTCATGCAGAGGAAAAGGGGTTTAACTACCGCAGCATGTAACAGATGAATCGTTGTTGTCCTAATGCAATGAAAGAGAGGAGGAGCGAGAGAGTGGGATTGTATCGGAATGAACAAGGGGGTTTTGCTTGCCTGGAACTTCTGAAGATAGTATAGCTCTTCATCGGTGCCATTGAACTCATCGTCGGAACATACGTCTACTGAGGGGGGAACAACCACCGGCAACAGAGAAAGAACACAATCAATGCAATGCAACAATATGATGCATGATCATGACATGGCAATATGCTAGTGTTTGAGCTAATGCAACTAGCAATTAGATTAAATGAAGTTGGTTTGAACCAAAGGTTCAAATTCAAACTCCATATGTGATTATTTAAATGCCAAACATTTGATTTGCCCTATTCAGCAACTATAAGTTTCTACAATCTGATCGTGGAGGAGAATATTCGAGTTACGAGTTTGGTCTTCATTTGAAACAATGCGGAATAGTTTCACAACTCACGCCACCCGGAACACCACACCGTAATGGTGTGTCCGAACATCGTAATCGTACTTTACTAGATATGGTGCGATCTATGATGTCTCTTACCGCTATCGTTTTGTGGTTATGCTTTAGAGACGGCTGCATTCACATTAAATAGGGCACCATCTAAATCCGTTGAGATGACACCTTATCAACTGTGGTTTGGCAAGAAACCTAAGTTGTCGTTTCTTAAAATTTGGGGTTGCGATGCTTATGTGAAAAATCTTCAACCTGATAAGCTCGAACCCTAATCGGAGAAATGTGTCTTCATAGGATACCAAAAGGAGACTGCTAGGTACACCTTCTATCACAAATCCGAAGGCAAGACATTTGTTGCTAAGAATGGATCCTTTCTAGAGAAGGAGTTTCTCTCGAAAGAAGTGAGTGGGAGGAAAGTAGAACTTGATGAGGTAACTGTACCTGCTCCCTTATTGGAAAGTGGTTCATCAGAGAAATCTGCTCCTGTGACTTCTACACCAATTAGTGAGGAAGCTAATTGAAAGGATCGAGAAGAGGTGTCTAGAGGGGGGGGGGGGTATAGACTCTAATCAAGAAAAGTTGCAGTTTTTAATTCTTTAGGTTTATGTGGAGTTTTAGCTCAAATTTAAACATTCACAATACATATCTAGCAAGCATGCCAAGAGTATATGAGAAGCGGAAAGTAAATCATGCAAGTTGCAAGAATGTAATGGGATGGGATTGGAGTGTGCAAACGCAATTTGGAGACACGGAGATTTTTTATCCGTGGTTCCGATAGGTGGTGCTATCATACATCCACGTTGACGGAGACTTCAACCCATGAAGGGTAATGGTTGCGCGAGTCCACGGAGGGCTCCACCCACGAAGGGTCCATGAAGAAGCAACCTTGTCTATCCCACCATGGCCGTCGCCCACGAAGGACTTGCCTCACTAGGGTAGATCTTCACGAAGTAGGCGATCTCCTTGCCCTTACAAACTCCTTGGTTCAACTCCTCAATCTTGTCGGAGGCTCCCAAGTGACACCTAGCCAATCTAGGAGACACCACTCTCCAAGAAGTAACAAATGGTGTGTTGATGATGAAATCCTTGCTCTTGTGCTTCAAATGATAGTCTCCCCAACACTCAACTCTCTCTCACATGATTTGGATTTGGTGGAAAGAGGATTTGAGTGGAAAGCAACTTGGGGAAGGCTAGAGATCAAAATTTATGTGGTTGGAACGGAATATCTTGACCTCAACACAAGTGTAGGTGGTTCTCTCTCAGAAAATATGTGTTGGAAGTGTAGGCATGTTCTGATGGCTCTCTCCACGAATGAAGAGTGGGTGGAGGGGTATATATAGCCTCCACACAAAATAACCATTACACACAAATCACCAAACTCGGTGGGACCGATTCAAAGAACTTGGTCAGACCGATTTGGTTCATAATGTGACCGTTAGGCATTTCGGTGGGACCGACTGGATCAACTCGGTGGGACCGATGTGCTAGGGTTAGGGTAAATCCTCGTCTCGGTTTGACCGATTACTCAAACTCGGTGTGATCGAATTGGGTAATAAGCAAAACAGAGAGTTGGCCAAGCAAACTCGATGGGGCCGGTTGCATATCTCGGTGGGACCGAAATTATTGCAATAGGCAACAAAGAGTTTGCAAGCCCATCTCGGTGAGACCGAATTGATTAGGGTTTCTGGCAGTGGCTATGTCAACTGAACTCGGTGGCTCCGGATAGAAAGAATCGGTGGGGCCGAGTTTGACTTTTTGGTTTGGGACATATGTGGATGTGAGAAAGTGGTGAGGGCTTTGGAGCATATCACTAAGCACTTTGAGAAAGCAAGCCATTAAGCAACACCTCATCCCCTCTTAATAGTATTGGCTTTCCTATGGACTCAATGTGACGTCGGACCACTAAAATAGAAAATGTAGAGTCCTGGGCTTTGAGCTTGAGCCAATCCTTTGTCCTTAGCATTTTGATGGGGTTCCACATCCTCTAGTCCATGCCACTCCATTGTTGAACTTATCTGAAACATACTAGGTAGAAGCATTAGTCCAACAAGAGATATGTTGACATTAATTACCAAAATCACCCAGGGAGCACTTGTGCTTTCAATCTCCCCCTTTTTGGTAATTGATGACAACATACATCAAAGCTTTAGATAAAGATATAGAGAATGACAAGTAAAGCTTTGGAAAGACATATAACATGCATAGGCTCCCCCTTCATGTATGCAAACATATAAATATGGAATATAGGAGCATGTGAATGCATAAGCATGACAGAGTAAACCATGTGTTACATGTATCTTGGCTATATGCATCAGAGCAAATGATGTAAATATAGGAAATGTACCTTCATGCTCATGAGTCCTTCTTGCAAACAATATGTACATCAGCAAGAAGTTCTCATGCACATGACTGAGATGCATATACTTACCTTGTGATCTTGAGTTGGCTTAGGAAAGAATGAACCTGAGTAAACAAGGTTAGATAACACAGATACATCTAATAGCCAGAGCAAACAAAAGAAGCCACAAGAGTACGAAGACTGGGATGACATGTAGAGAGTGAGTACTGAGTACTCTATTGGATATAGACATGTCCCCAAAGGTAAAGATGTGCAATGAATTCAAGGATTTCCTTCCCTTAGATGTCTTGCTCTCCCTGAATCTCGCATGGGATATTAGGAGAAGATAGGGAACAGAAAATCAGAGCAAAGAAAAGAAATAGGGTTAATGCAAACAATCAAATATGAACATGTCTTTCCCCTCTTAAAGACATGTGACTTCTCTCCTCTTAAACAACCAATCATCTGAGGTTTCTTACACTCTCCCCCTGAGTATTCTCCCCCCTATAGGAATGATTAAGCTTAAGCTTTGATGTAATCTCTCTCTCCCCCTTTGACATCAATTTCCAAGAAGGGTGTCGATGTCAAAACCAGCGGATCTCAGGTAGGGGGTCCCGAACTGTGCGTCTAAGGCGGATGGTAACAGGAGGCGGGGGACACGATGTTTACCCAGGTTCGGGCCCTCTCGATGGAGGTAATACCCTACTTATTGCTTGATTGATCTTCATGATATGAGTATTACAAGAGTTGATCTACCACGAGATCATAGAGGCTAAACCATAGAAGCTAGCCTATGGTATGATTGTTGTCGTCCTACGGACTAAACCCTCCGGTTTATATAGACACCGGAGGGGGCTAGGGTTACACAGAGTCGGTTACAAGGGAGGAGATCTACATATCCGTATTGCCAAGCTTGCCTTCCATGCCAAGGAGAGTCCCATCCAGACACGGGACGAAGTCTTCAATCTTCTATCCTCATAGTCCAACAGTCCGGCTAAAGTATATAGTCCGGCTATCCAAGGACCCCCTAATCCAGGATTCCCTCAGTAGCCCCTGAACCAGGCTTCAGTGACAATGAGTCCGACGCATAGATTGTCTTCGGCATTGCAAGGCGGGTTCCTCCTCCGAATACTCCATGGAAGATTTCGAACACAAGGATAGTGTCCGGCTCTGTAAAACAAATTCCACATACCACTATATAGAGAATAATATCTCCACAGATCTATTCTGCTGACACATTTGGCAACATGACATCACACCACGGCCCGGTCATTATTCGAACCGTTTTCCTCAACCAGCTACTGCACATATTGCGAGGCGGTTTTCTTGGCACGTCTTGTCGAAGCAGAGATCGTGTCCCCTTATCACGGGATTCACATCAATATGGGTGTGGGTAACCCAACCGTGCCATCAATTACGGCACTTGGGGAATAAGCGAGTTTACCAGGCAGGTGGGGAGGCGTATAGTTCCTTCCGCCCTTATAAAGGGACAAGGATTCCTCTTTTTCACCCACGCCCTCTTCCTCCTTGCTCATCCATTCTTGCGCACCCGAGCTCCAGCACCCAAGTTCGCATTTTCTCCTCAAACCACTCCAAGCATGTCCGGAGCGGGAGGCAAGTGGATGGTCTCCTCCGTTACGGGGAGCCGGATATCTGGCCGCGGATATCACACACCGGTTGCCAGATGCGGGGCAGGTCGTCCCTACGCCAGAACCCCATGAGAGGGTGGTTTTTCTTACCCACTTCGTCCGCGGACTGGGATTTCCCCTCCACCCGTTTGTCCGCGGGCTCATGTTCTACTACGGGCTGGACTTTCACGATCTGGCCCCCAATTTTATTCTCAACATCTTGGCGTTCATCATCGTGTGCGAGGCCTTCCTCCGCATCAAGCCCCACTTCGGCTTGTGGCTGAAGACCTTCAACATTAAACAGAAGGTGGTGGTCGGCCAGCAAGCGGAGTGCGGAGGCGCCATGGTGGGCAAAATGCCCAACGTCACCTGGCTTGAAGGCTCCTATGTGGAGACCATAAAGGGGTGGCAATCGGGGTGGTTCTACATCACCGAGCCGCGCGACACCAACTGGGTGGCGGCCCTCGAATTTTGATCCGGAATCCCATGCGGCTCATCTCCTGGAAAGAGAAGGGCCTATCCTGGGGTTCCTCGGTAGAGCTGACCGGACTCCAGACCTGCGTCAAAAACATGATGAGCAAGAAAATCAAGCTCGTCAACGTGGTCCAAGTCATGCTCTTCCGCCGGATCCTCCCGTGTCAAAGACGGGCATTCAATTTGTGGGAGTTCGACCCAGCCGAGCACCAGACGCTGCGAGCTCTTCGACACGATGCACAAGGACGTCTGGAAGGTGCTGTTCAAGGGTGCCGAAGTACCTCCTCCCCTTACCGAGGATCGCGGACTCTGCGCAAAGCGCCCTACCAATCCGGTAAGTCCTTTATATCTCATAAGATCTTCATTTTCCCCAGTTTAACCATGCACGGGATCTAAGCCTCCACGCCATTTAACAGGACTGGGTAGCAACAACGAAGCAGATCGATTGTCCAGCCCCCCTACCTGAAGATCCAGCAGATGCTCTCCTAACGGAGATGCTGGTTCAGGCGCCTTATGAGGTGCCAGCGAAGAAGGCCAAGAAGAAGGCCACGGGGACCCGGAAGGGTCTCTGGCGCAAGGTTATATCGGACTCATTGTCCGAAAACACCAAGGCGCACTCCTCCCACAAAAACGAGGAGGAAGAAGAGGAAAGTTCTCCCCCCCAGCCGGGGGGGGGGGGGGGACAAGAAAAGGAAGGCCGCCCCCTCAGGGGAGGCCAAAGGGTCCAAGAAAGGAAGGACCCTCCTCCCGGACTGCTCCACGACGCCCGCTTCCAGTGACGAGGAGTGGTTACCCAGGGACAAGCCCCTGGCGAAGTCATGAGTATCCGGATACCATAATAATTATTGGTACGTCTTATTGTACTGTTTCTTATCACGCCGCGCATGATTATGCAGCCCACATCGACGTATCATCGTCGGATGATTCTTTGGGCCCGTCGGATATGAACAGCGATTCACTCCCAACCTCCTCCTCCCCCCGCCCTACGGACGACGCCGTGGTGTTGTCTCAAACGGGACTGAACCAAGGGGAGACAGTTCCGGAGGCGCCTCAAGGCGACACTCCGGTATTTGGCGTCTGAGGCAAGACTCCTCTGGGCCCTAACGCCGGGGGCAGCAAGTCTAACCCCAAGCCGAATACGGCGCCAGAACCTCCAGTGGTTCTAGATTCTATCAGGCAATCCCTCGCTAAGGGGGGCAAGCCGTCCATGCCGATGGCCTCTGTTCATCCAGAGGCATCGGGCAACTTGCTGGAAGTGCTTCGTGGCGCTTCCATTGACGAAGAGCACCGCACCATTATGAGTGCGGTGGTCAAGAAGGTTCAGTCTGCCAAGAGCGGACTGACTGAAGCCTGTGCTAGCCTCTTAACAGGCTTTGAGGTAAGTAACCAGATTATAAGAGAATGTTACCGCATAGACAGTAGCCCCTGATGCTCTGTTTGGCGTTTCGCGAAGAAAAGCCGAATAGAGGATCAAATAATAACCGCAGGAGTCTAATCGGAATATGTCTATGTGCATATGCAGGCTTCACTGCTGGCCACTGCCGCACGTACTGCGGAGGTCGTCACACTGAAGCGGGACCTTGAGCGGTCCGAGGAAGAGCTCGGACTTACCAAGAGGCAGCTCGAAGAGAACAAAGGTAAGTGATACCCTGTCTGTATATTGTAAAAAAATTGGTTTTAGAATAATAGGATCGTCATGAATTTTGCTAGGGGCCACGACCGAAGTGGCGGCCCAGCAGAAGGCGCTATCCGAGGCCGAAGACAAAGCGGCCAAGGAGCGTATCGAGAGAGAAAAGCAAGAAACCCGGGTAGGCAAGGTGCAGCAAGATATCCAGGCTCTCGCCAAAAAACACGAGTCCTTGGAGCTTGACTCTAAGACGCGAGAGTCCGAGCCTGCGAAGGCCCTCGAAAGCACACAACATGCCAAGGCCGAAGCCCAAAAGGTCCTCCGAGAAATTGAGGTGGTTCAGAAGATAGCGGCGGGTAAGGCATTCATTATGCAAAGCAAGCATGTGAAGGAAACTTTCTTTTTACTTACCCGAGTTCCGAGCTCTCCAGGAGCGTTCGCAGATCTACCCCGCAGTGTGTCGGATGCCGCAGAAGTTCTACCAGCCGAGGAGGGAGCTCGACGGAGAAGTTGTTCTCGTCTCAAGATATCGGGACCGAACACCCAATGCCCTTGAGTGACCAAGTGAAACCAATGGTCGAGCTCCACAAGGCGGCCGAACAGGCCATGAAGGGTCTTATAGTCCGGATGTGGCCTGGCGAGCCCCTGCCTGATAGCTACTTCTGTCTGGTGAGGCGGCTTGTGAATGCCTGCCCATGGCTTGAAGTCATAAAGCGGTCCATCTGCATCGAGGGTGCGTGCAGGGCTTTTGCCCAGGCGAAGGTGCATCGGGCGGCCGGACGCCTAAAAGTCGGGTGAAGGAGGGGCCGAAGGCAAGGAGCATCGCTACCACGAAAAGTATTATGACAAAGGTCTGAAGGGTTCTTGCCTTGTATGGCGGAGGAATGTGCTAAGGATGTAATATTCAATGAATGTACTCATGTGATCCCGTAATATGAAACGAAGTTCATTTGGCGCTTATGCAACGCTTGTTAATTTAAAATATTACCTTTTGTGCGGCCGTTTAAATCGAGAGTTGACTACCGCCGCCTTCTCCCCATGTAACTAGTACTGAGGTGTTCGGGATAAACCTGAGCACTCTTTATCCCAATTTTGGGTCCTTCAAAGGAGGTGTTCAGCACAGCGAACCAGGCAGTCGAACTATAAAGCTTTATCTCACTTAGCCATAGAAGTCTACACTTTTAAATTTTGGCGAAGCCCCTAGTATTCGGAAGGCCGAATTCGGGGCGCTATATACGCCTACGTCGGATAAGGCCGACTCCTCGCCCGAAGCGGAAAAAGTCTTTAAGGACTTGAGACCTCTTGAACAACGACCAGCTCTCGCCTCATCATGACAGTCAGTTTTCGGCTTTCCCTACTGAGGTGCTCGTCCGAAAGAACCGGGACACAATCGCAGTAGTTCTCCCAGTGCTACCTTAGCCGATATTGTGGAACGTAAGGTACCAAAACATGGGAGCCGGGCAAACCCAACTATTGACCCAAGGCATGATTCAGAGCTGATGCATATAATGCTATAAGTTCGGGGTGCCGCACAGTCGAAAGTGTTCGGACTTCTCACGTCGTGTTATGGGGTATACTGAAGCCCCTGGCGCACCGGTCGTACCAGAATGTACGGGTGCAATTTGTCGTAAATAGGCAGACAAGGAAAAGAAAAAAGGAAAGGGGAATGCAATAATAGGCTAACTCTATGCATTGTTATTAAATAATACGTCAAAGTGTACGAGTACAAGTAGTGCAATAAGCAAAAAATAGGGCCATTTGACATGTCCTATCCAAGGGCAAGTTGCGTGTGGGTATGTAAAACAGGTATTTTGATCGTTATCAGAGACCACCTGGGTCCCTTGTACGTCAGAACGTCTTGCTTCCTTGGTATTTCCTTACCGCGATGAGTCCAACAATTAGACTGCCGGAAAGGGCTTCCAGAGAGTAAGGTCCTGAAAGAGAGAAAATGATAAAGGTATACAGCCCCTGGGGCGGTTGAGCCGCATTGTGGGACGTGCCGTAATGGTGCCTCCGCCTGTGCCCATGGTATCTTGAGTGCCTAGTTATGTACGCGCGATGCAAATTTCGCCACTTGACTGGGACTAGGACGGAGGCCGAATTGCTAGTCGAGCCCAAAACGTGCCTGCCGATCCTCCTGCGGGGTACTCCGGACTCGCTTGAAGGTGTCCGGGGTCTTTTTCGCCGAATTGGCGGTTTTCCTAATAAGGTTGCTTTGCGCTTCTGCTGCGAGGGCCGCAGTGTGCTCCTCCGTGCGGAGCGAGCGCTCTGTGTTTCCATTAACTGTTATAACCCCGCGTGGTCCTGGCATTTTGAGTTTGAGGTATGCATAATGTGGTACCGCATTGAATCTGGCAAATGCGGTTCGTCCGAAAGCAAAGGCGTGATAGCCGCTGCGAAAGGGGACGATATCAAAGATTAACTCCTCGCTTCGAAAGTTGTCCGGAGACCCGAAAACCACTTCCAGTGTGATTGAGCCTGTGCAAAAGGCCTCCACACCCGGGATGACACCTTTAAAGGTGGTTTTGGTGGGTTTTGATCCTCGAGGGGTTTATGCCCATTTTGCGCATTGTATCCTGATAGACCAGGTTCAGGCTGCTGCTGCCGTCCATAAGGACTCGAGTGAGGTGAAATCCGTCAATGATGGGGTCGGGGACCAATGCGACAGATCCGCCATGGCGGATACTAGTGGGGTGGTCCCTGCGATCGAAGGTGATCGGACAAGAGGACCACGGGTTGAACTTTGGGGCGCCTGGCTCCATCGCATAGACGTCCCTTAGTGCACGCTTCGCTCCTCTTGGGAATATGGGTTGCGTATATCATGTTCACCGTTTTCACTTGTGGGGAACCTCTTCTCGTCCTCCCCGTGTTCGCGGCCGAGGCTCCTCCGTGTCGTCGCTATGCAGCCCCTTGTCCTTGTTTTCGGCATTCAACTTGCCGGCCTGCTTGAACACCCAGCATTCTCTGTTGGTGTGATTGGCTGGCTTACCGGGGGTGCCATGAATTTGACACGAGCGGACGAGTATGCGGTCCAAACTGGACGGGCCCGGATTACTTCTTTTGAACGGCTTTTTCCGCTGAACGGATTTAGAGCCACTGAATCCGGCATTGACTGCCGTGTCTTCGGCGTTATTGTCGTTGTTGCGGCGCTTGTGTCTATTGCGACGTGGTCTGCCGTTGGCATCTGAAGTGTCAGGATTCCTTGATGTGTTATTGCTGCGAGCCAGCCAGCTGTCCTCGCCCGCGCAAAAGCGGGTCATGAGTGTCGTGAGGGCTTCCATGGACTTCGGCTTCTCTTGGCCGAGGTGTCGGGCCAGCCACTCGTCCGGGATGTTATGTTTAAATGCCGCTAAGGCCTCGGCATCCGGACAGTCGATGATTTGGTTCTTTTTAGTTAAGAACTGAGTCCAGAATTTCCTGGCCGATTTCCCAGGCTGTTGGGTTATATGGCTCAAGTCATCAACATCAGGTGGTCGCACATAAGTGCCCTAGAAGTTGTCAAGGAATGCATCTTCCAAATTCTCCCAACTGCCAATGGAGTTTGCTGGCAGGCTATTCAGCCAATGCCGGGCTGGTCCTTTGAGTTTTAGTGGGAGGTACTTGATGGCATGTAGATCGTCACCGCGGGCCATGTGGATGTGGAGGAGGAAATCCTCGATCCATACCGCGGGGTCTGTTGTGCCATCATATGACTCAATGTTCACGGGTTTGAATCCTTCTGGGAATTCGTGATCCATTACTTCATCGATGAAGCATAGGGGGTGCGCGGCGCCTCTGTGTCGGGCTATGTCACGACGCAGTTCATACGAGTCTTGTCTGCTGTATTCGGCCCGGCCGGATTTGCTTTTAGTGTATCCGGCGTGACGATCATCGTCGGCGTTAGGCGCGACCCGTGATCCGTAGATCGATCTTGTATGTCCTGCTTTGTTTTCCAATACGTCTCGCAGGTCCCGCGTGTTGCCCCGGGCCTTGGTGTTTTTGTTTGTCTGGCGACGGGGTGCGGGCTGGACTTCGGGCTGATATACCCCTCTGTCTCGGCCATGAGGTGTCCGATCAGTCGCATCATACGCTGGTAAGGTAGGTTCTGATGCTTCCTCCTCAAGTTGGGGTAGCAACCTCCGCTTTGGGTAACTCTTGGTTGGGCGTTCGAGTTCGTATTCCTCGGCCGCAAGGACTTCAGTTCATCTGTCAGCTAGCAGATCTTGATCAGCTCGAAGCTGTTGTTGCTTTTTCTTCAGGCTGTTTGCTATGGCTATAAGCCCGCTGAAAGCGCTCCCCGCCGACGGGATCCTCGTGCACGATAAATTCTTCGTCGCCGAGGCTTAGCTCGTCTTCAAGAGAGGCATGTAATTGTCATCCTCGATTCTCCGTCTGCTGCCTGTTCCAAATGACTAGCTTGTTCATCCTCCCGCCGAGGTCCGGTCAAGGGATTGTCGTCGTCTTCGGCACTATCCGGAGCGTTATTGTTTCTTGTGCCGGTATCGCTGCTTTTGCTATGGCGGGACTTAGAGCGGCGCCGCTGACGTCGGTGCTTGGATTGCTTCTTGGAGGGGTTATCTCCGCTGTCTTATCGCCATCGCCTTCTTTGGGGGTGTCCACCATGTATATGTCATATGATGAGGTGGCAGTCCGGTATACAATGGGCGGTGGTTCTTGTTCGTCTCCTGCATCGTCGTCCATACCGTCGATGTCTTCGGAGCCGAAGTCGAGCATGTCGGTTAAATCATCGACAATGGCTACTAAGTGGGTGGTGGGTGGGGAGCGAATTTCTTCATCGTCTGCATCCCATTCTAGCTGGACATAGTTCGGCCAAGGGTCTCCTGACAGGGAGAGAGCCCTCAACGAGTTTAGCATGTCATCGAAGGGCGAGTGCTGAAAGATATCCGCAGAGGTAAACTCCATGATCGGTGCCCAATCGGATTCGATAGGCACGGACGCAGGCGGCTCGGGGCCCATGGCCGGGGACAAATCCAACGGTTCGTCAACACGGGTCTCGTAGGAGGTGAAGTCAGTATTCGGCTCTATTGCCACTGAGTGCGCGGCCTCCGAGGCGGGGTCCATCCACCCATCCTCAGATGGCGCAATTTGTTCCGGATTGAGGGCCGGAGTAGTTGCAGGTGTGATCTCCCGAACACTGTCCGACGGCAAAGCTAAGTCATGCTCGTCTTGATTGTGCAGCGCACCTGACATGGGCTCGAACCCGTCGAAGATCAAGTCTCCGCGGATGTCGGCGGTATAATTCAAGTTTCCAAACCTGACCTGATGGCCATGGGCGTAGCTCTCGATCTACTCCAGATGGCCAAGCGAGTTGGCCCGTAGTACGAAGCCGCCGAATACGAAGATCTGTCCGGGGAGGAAAACCTCACCTTGGATTGCATCATTGCCGATGATCGAAGGAGCCATCTAGCCTTACGGTGATGACACAATAGAACTCTCAATGAAAGCACCAATGCCGGTGTCAAAACCGGCGGATCTCGGGTAGGGGGACCCGAACTATGCGTCTAAGGCGAATGGTAACAGGAGGCGGGGAACACGATGTTTACCCAGGTTCGGGCCCTCTCGATGGAGGTAATACCCTACTTCCTGCTTGACTGATCTTGATGATATGAGTATTACAAGAGTTGATCTACCATGAGATCGTAGAGGCTAAACCCTAGAAGCTAGCCTATGGTATGAGTGTTGTCGTCCTACGGACTAAACCCTCCAGTTTATATAGTCACCGGAGGGGGCTAGGGTTACACAGAGTCGGTTACAAAGGAGGAGATCTACATATCCGTATTGCCAAGCTTGCCTTCCACGCCAAGGAGAGTCCCATCCGGACACAGGACGAAGTCTTCAATCTTGTATCTTCATAGTCCAACAGTCCGGCTATATAGTCCGGCTGTCCGAGGACCCCCTAATCCAGGACTCCCTCAAAGGGCTCTTCTAGATCTTTATTACAAAAGGGTTTGGTCCTTGAGTCACAAAGCAACTCGAATGTAATGCTGGTAGAGGACAAGAATCATTGAGTGGAGCTGGAGCAGAAAGAATGCAGAAACAGGTGGCAAGCTGTCTTTTCTGCAGCGAAATCGGTAGCACCGAGTTGTGTGCTTCGGTGGCACTAAAAGAATTTGGTTGGGCCGAAGAAAACAAACCGGTGGGACCGAGTTCATCACAATGAAAACACTTGTCACCTCAGCTCACTAGGCAATTAAGATCTCACAAGGATTTGCAAGGAATTAGCTGAAAGGTTTGCAATGAATTGGATGCAGAAAATGCAGAACAGAACAAAGAAAAGAAACAAAAATGAAAAGATCTAGTTGAAGTTTTTTATTTTTTTGAAAGGGGAAACACAAGAGAACTTCATCTAGAATTGGGCGGCGAAAAAGTCACCTATATTAGAGTATATTGACTTAGGAGTCAAGTGAGGTCACTTGATCTTTGGTCATACTCATCATTTAAGCTCAAAATGGGGTTACCATTTTTTGTTTAAGCATCTTGATGTATTCACATCTTGTTGAGTTGCTTTGCCCCATGATTTGGAGTAAAGCTTTTCTAAGATGGAATAACGTACCTCGGGTGGTGGTGTCGATCTTGATCATGTAGTTGAACTTGTGTGGGTTGCTCAAGGTTGATGTAGCTCATCAAGAGTTGGGAGCACCACTTGGAATTTGAGTTCATCTACCAACATGGGTTAGTTCTGCAAGGAAGAGCACTTTGTATCCGAAATGACAATCATAAGATTTAACATAGAATTTGTCAAAGGATATATTTGAAGGGTTTTGTGCTTCCTTGTCTTCAACCACCACTGTGTAGAGACTTGGTGATGTAGAAATTGCTCAAGATATGAGTGAGTTGCAATTTCGTGGATTTAGATTCATCCAAGTACCTACAAGGTTTAGATAGCATGCAAGGGTGCAAATATCTCCAAGACATATGAATATCATCATAAGAGAAATATCAAGGATTAGTCAAAGGCCCATGCCTTGCATGTATCCAAATGGAGTTCCTACTCCAAGTTTGAAGAATCAATGATGTTCAATTCACCTCTCAAACGGCAAAAGACTTTGTCATCAAGCGGTTTGGTGAATATATCCGCTAATTGCTTATCAAAGCGAACATGCTTAAGGTCAATGTCCCCTTTGGCAACGTGATCTCGAATGAAATGATGACGAACTTTAGTATGCTTAGTTCGAGAATGTTGCATGGGATTGTGAGAAATCTTGATAGCACTTTCATTGTCACAAAGCAATGGAACGTGTTTCACATATATCCCATAATCTTTAAGAGTTTGGGTCATCCAAAGTAATTGAGCACAACATGAACCAGCGGAAATGTATTCCGCTTCGGTGGTGGATAAGGATACCGAGTTTTGTTTCTTGGAGGACAAAGACACAAGAGATCTACCAAGAAATTGACAAGTAGACTTTCTATCAACCTTGTCTCCGGCATAGTCCGAATAGAAGTAACCAACAAGATTGAAAGAAGACCTCTTAGGATACCAAATGCCAAAATTTAGTGTGTGGATTAAGTATCTCACTATCCTTTTCACAGCCTTAAGATGGCACTCTTTAGGGGCCGCTTGATATCGTGCACACATGCACACACTTACCATAATATCAGGATGAGAGGCACATAGATATAACAATGAACCAATCATAGAGCGGTAAAACTTTTGATCAACCGGTTCACCATCTTTCGTCAAGTCAAGATGTCCACTAGTAGGCATGGGTGTAGACATACCTTTGCATTCTTGCATATTGAACTTCTTGAATAAGTCCTTGGTGTACTTTGTTTGAGAAACAAAGGTACCTTCCTTAGTTTGCTTGATTTGCAAACCAAGAAAGAATTTGAGTTCACTCATCATAGACATCTCAAACTTCTCCGACATTAGCTTTCCAAACTTTTCACTAAAACTAGGGTTAGTCGAACCAAATATGATATCATCAACATAGATTTGGCACACAAATAGTTCTCCATTAACCCTTTTAGTAAAAAGAGTAGAGTCAATTTTTCCAATTTCAAAGCCTTTTTCAATAAGGAACTTGGTCAAGAATTTATACCACGCTCTAGGAGCTTGTTTAAGACCATAAAGGGCTTTGTGAAGTTTGTAAACATGATTGGGTTTCTTAGGATTGACAAAGCCGGGAGGTTGCTTAACATAAACTTCGTCCTCAATTTCACCATTGAGGAAAGCACTTTTAATGTCCATTTGGTACAAAGTGATATCATGGTGATTAGCATAAGCAAGTAAGATGCGAATGGACTCAAGTCTAGCAACGGGAGCATATGTCTCACCATAGTCCATACTTTGACTTGAGTGTAGCCTTGGGCGACTAGGCGTGCTTTGTTGCGTACGACTTGACCATCTTCATCTTGCTTGTTGCAGAACACCCATTTGGTACCAATGATGTTGTGGTTGTTGTCGGGCTTTTCGACCAATGTCCACACTTGGTTTCTCTCAAAGTTGTGTAGCTCTTCATGCATAGCGTTTATCCAATCCGGATCTTCCAATGCTTCTTCAACCTTCATAGGTTCAATGCTAGAGATGAATGAGTAATGCTCACAAAAATTAGCCAAACGAGTTTTAGAGCGAGTGATTCTCCCGGTTTGGATATCATTGTAGATTTGTTCGCCGGGATGGTCTTTGATGATTCTTGCTCGAACTCGTGGAAGCTTTGGCTTGGCTCGGGGTGGAACATCCTCTTCATCTTGTTCTTCTTCTTGGTCTTCTTCATTGTTGACGTTGTCAGTCTCTTGTCGTGGTGGAGAAGGAGGTTGTTGATGTTCTTCTTGGTGTATTTCCTCGTTTTCTTCGTCTTGGTGTGTCCCACTTGTGGATGCTTCTATATCAACTCTTGGTTCACCTTGTGGTGAGGTAGAAGCTTTTACTTGGATGGACGAGGTACTCTCCTTCACCTGCGTTGGACGAATCTTGCCAATAGACAAGTCTTGGATAGCTTCCGAATGGTCTTTGTCTCCTACATCAATTGGCAATTGCTCTACTTGCGAGCCGTTAGATTCATCAAACTTCACATCTACCGTCTCTTCAACCTTTCAGGTGAAATTGTTGTAGACACGGTAAGTGTGAGAGTTTGAGCCATAACAAAGTAGGAAACCTTCATGAGATTTAGGAGCAAATTTAGAACGATGATGCTTATCAAGAATGTAGCACTTTGAGCCAAATACTCGAAAGTATCCAACTTGGGGTTTGTTACTGGTGAGGAGCTCGTATGCCGTCTTGCCGAGTAGCTTGTGAAGATACAAGTGATTTGTTGCATGACAAGCTATCTCAACCGCTTCCGCCCAAAAGTGTTTTGGAGTCTTGTACTCATCAAGCATTGTTCTTGCCATCTCAATAAGAGTCCGGTTCTTTCTCTCAACAACTCCATTTTGTTGAGGCGTGTATGTAGCCGAGAACTCGTGTGAAATCCCTTGTTCATCAAGAAAGGTATCAACGTTTGCGTTCTTGAACTCCGTTCCGTTGTCGCTCCGAACCTTCTTGATCTTCACGTAAAATTGATTTTGGGCCTTCCTAGCGAAGTTTTTGAAGATCTTTTGGACCTACGGTTTGTCATCAAGAAATAACACCCACGTAAATCTAGAAAAATCATCGACTATGACTAGTCCGAATGAGTTACCACCGAGACTCTTGTAGGCATTGGTGCCAAAGAGATCCATGTGAAGCAGCTCGAGTGGTCTTCTCGTGGTCACGATGTTCTTCGCGCGATGACTTCCTCCAACCTTTTTTCCTGCCTGACAAGCACTACAAAGTCTATCCTTGTCAAATATGACATCTTTTATTCCAAGGATATGATCACCTTTAATAAGCTTATCAAGATTTCGCATGCCCACATGACCTAGCCTTCTATGCCACAACCAACCCTTAGAAGATTTAGCAATTAAGAAAGTTCTAGGTTGAGCCTTTTTAGTGAAATCAACAATGTAAAGATCACCTCTACGTATACCGGCAAAGACCATTTTATGATTGTCTCTTCGAAACACTTGGCAATCTACCTCTGTAAATAGGACATTGAAACCGAAATCAGCAAGTCTAGAAACTGAAAGTAAATTGTACCCAAGAGATTCAATGAGCATGACATTTTGTATGGAGCTATCATGTGAGATGGCCACCTGACATAGGCCAACCACCTTACCATTTGAGTTATCACCAAAGGGGGCATACTTTCGAGGGCCGTCGTTTTCAGCAAGCTCACGGAACATTTCTTTATCTCCGGTCATATGATCAGTACATCCACTATCAAGGACCCATTCCTTTTCTCCAGCCATGTAGCCGCGAAGATTTGCCAATAGACCAAAGTGTCTCATTGCATCATCAAGATCATAGTCACTATCATCATCCTCATCATAGTATCCATGTTCAACATCATCTTGTGATTGATCAACCCCTAGAGAGGGTAATTCGTTAGATAAATGATCATTTCTATGGTTATCTTTATGAATTCTAATAGCTTCGGAAATGATATTGCTAATGATTCCAACATCTCCTTTGGCACACATGAGATTGGTAAGCTCAAATAGACAATCACCAAAGCTAGGATCACTAGAATTCATCTTACTCAAGGCAATAGATTTATGGAGAATTTTGTCCAAATTTTTCAAGGAATAATCTGGAAATCGTTCCTCAAGAAATCTCCAAATAGTATAGGCACAATCAAGAGTAGGCAAACTAGCAACCAAGTTTTTGGGCAATCCTCTAATGATAAGATTGATGGTTCTAAGATTGCGAATCATGTCAAGATCCTCTTCGGGTGTAGGATGCAAAGGATCAATATGAGGTGCACCAGGGCTAGTAATGTACTTGTTCAAATGATATTCATTGAAAATCTCAAGCATTTCATTTTTCCACTCATAGAAAAACTCTCCATCAAGAATAGGCACTCTACGTCTAAGACTCCCCAAAGTAGACACATCCATCTTCCTCCAAAGGTGTTTAAACCAAGGCAATGGAGACCAAAGCTCTAATACCAATTAAAAGGATCGAGAAGAGGTGTCTAGAGGGGGGGGTGAATAGACTCTAATCAAGAAAAGTTGCAGTTTTTAATAATTTAGGTTTATGTGGAGTTTTAGCACAAGTTTAAACATTCACAATACATATCAAGCAAGCATGCCAAGAGTATATGAGCAGCGGAAAGTAAATCATGCAAGTTGCAAGAATGTAAAGGGATGGGATTGGAGTGTGCAAACGCAATTTGGAGGCATGGAGATTTTTTATCCGTGGTTCCCATAGGTGGTGCTATCGTACATCCACGTTGATGGAGACTTCAACCCACGAAGGGTAACGGTTGCGCGAGTCCACAGAGGGATCCACCCATGAAGGGTCCACGAAGAAGCAACCTTGTCTATCCCACCATGGCCGTCGCCCATGAAGGAGTTGCCTCACTAGGGTAGATCTTCACGAAGTAGGCGATCTCCTTGCCCTTACAAACTCATTGGTTCAACTCCACAATCTTGTCGGAGGCTCCTAAGTGACACCTAGCCAATCTAGGAGACACCACTCTCCAAGAAGTAACAAATGGTGTGTTGATGATGAACTCCTTGCTCTTGTGCTTCAAATGATAGTCTCCCCAACACTCAACTCTCTCTCACAGGATTTGGATTTGGTGGAAAGAGGATTTGAGTGGAAAGCAACTTGGGGAAGGCTAGAGATCAAGATTTATGTGGTTGCAATGGAATATCTTGACCTCAACACAAGTGTAGGTGGTTCTCTCTCAGAAAATATGTGTTGGAAGTGTAGGCATGTTCTGATGGCTCTCTCCACGAATGAAGAGTGGGTGGAGGGGTATATATAGCCTCCACACAAAATCTAACCATTACACACAAATCACCAAACTCGGTGGGACCGATTCAAAGAACTCGGTTAGACCGATTTGGTTCATAATGTGACCGTTAGGCATTTCGGTGGGACCGACTGGATCAACTCGGTGGGACCGATGTACTAGGGTTAGGGTAAACCCTCGTCTCGGTTTGACCGATTACTCAAACTCGGTGTGACCGAATTGTGTAATAAGCAAAACAGAGAGTTGGCCAAGAAAACTCGGTGGGGCCGGTTGAATATCTTGGTGGGACCGAAATTATTGCAATAGGCAACAGAGAGTTTCCAAGCCCATCTCGGTGAGACCGAATTGATTAGGGTTTCTGGCAGTGGCTATGTCAACTGAACTCGGTGGCTCCGGATAGAAAGAATCAGTGGGGCCGAGTTTGACTTTTCGGTTTGGGACATATGTGGATGTGAGAAAGTGGTTGAGGGCTTTGGAGCATATCACTAAGCACTTTGAGCACGCAAGCCAATAAGCAACACCTCATCCCCTCTTAATAGTATTGGCTTTCCTATGGACTCAATGTGATCTTGGACCACTAAAATAGAAAATGTGGAGTCCTGGGCTTTGAGCTTGAGCCAATCCTTTGTCGTTAGCATTTTGATGGGGTTCCACATCCTCTAGTCCATGCCACTCCATTGTTGAACTTATCTGAAACATACTAGGTAGAAGCATTAGTCCAACAAGAGATATGTTGACATTAATTACCAAAATCACACAGGGAGCACTTGTGCTTTCAATCTCCCCCTTTTTGGTAATTGATGACAACATACATCAAAGCTTAAGTCCGTCTGAATCATGTTAGCAATTGCTGCATTTTATGATTATGAAATTTGGCAAATGGATGTAAAGACTGCATTCCTGAATGGATTTCTGGAAGAAGAGTTGTATATGATGCAACCTGAAGGTTTTATCGATCCAAAGGATGCTAACAAAGTGTGCAAGCTCCAGCGATCCATTTATGGACTGGTGCAATCATCTCGGAGTTGCAATAAATGTTTTGATAGTGTGATCAAAGCATATGGTTTTATACAGACTTTTGGAGAAGCCTGCATTTACAAGAAGTGAGTGGGAGCTATGTGGAATTTCTAATATTATATGTGGATGACATATTGTTGATTGGAAATGATATAGAATTTCTGGAAGCATAAAAGGATACTTGAACAAGAGTTTTTCAATGAAAGACCTCGGTGAAGCTGCTTATATATTGGGCATCAAGACCTATAGAGATAGATCAAGACGCTTAATTGGACTTTCACAAAGCACATACCTTGATAAAGTTTTGAAAAAGTTCAAAATGGATCAAACAAAGTGTTCTTGCCTATGTTACAAGGTGTGAAGTTGAGTCAGACTCAACGCCCGACCACTGCAGAAGATAGAGAGAAAATGAAAGGTGTTCCCTATCCTTCAGCCATAGGCTCTATCATGTACGCAATGCTGTGTACTAGACCTGATGTGTGCCTTGCTATCAGTTTAGCAGGGAGGTACCATAGTAATCCAGGAGTGGATCACTGGACAGTGGTCAAGAACATCCTGAAATACCTGAAAAGGACTAAGGATATGTTTCTCGTCTATGGAGGTGACAAAGAGCTTGTCGTAAATGGTTATGTCGATGCAAGCTTTGACACTGATCCGGATGACTCTAAGTCACAAACCAGATACGTGTTTATATTGAACGGTGGAGCTGTCAGTTGGTGCAGTTCTAAGCAAAGCGTCGTGGCAGGATCTACATGTGAAGCGGAGTACATAGCTGCTTCGGAAGCAGCAAATGAAGGAGTCTGGATGAAGGTGTTCATATCCGATCTAGGTGACATACCTAGTGCATCGGGTCCAATAAAAATCTTTTGTGACAATACTGGTGCAATTGCCTCTGCAAAAGAATCCAGATTTCACAAGAGAACCAAGCACATCAAGAGACACTTCAATTCCATCCGCGATCAAGTCAAGGAGGGAAACATAGAGATTTGCAAGATACATACGGATCTGAATGTTGCAGACCCGTTGACTAAGCCTCTCTCACGAGCAAAACATGATCAGCATCAATACTCCATGGGTGTTAGAATCAATACTGAGTAATCTAGATTATTGACTCTAGTGCAAGTGGGAGACTTAAGGAAATATGTCCTAGAGGCAATAATAAAGTTGTTATTTATATTTCCTTATATCATGATAAATGTTTATTATTCATGCTAGAATTGTATTAACCGGAAACTTAGTACATGTGTGAATACATAGACAAACAGAGTGTCACTAGTATGCCTCTACTTGACTAGCTCGTTGAATCAAAGATGGTTAAGTTTCCTAGCCATAGACATGAGTTCTCATTTGATTAACGGGATCACATCATTAGAGAATGATGTGATTGACTTGACCCATTCTGTTAGCTTAGCACTTGATCGTTTAGTATATTGCTATTGCTTTCTTCATGACTTATACATGTTCCTATGACTATGAGATTATGCAACTCCCGAATACCGGAGGAACACTTTGTGTGCTACCAAACGTCACAACGTAACTGAGTGATTATAAAGGTACTCTATAGGTGTCTCCGATGGTACTTTTTGAGTTGGCATAGATCGAGATTAGGATTTGTCACTTGGATTGTCGGAGAGGTATGTCTGGGCCCTCTCGGTAATGCACATCACTATAAGCCTTGCAAGCAATGTGACTAATGAGTTAGTTGCGGGATGATGCATTGCGGAATGAGTAAAGAGACTTGCGATGCTTGAGATTGAACTAGGTATTGAGATCTTGTGATGGAATCTCGGGCAAGTAATATACTGATGACAAAGGGAACAACGTACGTTGTTATGCGGTTTGACCGATAAAGATCTTCGTAGAATATGTGGGAGCCAATATGAGCATCCAGGTTCCGCTATTGGTTATTGACCGAAGACGTGTCTCGGTCATGTCTACATAGTTCTCGAACCCGTAGGGTCCGCACGCTTAACGTTCAATGACGATCGATATTATGAGTTTACGTGTTTTGATGTACCGAAGGTAGTTCGGATTCCCGGATATGATCACAGACATGACGAGGAGTCTCAAAATGGTCGAGAAATAAAGATCGATATATTGGATGACTATGTTTGGACATCGGAAAGGTTTCGAGAGAGTTCGGGCATGTATTGAGTACCGGGGGTTCTGGAACCCCGGGGAGTCAATGGGCCTTAATGGGCCATAGTGGAAAGGAGGAGGAGGTGGCCAAGGTGGGGGCACCCCCAATGCCCAATCCGAATTGGGAGGGGGGCCGGCCCCCCTTTCCTTCTCTTCTTCTCCCCCTTCCTTCCCTCTCCTACTCCAACTAGGGAAGGGGGAATCCTACTCCCACCGGGAGTACGACTCTGCCCTTGGGCGTGCCTAGGAGGCCGACCCTCGCCCCCTCCTCCACTCCTTCATATACGGGGGAGGGGGGGGCACCCCATAAACATACAAGTTGATCATTGATCTCTTAGCCATGTGTGGTGCCGCCTCCACCATAATCCACCTCGGTCATATCGTCGTAGTGCTTAGGCGAAGCCCTGCGCCCGTAGCTTCATCATCACCGTCATCACGCCGTCGTGCTGACAGAGCTCTCCCTCAACACTCTGCTAGATCATGAGTTTGTGGGACGTCTCCGAGCCGAACGTGTGCAGATCGTGGAGGTGTCGTACTTTCGGTACTAGGATCGGTCGATCGTGAAGATGTACGACTACATCAACCGCGTTGTCATAACGCTTCCGCTTTCGTTCTACGAGGGTACATGGACAACACTGTCCCCTCTCATTGCTATGCATCACCATGATCTTGCGTGTGCGTAGGATTTTTTTTGAAATTACTACGTTCCCCAACACCTGAGTCATTTTACCTCCTCTAGTTGCAACTCTAACAGCAAAGTCATGCATATTGTGATTCATTTCATCAAGCAATTCTTTTTGTGATTTAGCAACTTGTTCTAATTGAGTTTGAACCATAGAAGCATATTTCCCAACACCTCTAACATCATTTGATATTCTAAATAACAAGTCACTCAAGCGAGCAATCATATCAGTATTATATTTCAATTTTTTCATAACGTTTGCATTGAAGTGATCTTGTTTTCTAATGTAGTTTTGAAACTCGTAAGGCATTGACTAGGATGCATATTGTGAGGATTATCATTTTCATTGAAATTCATAAGAGAATTTACCTGTACCACCTTAGGCAGTGATGGTGTATCAAGCCCATGTATTTCTTCAATAGGAGGTAAAATTTTAATATCCCCAGCTTTAATACCTTTTTCCTTCATAGATTTCTTTTCCTCTTGCATATCTTCAGGACTGGGATATAATATACCCCTCTTCTTCAGAGTGGGTTTAGCGGGGTGTTCAGGAAGAGTCCAATCATCATAATTTTTCAATATGTTATTCAATAATTCTTCAGCTTGTCCAACAATTCGTTCCCTGAAAACACAACCATCACAACTATCTAGGAAGTCCCTAGAAGCATCGGCTAGTCCATTATAGAAGATATCAAGTATTTCATTTAGCATAAGAGGATGATTAGGCAATGCATTAAGTAGCTGGCAAAGCCTCCCCCAAGCTTGTGGGAGACTCTCTTCTTTAGTTTGCACAAAGTTAAATATTTCCTGTAAGGCAGCTTGTTTCTTATGAGCAGGAATATATTTTCAGAGAAGTAATAAATTGTATCCTGGGGACTACGCACACAACCAGGAGCAAGAGTGTTGTACCAAGCTTTAGCATCACCCTTTAATGAGAAAGGAAATAATTTTAGAATAAAGTAGTAGCGAGTTTTCTCATCATGAGTAAAAAGGGTGGCTATATCATTCAACTTAGTAAGATGTGACACAACAGTTTCAGTTTCATAACCATGGAAAGGATCAGATTCAACCAAAGTAATTAACTCTAGGTCGACAGAGAATTCATAATCCTTATCATCAATAAAGATAGGTGAAGTAGCAAACTTAGGATCACATTTCATTCTAGCATTTAGAGATTTTTCTTTATACTTGCATAGTTATTTCTCTAGATCATCTCTATCCTTACAAGCAAGAATATCTCTAGTTGTCTCCTCATTCATAACATAACCTTTCGGTACCTTAGGCAATTCATATCTAGGAAGGCTAGTTCTAGCAGGTGTTTCAGGAGTTTCAGTTTCAAGCTCATCATCAGGTTTAACAACATCATGTTTTATTACTCTAGCAATTTGTTCATCAAGAAATCCACCAAGTGGCACATCATCATTATCAAGAAAGGTACTAGCATCATCATAAGAATTATCCAAAGTAGAAGTAGCATAATCAATAACTTGCGACATATCAGAATTAATAGCATGTGGTGGTGTTGCAAGTTTACTCATAACAGAAGGTGAATCTAAAAGCGAGCTGGATGGCGGTTCCTTACCTCCCTAAATCTTTGAGGGAATATCTTAGTCTTTGCATCCTTCAGATTCTTCATAGTGATAATATGATAATAATCCCAAGTGACTCAACAAATATAGCTATGCTCCCTTGCAACGACGCCAGAAAAAGGTCTTGATAACAAACAAGTATAGGGGATAGCAACAGTTTTCGAGGATAGAGTATTGAACCCAAATTTATAGATTCTACACATGGGGAGCTAAAGAATATTTGAAGGTATTAGCAGCTGAGTTGTCAATTCAACCACACCTAGAGATTAATTATCTGTAGCAAGTAATCAGTAGCAAAGTAGTTCGATAGTTTTGATAATAGCGATAGCAGCAACGCTAACAGTAACAGTGATAGCAGTAATTTTGTAGCAAGTGTAACAGTCATGACAGCAGTAGTAACTTAACAGAAACAATATAAGATAAATTCATAGGCATTGGATCGGTGACTTGTTGGATGATATTCATCATGTGATAGTTATAACCTAGGGCGATACGGCACTAGCTCCATTTCATCGATATAATGTAGGCATGTATTCCGCAAATAGTCATACGTGCTTTATTAAAAGAACTTGCATGACATATTTTGTCCTACCCTCCCGTGGCAGCGGGGTCCATATTGGAAACTAAGGGATATTAAGGCCTCCTATTAAAATAGAACCGTAACAAAGCATTAACACATAGTGAATACATGAACTCCTCAAACTACGGTAATCACCGGAATAAGTCCCGGTTATTGTCACTCCGGGGTTACCGGATCATAACACGTAGTAGGTGACTATAACTTGCAAGATCAGATCTAAAACATGGACATAACGATGAATTCGTAAACAGTTCAGATCTGAGTTCATGGCACCCGGGCCCAAAGTGACAAGCATTAAGCATGGCAAAGTCATAGCAACATCAATCTAAGAACATAGTGGATACTAGGGATCAAGCCCTAACAAAACTAACTCAATTACATGATAAATCTCATCCAACTCCTCACCGACCAGCGAGCCTACGAAGGAATTACTCACTCCCAGTGGGGGGCATCATGGAATTGGCGATGGAGAAGGGTTGGTGATGGCGAAGAACGAAGAAACCCCTCTCCGGAGCCCCAAACGGACTCCAGATCTGCCCTCCCGATGAAGAACAGGGCTTGGCGGCGGCTCCGTCTCGTGGATCGCTATAATTCTTTTTGCCCATTTTTTTTCTCCGAAAATAGGATTTTATAGCGTCGGTTACAGGGTCAGCGGGGCCACCAGGTGGGTACAACCCATCTGGGCGCGCTAGGAGAGGGGGGCGCGCCCTGGTGGGTTGTGCCCACCCAGGTGCCCCTCTCCGGCGGGTCTTGGCTCCAGAATTTCTCTCTTATTATATAAGAATTCCTCGCGAAGTTTTGTTCCATTCCAAGAACCTTTGTTTCTGCACAAAAACAACACCATGGTAGTTCTGCTGAAAATAGCATCAGTTTGGGGTTAGTTTCATTTAAATCATGCAAATTAGAGTCCAAAACAAGAGGAAAAGCGTGAGAAAAAGTAGATACGTTGGAGATGTATCAGGTACCTAAGCACACATAGCATACGAAAAAGGAACCCATCTTTTCGATTGAAAAATGTGAGTCTGTTTTGCCCACTTTATCCATCCCTTAGGGAGTCCTGGATTAGGGGGTGTCCGGATAGCCGAACTATCACCGTTGGCCGGACTCCTGGACTATGAAGATACAAGATTGAAGACTTCGTCCCGTGTCCGGATAGGACTTTCCTTGGCGTGGAAGGCAAGCTTGGCGATATGGATATGTAGATTTCCTACCATTGTAACCGACTCTGTGTAACCCTAACCCTATTCGGTGTCTATATAAACTGAAGGGTTTTAGTCCGTAGGACGAAAAACAATCATACCATAGGCTAGCTTCTAGGGTTTAGCCTCTCGATCTCGTGGTAGATCTACTCTTGTACTACCCATATCATCAATATTAATCAAGCGGGGTAGGGTATTACCTCCATCGAGAGGGCCCGAACACAGGTAAAACATCGTGTCCCTTGTCTCCTGTTACCATCCGCCTAGACGCATGATTCGGGACCCCCTACCCGAGATCCGCGGTTTTGACACCGACATTGGTGCTTTCATTGAGAGTTCCTCTGTATGCGTCACCTATAGGCCCGATGGCTCCTTCAATCATCAAGAACGACGCAGTCCGGTGAGACTTTTCTCCCTGGACAGATCTTCGTATTCAGCGGCTTTGCACTACGGGCCAATTCGCTAGGCCATCTGGAGCGGATCGGCTTCGCCCTGGCCATCAGGTCAGATTTGGAAAGCTTGAACTATACGGCCGATGTCCGCGGAGAGTTGATCTTCAGCGGATTCGAGCCACGGCCGGCGTGCCGCCTGTCTCGATGGAGTGCGATCTAGCTCTGCCGCGAGCAGTACCACGGAGGCCGCACCGATTACTGCTCGACCCTTAATCCGGAGCCGGTTTCACCGATCGAGGGCGGTTGGTTGGACACCGCCTCGAGGCTGAAATCTCTATGGCGATTGAGCGAACACCATCCCGTCCTTTGCAAAGCTCGTGACTCCAGTGCGGACTCCTTTACGGACTCAGAACCTCCCGCGCCCCTGCCGGTCGAATCCGACTGGGCGGCGGTTATGGAGTTCACCGCCGCGGACATCTTTCAGCACTCGCCCTTTGGCGATATCCTGAACTCATTAAAGTCTCTCTCTTTGTCAGGGGAGCCCTGGACGAACTACGGTCAGGAAGGTCGGGATTTGGACGACGAAGAAATTCAACGCCCACCCACCACCCACTTTGTAGCCACTGTCGATGACATAACAGACATGCTCGACTTCGACTCCGAGGACATCGGCGATATGGGCGGCGGCGCGGAGGCGACCAAGAACCAGCGCCCACAGGCAATCGGATAGCCACCTCAACTTACGATATATATATATGGTGGACACACCTAAGGGAAGCGATAACGAGGAGCAGCGAGGCGCTGCGAAGAAAATTCCCTCGGGAAGCGATCAAAGCGGCGTGGCGCCGCTCAAAAACCCCACCTCGACAAAGATAGCGCCCACCCAGACCTAGCCATAGAGCAGGGTGAGCCGGCCGACGACGAACATGCCATTGAGAAACCATCCGAACAGGCCAACTTGGACAAACAACCCGTCCCCGACAAGGACAACAGTCCGGACGATCTCACGCCGGACACGTCATTGGATCAGAACAACCTCCACAAAGAGCTCCTTGCTACTGCGCGTAGCTTGAAAAAGCAGAAACAAAGGCTCAGAACAGCGGAAGACGCACTCCGAATGAGATGGAGTAAATTACTCAACACTGCAGACAAATATGGCGACAGCCGCCAAGCAAAGAGCTACCCAAAGCGCAACTACTGCCCGAATTCGATGAGGAGGCCGTAGAGCCCCCACGATCAAAAAACAAAGAGGCCGCCGGGTCGGATAGACGACCACATGGCAAATGTAGAGCGGCAAGCGGCGCCACACACAAGCCGACACGCGATCCGCGCATAAGGATTCGCACAAAAGGATGGCCGATTAGATCTATCTACGGGCCAAGGAAACAAGTTACAGCGAGCAATACAACACGTCAAATATCCGAACATCACGGCACACCCAAATACAGAGGCGTTGCGCACCCTCTATGTTTCACCGATGAGGTCTTTGGATCATGAATTTCAGCGGGATTCAAGCCCGTAAACATAGAGGCATCTGACGAGCAGGACCACAGGTCTGGATTGAGGATTATATCCTCCACATACACATGGCGGAGGAGATGATCTCCACGCCATAAAATACCTACCCCTCAAGCTCAAAGGGCCAGCCCGGCATTGGCTTAAAAGCCTCCCGAAAACACCATTGGTAGTTGAGAAGAGCTTGAGGATGCTTTTCGGGCCAATTTCCGGGAACCTATGTCCGACCTCCGGACCACAGACGATCTAAGTCACATAACCCAACAGCCGGAGAGTCAGCTCGGAAATTGGAACAGGTTCCTCACCAAAAGAACCAAATAGTCGACTGTCCGGACGCCGAAGCCTTAGCAGCTTTTAAACACAACGTCTGAGACGAATGGCTCGCCAGACACCTTGGCCAGGAAAAGCCAAGAACAATGGCCGCACTAACAAGCCTCATGACCCACTTTTGCGCGGGAGAGGATAGCTGGCTAGCAAGATGCAGTACCAGCGACCCAAGTACATCCGAAGTCAGGGATGGGAATGGGAAACCACGAGCAACACGGACCAGCGCCGGATTAAGAACGGTCCAAAGAGCCTTGGCGATCAACGCCGGATTCAAAAGCTCATGGCGAACAATAAAAACTACCCCTTAAGGACAATAGCGATGAGCTATCCAACTTAAACAAAATCTTGGACAAGATATGCCAAATCCACAGTACTCGGGAAGCACGCAAACCATACCCACAGAGATTGTTGGGTCTTCAAGCGATCCGGCAGACTCAACGCCCGAACACAAGGGGCTCGACACACCAAGTGAGGATGACGACGAGCACCACAAGCGAGCCGGAGAACAAAAGAATTTCCCACAAGAGGTCAAAACAGTAAACTTACTTCAAGTAACAAAGGGAAAAGCAGAGCGGCACCCATTGAATTCTGCGCCGCACAATCTACCCAATGAGTCCCAACACTGGTTGTCAAAACCAATTACCTTCGACCATCGTGACTACTCCGAAAGTATCCGAGCATGATGGACTGCCTTGATACTAGAACCTATAATCGGCTGTCTTCAATTTACGCAAGTCCTAATGGACAGCGGCAGTGATTTAAACCTGCTATATCAGGACACAATCTGCAACATGGGCATAAACCCAAACAGGATTAGCCATAGCAACACTTCCTTTCAAGGAATAATGCCAGGCACATATGCCCATTGTACGGGCTCCCTACTATTGGAAGTTATGTTCGGCTCACCCGACAACTTCCGTCGGGAAAAAGTTGGTCTTCCACATCGCCCCATTTAAAAGTAGCCATCAAGCACTATTGGGACGCGAAGCTTTCGCCCGCTTTAACGCAATACCACATTATGCATCTCTTAAACTTAAAATGCCGGTCCATGAGGCATCATTTCATTAATGGGAAGCTGCGCGTGTCCCTCAAGGAAAGAATGTAAGACTGCCTTAACAGCCTCACACTAATACGGCCTTGCTGGCCAAAAGCGTCTAAAGCAGGTCGTTCAGACCCCGGACACGGTTAGGCGAGTCCGGCATAAATAAACATGATGCTTACTAGCCGCGTTCCCCCCTTACAAGGGGCTCCGCATGTACAACAAGAGACAATAAAGCTCAATTTTACTCATTTTTGAATCATACTCTATTTTATTTCCAATTACATTTTAAGCGCGATCTTTTTCAAACTAAGTTCCCCTCTTTTCTGAGATGGACGCCGTGCTATACCCGTCGAGATCGACACAACGGAGACACATGCAGAGCGTGCGTGAGGGCCCGTTGCAAGGATTCTTTTGATTAAGACCACTGCATAAACCTTTTTCACTGTCTCTTGTTGTTACTCATCCCCGGTCTCTTATTATAACCGAGGAGGAGGTGGCGTTTTGCATCGGCCGCGTCAGAAGTTTGCACGTACCTGGACACGAGGGGCTTGTTACCAAGGGCATTGTTCAGCCCGCTTTATAAAAGACCGAATACCTTAGGGAGTGTTCGGTGTCTCGAGTTAGGCCTTATATGCATCAGCTCCGAATCATGTCTTTGGTCAAATGTTGGGTTTGCCCGGCTCCACGTGTTTTGCTGCCTTACGTTACTGTTCTATCGGCTAACGCGGCACCGGAGAACTATCGCGATTGTGCCCGGTTGGCGGGCGAGCACCTCAGTAGAGAAAGCCAAAACTGACTGTCATGATATAGCGAGAGACTGGTCAACCACTCGATGACTCACCGGAATGTTTAGAATTCCTCCGCATTAACGAAGGACCGTTTTCCGGTCAGGCACATACGCACCCTGAATCCGGGTGAGTGCGGGGCCCCCAGGGGCTATATAGTAGCCCCACCATCGAACTCCTATGGCTAAGTGAAAGTGATAAAGCATTATAGTCCGGTTGCCTAGTTTGCTACGCCACCACCTCCTTTATAGGACCAAGACGTTCGATTAAGTGTGAAAGCGCGACTTCTTTGCAAACACCCCGCACTATGTGCGTGAAATGTCAAGACTGCCATCTTTCGGGTTATATACATATATCGTCAACGGCCGCCTGAGGAGGTAGTTTGCTACTTGAAGGCACAAGTATAAAAAGCTCTTACATTAAATTGAAACGTTGTTTCATAAAATTATACATGTCATTCAAACATAACATCCTTCGAGCACTGACGAAGACTTCTTTCCCCGTTTTGAGATCTACATATAATATTAGGAATTCTACAGAGCTCCCACTCACTTTCTTGTAAATACAGGCTTCACCAAAGTCTGTATAAAACCATATGCTTTGATCACCTCATCAAAGCATATATTCCAACTCCGAGATGCTTGCACCAGTCCATAGATGGATCATTTGGAGCTTGCACACTTTGTTAGCACCTTTAGGATCGACAAAACCTTCTGGTTGCATCATATACAACTCTTCTTTAAGAAATCCATTAAGGAATGCAGTTTTGACGTCCATTTGCCAGATTTCATAATCATAAAATGCAGCAATTGCTAACATGATTCGGATGGACTTAAGCATCGCTACGGGTGAGAAAGTCTCATCGTAGTCAACCCCTTGAACTTGTCGAAAAACTTTTGCGACAAGTCAAGCTTTGTAGATAGTAACATTACCATCAACATCAGTCTTCTTCTTGAAGATCCATTTATTCTCAATGGCTTGCCGATCATCGGGCAAGTCCACCAAAGTCCATACTTTGTTCTCATACATGGATCCTATCTCAGATTTCATGGCCTCAAGCCATCATCGAATCTGGGCTCATCATTGCTTGTTCATAGTTAATTAGGTTCATCATGGTCTAGTAACATGACTTCCGGGACAGGATTACCGAACCACTGCAGTGCGGGCGTGCTGCTCGACCTACGAGGTCCAGTAGTAACTTGATCCGAAGTTTCATGATCATCATCATTAGCTTCCTCTCTAGTTGGTGTAGGCATCACGGGAACAGATTTCTATGATGTGCTACTTTCCAAATTGAGAGAAGGTACAATTACCTCATTCTACTTTCCTCCCACCCACTTCTTTCAAGAGAAACTCCTTCTCTAGAAATGTTCCATTCTTGGCAACAAAGATCTTGCCTTTGGATCTATGGTAGAAGGTGTACCCAATTGTTTCCTTAGGGTATCCTATGAATACGCATTTCTCCAATTTGGGTTTGAGCTTATTAGGCTGAAGCCTTTTGACATAAGTGTCGCAACCCCAAACTTTAAGAAACGACAGCTTAGGTTTCTGGCCAAACCACAGTTCATACAGTGTCGTCTCAACGGATTTAGACGGTGCCCTATTTAAGGTGAATGCAGCTCTCTCTAATGCATAACTCCAAAACGATAGTGGTAAATCGGTAAGAGACATCATAGATCGCACCATATCTAATAAAGTACGGTTACGATGTTCGGATACACCATTGCGCTCTGGTGTTCCAGGTGGCGTGAGTTGTGAAACTATTTCACATTGTTTTAAAATGAAGACCAAACTTGTAACTCAAATATTCGCCTCCACGATCAGATTGTAGAAACTTTATTTTCTTATTACGATGATTCTCCACTTCACTCTGAAATTCTTTGAACTTTTCAAATGTTTCGGACTTGTGTTTCATTAAGTAGATATACCCATATCTGCTCAAATCATCTGTGAAAGTCATAAAATAACGATACCTGCCGCGTGTCTCAACACTCATTGGACCGCATACATCGGTATGTATTATTTCCAGTAAGTCATTGTGTGGCACCCCGGCTCAGAGAAACCGGAACGCCCCGTATTCCAGCCCAGAGATCGAGGAGAAGTCTTCTGGAATACGGCACTGCTTAGCATAGAACCAATCAACTCTTTATTTCAATATATATGGATACAAGAGTTACATCGGCACGGTGACACTATGCCTGCCACGATTGCTCCATGCAAGCAGCAGAACAACACGATGCAGCGGAATAACTCTAACGTCGGACAATGACAACGGTGATGAACTCCACTCCGTAGGGACTCTGACTGGAACACTTATCCTAGCTCGCAAACAAGGGATCCACGGCAAACAAGCAATCAAATCTGGCATGACCTGCAAACTGGCATGACACGCCAGGTCAGTACATTGAATGTACTTGCAAGCTCACAGCAATCAAGACAAACAACAACATGGCATTTATAGGTTAACAAGGATTAACAGGATACTATCAGAACAACATGGCATATACAACATGATACAGCTAGAACAATACAAGCATGGCATGAACATATGATGATACTAACATGCAACATGATGAAGCTATCATGCACCGACTTACTCTGCTCGGGTTACCTCGTAACCATCACATACATCATCTTACCATCACGGACATCACACGATCATCTCAGGATCCAATCAAGCTTGGTATTACCATACCATAGTAATCATTACATGACCACAAGGAGCTTAACCTTTAACCGTGACTCTCGCATAACACCACAAATATCCAGCAACTCGGTATCCTCGATACCTCAGTGATCATCTCAGGATCACAGTCCACCTCTTTCTCATCATTGAACCAGGGTTGTTATTAAGCACATTATTATTATTACTGTTGACCCATAGTGTGACCAACTATGAACTGGGCCCTTATCCGCACGCGCGGCTATCGATAGATTTAATATACACTCTGCAGAGGTTAGCACACTATACCCACACCACGGAATCCGTGGCCTCGCACTCCCATTTGGGTGGACCAACGACATTCCGACCAAACAGATCTACTGCCCATGACACTCTCCTGGCCACTCCGACCAACTCCCCTTTGGGCTAAGTCATGGGTGGCCCTGTGCCTACCAGAGGCATCAACAGCCACCGTTGTGGTAAACAAAAACGGTCCCAAACGAGGACATGTGCACATAACCAAACTCAGGCTCACAAGGCTTATGCCGTCCTACCCAGCCAAGGTAGCGCCCACGCATAATCTTCCCTCGTTGGAGGCACCAGCGAGAGTCATGACAATAAACCCAGTTAGGACCTCCCCATAAAAGGCAAATGTGGTTGCACTGGTCAGCTCGATGTGGTGGCACCATGACTCAGCCAACAGTTGTTCAAGTTTGATTTAAGTCCAGTTTAACTTGAATGCGATAAGCCGAGCCATATTAAAATAACATGATGCAACTATAATGCATGATATCAACATAAGCATGGGGGTGCAACATAATCATCGAGCATATCAACAACAATAAACAATATATCCAAATGAGCAGGGCAGACTGACGAGCATGAATATCACAAGTATAACACTACTCATAGCATAACATGACCACTAGCATCAACAATAAGTACTAAGCAAGAACATCAATAATACTACCAAGTAAGCATGTAACCAACTAGGTGCAATAGAACATGCATAGCAACGGTACTGATAACAGATATTAAACATGCAACAGATGAGCATCACTACCACCAGAGTGTACTTCTACTACCAAGCAAGGCATACGAAAGTAATATTAGCAAGAATACATGATAACCAGGTGCATATGAACATAGCATGAAAGTGAACACAAATCCATAAGCATCACTGAAACAACGACAACAATATCAAAACAACCAGACATTTATTAAATATTCAATTTGAAAACCATGGCTACTGCATGGCCATCATGCAAGTGGGTGTTGTGGCTTGCTTGGGGGTGAATAATACACCGGGGAGAAGTGCGGAACAATCGCGGAAGGAATCGTCGGAAAGGTTTCTCTCCCGGTGGGGCTGATTAGGGGCATGGGCATAAAGGTCATTTTCATAGTGGGACCACCTAGTGAAAATGATACCAAAAGATAGAGCTCAACGAGACGAAGAACTAGGATTTGGGTTCACCTCAATCGGAGTTACGGTTGTGGAGATACGAGGGTTGGAACATTAGGGACTAATCTGTAAAAGTTTCCTCACAAATAGGCCCCTGGTGGAAAAACAGAAAGCGTCTTTGGAATACGCCTTATGTATAGGAAATCGTATTCTCAACCGTAGTAGAACTAAAATGCGCTTTCAGAGTTGGCAAAACGTGTTCTCAGCAGAAGTATACTCGAGTACGTTTTCCTGAGAGTAAAATGTATTCTCTGAAACACGCTTCCACTTAAAAACGCGCGGGCCCGGGGCTGGTCAGCAGTGTGAGACTTACGGGTGGGGCCCGGGTTGACTCCTTCCTCTCTCTCCTGTCTTCTTCTTTCTCCTGACAAGGAACAGAGGAGGCGAGGCCGAGCGCACGCCGGCGCTGGCCCCGGCGGCTCAAGCCATCTCCGGCCGAGGTAGGGGCACCGGCGGCCTCGGATGAAGGTGCCGCACACGCCTGGTGCACCAGCCGCGTAGGGGGGAGAGCAGGGCGGCCGTGGCCTACGGCAATAGGGAGCAGGGGAGGCGGCGGCTGTTCTTGGGGACGGCGGCCACAACCACTCCGGTGACTAGTTGAGGGGAGGGGGCTTGGTGGGTAGTGGGGAGGCCTCTGGTGGTGGCGGACGGAAGAGAGGGGCTCGGCTTGAGCTAATTTAGCGGCGATGAGCGACGGCCAAGCTACTGACAAGGAGGGCTCTGGATTCGAAGGGATGGGTCGGGGAGGTTGTTGGGAGGGTGAGGAAGAGGCCAGTGTGCTCGGAGGGGCTTGGGACGGGCTATAAATAGATGGGGAAACGCGGGTGGGTGAGCACGGCCACGTGACACGTCGTCGGAGCCACAGACGCGTGGGCATGCGAGCTTGCTCGATGGTAGGCGACACGGGGGAGCAGAGGGCCGGCTCACGGGGCACAAGAAGTCGAAGAGCACGGGGAGGAAGACGTCGCGGCGCGAATAGAGACGGTCGGTGATGACCCACAAGTATAGGGGATCAATTGTAGCTCATTTCGATAAGTAAGAGTGTCGAACCCAACGAGGAGCAGAAGGAAATGACAAGTAGTTTTCAGTAAGGTAATGTCTGCAAGTGCCGGAACTGTAAGTAGCGAGTAGTTTGATAGCAAGATAATTTGTAACGAGCAAGTAACGATAGTAGCAATAAGTATGCAGCAAGGTAGCCCAATCCTTTTGAGGCAAAGCACGGGCCAAAACGGTCTCTTATGATAAGCAAAGCGTTCTTGAGGGTACACGGGAATTTCATCTAGTCACTTTCATCATGTTGGTTTGATTTGTGTTCGCTACTTTGATAATTTGATATGTGGGTGGACCGGCGCTTAGGTGTTGTTCTTACTTGAACAAACCTCTTACTTATGATTAACTCTGCCGCAAGCATCCGCAACTATGAGAAAAGTATTAAGAATAAATTCTAACCATAGCATTAAACTCTAGGATCCAATCGTTCCCTTACGGAATAGTGCATAAACTGGGGTTTAAGCTTCTGTCACTCTCGCAACCCACCATCTAATTGCTACTCCACAATGCACTCCCTTAGGCCCAAATATGGTGAAGTGTCATGTAGTCGGCGTTCACATGACACCACTAAGGGAATCACAACATACATACCATCAAAATATCAAACACATATCAAATTCACATGATTACTTGCAACATGATTTATCCCGTGACCTCAAGAACAAAAGTAACTACTCACAAATAATCAACATGCTCATGATCAGAGGTATTAATATGCATAATGGATCTGAACATATAATCTTCCACCAAATAAACCATATAGTAATCAACTACAAGATGTAATCAACACTACTAGTCACCCCCTAGCAACAATCTATAGTTTCGGTAACAAGATTGAATACAAGTGATGAACTAGGGTTTGAGATGAGATGGTGCTGGTGAAGATGTTGATGGAGATTTCCCTCCCCAAGATGGGAGAGTTGTTGGTGACGATGATGACGATGATTTCCCCCTCTGGGAGGGAAGTTCCCCCGGCAGAATCGCTCCGCCGGAGGGCAAAAGTGCTCCTGGCCAAGTTCCGCCTCGAGGCAGTGACGTTAAAATCTGAAAGTATTCCCCTTATTTTTTTCTAGGTCAAAATCACTTATATACCAGAAGATGGGCACCGGAGGTGGGCCGAGGAGGCCACAACCCACCAGGGCGCGCTAGGGGGGCCTGGCGCACCCAGGTGGGTTGTTCCCACCTGGTGGCCCCCCTCTGGTACTTATTGGCTCCAATATTTCTTATATATTCCATAAAAAATCTCCGTGAAGTTTCAGCTCATTTTGAGTTGTGCAGAATAGGTAGCTTGGCGTAGCTTTTTCAGGTCCAGATTTCCAGCTACCGGAATTCTCCCTCTTGGTGTGTACCTTGCAAATTATGAGAGAAAAGGCATTAGAATTACTCCAAAAAGCATTATTTTGGATAAAAACATTATAAATAACAGTAAGAAAACATGATGCAAAATGGACGTATCAACTCCCCTAAGCTTAGACCTCGCTTGTCCTTAAGCGAAAACCAAAATCGAAAAACATGTCCACATGCTTTGTGTCGATAAAAACAAAATACTGACATAGAAACATATAACAGCAACAAACTTAATCATAAAAAATTTATCATAGAACTTTTATCATACACCTCCCATCAATAAGTAATAGTTCATCACACAATCAAAGTATAAAGCAAAAAACTTTATTAGAAACCAACAAACTATGTTCTCAGTCAACTTTGCAACTACAATTCATCATCTTTCGAGGAAGGGTCACATGTCGGAGCCTTTAGGAAAGTCCACATACTCAACCATCATATAGTCTTCTATGATTACTAACACTCACCGGGTACACATGAGCAAAACGTTTCAACTGGACACATAGAAAGATAGGGGCTTATTGTTTCGCCTCCCGACATGCTCACCTCAAGGGTGATGTCAACAATAATACTCATGCTATCTATATTCAACTGCACATATGTACCTAGATCTTTCCTCACCACATGATGCTTGCCAAAAGAGAAAAGTAAAATGAATAGAAGTCAAACTTTGACTCTTTACATAAAAGTAAATACATAAAAAGTAAAAGATAGGCCCTTCGCAGAGGGAAGCAGAGGTTGCCATGCGTTTATTTGTTTGCATGCTCAACCCCTTAGTGCCAAAGAACGTCACGTTACATTGCCCCTTAAGATGACAACCTTTATTATGCAGTCTGTCGCTTTTATTCTTTGTCATCCAAGTTCGTGCAACAATTTTCTCTTACACTAAAAGATCTCACATATTTAGAAGCAATTTTTATTGCCTTGTTGCACCGATGACAACTTACTTGAGGGATCTTGTTCAATCCCTAGGTAGGTATGGTGGACACTTGAAAAATATTTGGGTTTAAGGGTTTTTGGATGCACAAGTAGTATCTCTACTTGGTGCGGAATTTTTGTCTAGCAAAGATAGGGGCAAGCATCACATGTTAAAGGATCTATGACAATATGACTTCTATGTGAATATAAACATACATAAACCATTACGTTGTCTTCCTTGTCCAATGTCAACAATTTTGGCATATAATATTTTGGTGAGAGCTCACAATCACAAAAGATTTCTAGGATAGTATATTTATATGTGAATCTTCCCTTCCCTCATTAATTGTTTCATGAGTTGCATCACTGACTAATGCTATGCTTGTCAATCTCTAATAAAATTTTCTTACTTACACTTTTCCTTATGTGGTGCTATTACCTACCATAGGATTAGTATATGATCTTATTGATTTATTTCCTTTCTTTTGTTTGCCTTCTTTCTCTTTTCTTTTCTTTATTTGCAACAAGAAAGTAAAGAAAATAAAAACTCAAACTAACTTTATTATATAACTTGCACACGTTAACAATGGTAGATCACTAAGCAAACTTTCAAAGAAGAAAAGATTGAACTAAACTTTATTCATCTAAGCAAAATATTGAACTAAGATAAGTAGAACCGAAAAGATAGTGGGATGATACGATACCGGGGCACCTCCCCCGAGCTTGGCGGAAGCCAAGGGGAGTGCCCATACCCGACACTCAGTTCTCCTTCGGTGGCGTCCGTAGGCTCCTCTCTCTTCGTCTCGATCCTCATCAGCCAAGCATCTTCTTCCATGTGGTTGGAGGAGCAGGAAGACATGATGCCTAGCTTGACAAATCTGACAGAAACAACTAGAAAATAGAACAGAGGATTTTCTCTGCGATATGGTGGTTAACAGGTTCGGGAAGTATATATAGAATTTATATCTTGGAGGACAAGCATATGGAAGAAAACCGGAGTACGGGAGGTGTCCCAGGTGGGCACAACCCGCCTGGGCGCGCCTTGTGTCTTGTGCCCACCAGGGGACGCTTCCTGGAAGTTTCTTTATTTCCAAAATTTTAAAATATCCCAAAACTGATAAAAAATATTTTTGCAGATTTTTGGAGTCCGTTTACTTACCGTATCACGTACCTCCTTATTTAGACGATTACGGAGTGTTAGGAACGACTCTTTTATGTGTTCTTCCGGTGTCAAAGTTTGGATAATATTGCTTTCAACATTAATAGGCGTACCTGAGATATAGTGCTTTATTCGTTGCCCATTGACAACCTTCGGGTTAGTACCTTCGAAGTTATTTATTTGATAGCTCCTGACCGGTAAACCTCCTCGATGACATAGGGGCCTTCCCATTTTGAGAGGAGTTTGCCTGCAAAGAATCTAAAATGAGAGTTGTACAAAAGAACATATTCTCCTACTTTAAATTCGCGTTTTGGAATTCTTTTGTCATGCCATCTTTTAACTTTCTCTTTGAATAACTTTGCATTTTCATAAGCTTGGGTTCTCCATTCATCCAATGAGCTTATATCAAATAACCTCTTTTCACCAGAAAGTTTGAAATCATAGTTGAGTTCTTTAACTGCCCAGTATACTTTATGTTCTAACTCAAGAGGTAAATGACAAGCTTTTCCATAAGCCATTTTATAAGGAGACATACCCATAGGATTTTTATAAGATGTTCTATAAGCCCAAAGTGCATCATCTAATTTCTTACACCAATTCTTCCTGGACATATCAACTGTCTTTTGCAAAATTAATTTTATTTCTCTATTGCTAAGCTCAACTTGCGCACTAGACTGAGGATGATAAGGTGATGCAATTCTATGGTTAACATCATATCTAGCAAGCATTTTACGAAAAGCACCATGAATAAAGTGTGAACCACCATCAGTCATTAAATATCTAGGAACTCCAAACCTTGGGAAAATAACTTCCTTAAGCATTTTAATAGAGGTGTTGTGATCAACACTACTAGTTGGAATAGCTTCTACGCATTTAGTAACATAATCAACATCAACCGAAATATGTGTATACCCATTAGAGGAAGGAAAAGGTCCCATGTAATCAAATCCCCAAACATCAAATGGTTCAACAGCAAGTGAATAGTTCATAGGCATTTCTTGACGCTTACCAATATTACCTTTTCTTTGGCATTCTTCACATGGTGAGACATACTTACGAGCATCCTTGAAGAGAGTAGGCCAATAAAATCCAGATTGCAATACCTTGTGAGCAGTTCTATCTCCAGCATGATGCCTTCCATATGGTTCGGAGTGACATTTCCGTAGGATTTGCCCCTGTTCATGCTCAGGTACACAACGTCTAATAATACCATCTACTCCTTGTTTATAAAGATGTGGGTCATCCCAAAAGTAATGTCTTAAATCGTAGAAGATTTTTTTCCTTTTGTTGGTAAGTAAAGCTAGGTGGCAAATATTTAGCAACAATGTAATTAGCATAGTCAGCATACCAAGGAGTACTATTAGCAACATTTATTGCAACTAACTGCTCATCAGGAAAGCTATCATTAATAGGCAGTGGGTCATCAAGCACATTTTCAAGCCTAGACAAGTTATCAGCTACGAGGTTCTCAGCTCCTTTTCTATCAATAATATGCAAATCAAATTCTTGTAGCAAGAGAACCCAACGGATAAGTCTAGGTTTAACATCTTTCTTTTTCATAAGATATTTAATGGCAGCATGGTCTGTGTGAACAGTTACTTTGGAATCAACAATATAAGGTCTAAATTTATCACAAGCAAACACCACTGCTAAGAATTCTTTTTCGGTAGTAGCATAATTTCTTTGAGCACTGTCTAGAGTTTTACTAGCATAATGAATAACATTCAATTTCTTATCAACTCTTTGTCCTAGAACAGCACCAAAAGCATAATCACTAGCATCACACATAATTTCAAAAGGCAAGTTCCAATCAGGTGGTTGAACAATAGGTGCAGTAATTAAAGCTTTCTTGAGTGTTTCAAAGGCTTCTAAACAATCATCATAAAAAACAAAAGGAACATCCTTTTGCAAAAGATTAGTGAGAGGCCTAGAAATTTTAGAGAAGTCTTTAATAAACCTCCTATAGAAACCAACATGGCCTAGGAAACTACAAATACCTTTGATGTCCTTGGGACATGGCATTTTCTCAATAGCACCAACCTTAGCTTGGTCCACTTCAATACCTTTTTCAGAAATTTTATGACCCAAGACAATACCTTCATTAACCATAAAGTGGCACTTCTCCCAATTCAAGATAAGATTTTTTTGTTCACATCTCTGCAAAACTCGATCACGATTGCTTAAACAATCATCAAAAGACTTCCCCTAAATAGAGAAGTCATCCATGAAAACCTCAACAAGCTTTTCACAAAAATCAGAGAATATAGCCAACATGCATCTTTGAAAGGTAGCAGGTGCATTACATAAAGCAAAAGGCATACGTCTATAAGCATATGTTCCAAAAGGACAAGTAAAAGTGGTCTTTTCTTGATCAGATTGAGGAACAGGTATTTGTGAAAAGCCAGAATATCCATCAAGGAAACAAAAGTGTGTGTGCTTAGATAATCTTTCAAGCATTTGATCAATAAAAGGCAAAGGTAATGATCTTTTCTAGTAGCTTTATTTAGTTTTCTGAAATCAATTACCATTCTATAGCCTGTAACAATTCTTTGTGGAATAAGTTCATTCTTATCATTAGGAACAACAGTAATACCTCCTTTCTTAGGGACACAATGAACATGACTTACCCATCTACTATCAGCTATAGGATATATTATGCCTGCTTCCAGAAGTTTTAATATTTCCGTTCTTACCACCTCTTTCATCTTCCGATTTAACCAACGTTGGTGATCAACAACAGGTTTAGCATCAGGTTCCATATTAATTTTGTGCTGACATAGAGTGGGACTAATGCCCTTCAAATCATCAAGAGTATATCCAATAGTATCTCGGTGCTTCCTTAGAACTTTCAATAATCTTTCTTCTTCATGCTCTGAAAGGTTAGCACTGATAATAACAGGATATAGTTTCTTTTCATCAAGATAAGCATATTTCAAAGTGTCTGGCAATTGTTTTAATTCAAACACAGGATCACCCTTAGGTGGAGGAGGACCTCCCAGAGTTTCAATAGGCAAGTTGTGTTTAAGTAGAGGACGTTGTTCAAAGAAAATATTATCTATTTCATTTCCTTCATGCATATGTAAATCATTTTCATGGTCTAGCAAGTATTGTTCTAAAGGATCAGTAGGTGGCACAACAATAGAAGCAAGACCAATTAATTCATCCTTACTAGGCAACTCTTTTGCATGATGTTTTCTACTAAAATTGGAAAAATTAAACTCATGAAACTCATCACCAAAGCTAACACCCACAGTTTGTCTCTGGCAATCTATCTTAGCATTAACTGTGTTCAAGAAAGGTCTACCAAAGATAATGGGACAGAAGTCATCTGGTGGGGAACCAAGAACAAGAAAATCAATAGGGTATTTTACTTTCCCACACAAGACTTCATCATCCCTAATGATCCCACAAGGTGATATGGTGTCTCTATTAGCAAGTTTAATAGTAACATCTATGTCTTCTAACTCTGTAGGTGCTATGTCTTCCCTAAATTCTTGATATAACTTGTAAGGAATAGCACTCACACTAGCACCCATGTCACATAAACCATGATAACAGTAATCTCCTAATTTAACTGAAATGACAGGCAGGCCAACGACTGGTCTATTTTTATCTCTTTTTCGGGTTTGGCAATTCTAGCAGCTTCTGCACAGAAGTAGATAACATGCTCATCCACATCTTCCTCTAAGAGATCTTTAACTATAGCAATATTTGGTTCAACTCTAATTTGTTCATCGGGTTTAAGTGTTCTAACAGAGCTTTTGTTAACCATAGTTAAAACTTTAGCATGTTCCTTTATCCTAATAGGAAAAGGTGGTTTTTCAATATAAGCAGTAGGAACAACTGTATCAACATTATAGAGTATAGTTTCTTCTTTAACTGGTACTGGTTCTTTAGTTTCATCTTTAAGAGGTGGGTGATATTTAAACCACTTCTCTTTATGGAGTTCAACATGAGTAGCAAATGATTCACAAAAGGAGGCTACTATCTCAGAGTCAAGTCCATATTTAGTGCTAAACCTTTGAAAAGCATCGGTATCCATAAAAGATTTTTTTTATACACAATCATACTTAAGCTTTATACCCGACTCTTTACCTTCGTCGAGTTCCCAATCTTCAGAGTTGCGTTTAACTCTTTCCAAAAGATCCCACCGGAATTCAATAGTTTTTTTCATAAAAGAACCAGCACAAGAAGTATCCAGCATGGTTTGATCATTACGAGAAAGTCGAGCATAGAAGTTCTGAATAATAATTTCTCTTGAGAGCTCATGATTGGGGCATGAATATAGCATTGACTTAAGCCTCCCCCAAGCTAGAGCAATACTTTCTCCTTCACGAGGCCAAAAATTATATATATAATTCCGATCACGATGAACTAGATGCATAGGATCAAATTTTTGGTGAAACTCCAACTTTAAATGATTCCAATTCCATGATCCAATATCATCACATAGCCTATACCATGCCAATGCTTTTCCCTTCAAAGATAAAGGGAAAACCTTTTTCATCACCTCATCTCCGGGTAAACCTGCAAGCTTGAACAATCCACGGATTTGTTCTACATGTATCAAGTGCATATCACGATGTTCGGTTCCATCTCCTGCATAAGGATTAGCTAGCAGTTGTTCTATCATACCCGAAGGAATTTCATATTCAATATTTTTAGTAGGTGCAGTAGGTTGAGGGGCAAGTAATTGTGGTTCTGGACGAGGTGAAGATACCCCGAACAAACCCCTCAAAGGATTATTTTCCATAGCATGTGACAATAAATTTCAGCACACTATATAAATGTTTCCTTACCGAATTCCACTTACCAAAGGCGCTTCACTCCCCGGCAACGGCGCCAGAAAATAGCCTTGATGACCCACAAGTATAGGGGATCAATTTTAGCTATTTTTGATAAGTAAGAGTGTCGAACCCAACGAGGAGCAGAAGGAAATGACAAGTAGTTTTCAGTAAGGTAATGTCTGCAAGTGCTGAAACTGTAAGTAGCGAGTAGTTTGATAGCAAGATAATTTGTAACGAGCAAGTAACGATAGTAGCAATAAGTATGCAACAAGGTAGCCCAATCCTTTTGAGGCAAAGGATAGGCCAAAATGGTCTCTTATGATAAGCAAAGCGTTCTTGAGGGTACACGGGCATTTCATCTAGTCACTTTCATCATGTTGGTTTGATTTGTGTTCGCTACTTTGATAATTTGATATGTGGGTGGACGATTGCTTAGGTGTTGTTCTTACTTGAACAAACCTCCTACTTATGATTAACCCTCCATAAGCATCCGCAACTATGAGAAAAGTATTAAGAATAAATTCTAACCATAGCATTAAACTCTAGGATCCAATCGTTCCCTTACGAAATAGTGCATAAACCGGGGTTTAAGTTTCTGTCACTCTTGCAACCCACCATCTATTTACTACTCCAAAATGCATTCCCTTAGGCCCAAATATGGTGAAGTGTAATTTAGTCGACGTTCACATGACACCAGTAAGGGAATCACAACATACATACCATCAAAATATCAAACACATATCAAATTCACATGATTACTTGCAACATGATTTATCCCGTGACCTCAAGAACAAAAGTAACTACTCACAAATAATCAACATGCTCATGATCAGAGGGGTATTAATATTCATAATGGATCTGAACATATAATCTTCCACCAAATAAATCATGTAGTAATCAACTACAAGATGTAATCAACACTACTAGTCGCCCCCTAGCAACAATCTATAGTTCCGGTAACAAGATTGAATACAAGAGATGAACTAGGGTTTGAGATGAGATGGTGCTGGTGAAGATGTTGATGGAGATTACCCTCCCCAAGATGGGAGAGTTGTTGGTGATGATGATGACGATGATTTCCCCCTCCGGGAGGGAAGTTCCCCCGGCAAAATCGCTCCGCCGGAGGGCAAAAGTGCTCCTGCCCAAGTTCCTCCTCGAGACGGCGGCGTTCCATCCCGAAAGTCTTACCCTTGTTTTTTCTAGGTCAAAATCACTTATATACCAGAAGATGGGCACCAGAGGTGGGCCCAGGAGACCACAACCCACCAGGGCGCGCCAGGGGGGCCTGGCGCGCCCAGGTGGGTTGTGCCCACCTGGTGGCCCCCCTATGGTACTTATTGGCTCCAATATTTCTTATATATTCCTTAAAAATCTCCATGAATTTTCAGCTCATTTGGAGTTGTGTAGAATAGGTAGCCTGACGTAGCTTTTTCAGGTCCACATTTCCAGCTGCCGGAATTCTCCCTCTTGGTGTGTACCTTGCAAATTATGAGAGAAAAGGCATTAGAATTACTCCAAAAAAGCATTATTATGGATAAAAACATTATAAATAACAGTAAGAAAACATGATGCAAAATGGACGTATCAATCGGCTACAGTTCGCCCGTGGACGCGCTCTGTTCACGACGGGGACGGATCGCCAGGGAAACAAACGATGGGGGAAGTGGCTCCAGGAGGACGGCTACGATGAGAGGGAGCTAGGGGACATTCCCGTGCTCTCTGAGACGTTGAGCAGAGAGTCGGAGAAGAGGATAGAGGAGCCAGAGCACGCGGACGCCATGCCAAAACGGTGGTCACCGTGCAGACTGGCATGGAGAGGACTCGAGAGGCAGGCAAACGATGTCTAAGGTGTAGTCCCTTCTCCCAGGAGCAGACATGAGGTGATAGATCAACAAGGCAGGCTCTGGATCGATGGGATTACTCCACTGAAGTTTGTTGTTGCGAACTTGGTTGTGCACTGGTGATCAACAGGAAATTGATTGGAGCCAAAGCTATTGTCTGGGAGGTTTAACTAAGGAAGGACTACGATCTTGGGGAGTTTGAGGATAAATGGACCAATAATTAATATAGTTGCTTTGCAACTGACCAAAATGGTCCAGAAAAGAGATTATGATGATGCACTCAAATGATGAAGCCACTTGAGCTGAAATTTGGCAAGACAGGGTTATTTGGGCATATGAAGATGCTGTAAGAATTTCTTGCCAAATGGTACTTCCTTCACAGCTATCCTCTCTGTCCAGAAACTTGGGAAAATTCTAGATAAATAAGGGCTTGATGAAATGAGCCAAAATCTTGTGAAGATAGGTTATATGGGTAGGAGAAGGTCCTGAAAAATTTTCAGCAGTAATGGAGCAGGATAAAATATACTTGCTTCACTAGTTGAAAATTTGGACAGAAACAAAGATTTGAAGGTGCTCGCATGGATGCATAGCATGATCTCAAATCTTGTGGAGAGATTTGATTTGATGATATGAAGGACCATGCAAAGTTTCAACTCATTTGGACCATCCTAGCTAGTACTTCCTTCACAAACAAGTCCCTCAGACAGGAATTTTGAAAAATTGCTCAGGAATATTCACTAGGCAAATTAAGTTGAATTCTGGCATGAGGCAATTATTTGGAGACGAAAAGGTGTCCAAAAAGTTTGAGGTCAATTGGGCAAAGGTAAGTAGCACTCGCTTCACAAACTGACATTTAGGACGGAATATGAAAGGAATTAATTGAGCATGATGAGGAACATGGCAAATGAAATATTTTGCCATATTTGAGGAAGATATGACCCAAACAATTTATGAGAATTATTTGGGAATTTTAGGAGTGACATAAATATAGGTTGCTTCACAACATAGGGCAAATTGGGTTATTCCTTCAATAGAAAAGGAATATTCCCAAGGAAAAGAATATTGGGGTTTGGTCCAAGATGGAAATGGCAAGGTCTAGGGATGAGTATGAGGATGACAAGCCACTCTAGAAAAGAAGAAGAGGTCATCTTCTCCAGTTTCTAGACCACATAGCCACGGAAAAAGAAAACTCAAGCAAAAACCTCAGAAAATCAAAAGAAAAAGAAAGGGCCAAAAACCAGGCTCTGACACATTGGCTCGCTCCATTGTTTCGGAGAATGGAGTTTTAGTCATCTTGCCCATGTGGCATGGTTCGCAAGTATCAAATGATTCATAATCAAGTGATTCCAAAAGCCCATCTGCATGGAGTTTCTTCATGCGCTTTACACCAATATGACCTAAACGGCAATGCCATAAATATGTTGCATTATCATTATCAACTTTGCATCTTTTGGCATCAATATTATGAATATGTGTATCACTACGATCGAGATTCAACAAAAATAGACCACTCTTCAAGGGTGCATGACCATAAAGATATTACTCATATAAATAGAACAACCAGTATTCTCTGATTTAAATGAATAAACGTCTCGCACTAAACAAGATCCACATATAATGTTCATGCTCAACGCTGGCACCAAATAACAATTATTCAGGTCTAAAACTAATCCCGAAGGTAGATGAAGAGGCAGCGTGCCGACGGCGATCACATCGACCTTGGAACCATTCCCGACGCGCATCATCACTTCGTCCTTAGCCAATCTTCGTTTAATCTATAGCTCCTGTTTTGAATGACAAATATGAGTAATCGAACCAGTATAAAATACCCAGGCGCTACTATGAGCATTAGTAAGGTACACATCAATAACATGTATATCAGATATACCTTTGTTCACTTTGCCATCCTTCTTATCCGCCAAATACTTGGGGCAGTTCCGCTTCCAATGACCAGTCCCTTTGCAGTAGAACCACTCAGTTTCAAGCTTGGTTCTAGCTTTGGGCTTCTTCCCGGGAGTGGCAACTTGCTTGCCATTCCTCTTGAAGTTCCCCTTCTTTCCCTTGCCCTTTTTCTTGAAATTAGTGGTCTTGTTGACCATCAACACTTGATGTTCCTTCTTGATTTCTACCTCCGCAGCCGTGAGCATTGCGAAGAGCTCGGGAATTGTCTTGTCCATCCCTTGCATATTATAGTTCATCACGAAGCCTTTGTAGCTTGGTGGCAGTGATTGAAGAACTCTGTCAATGACACTATCAACTGGAAGATTAACTCTCGGCCGAGTTAAGTGATTGTGATATATACCCAGACATTTTGAGTATGTGTCACTGACAGAACTATTCTCCTCCATCTTGCAGCTATATAACTTGTTGGAGACTTCATATCTCTCAACCCGGGCATTTGCTTGGAATATTAACTTCAACTCCTGGAACATCTCATATGCTCCATGACGTTCAAAACATCTTTGAAGTCCCGCTTCTAAGCCGTAAAGCATGGCACACTAAACTATCGAGTAGTCATCAGATCGAGCTTGCCAGACGTTCAAAACATCAGCATCTGCTCCTGCAGCAGGCCTTTCACCTAGCAGTGCATCAAGGACATAATTCTTCTGTGCAGCAATGAGGATAATCCTCAAGTTTCGGACCCAGTCCGTGTAGTTGCTACCATCATCTTTCAACTTAGCTTTCTCTAGGAATGCATTAAAATTCAGGGGAATGGTAGCACGGGCCATTGATCTACAACATAGATATGCAAATACTATCAAGACTAAGTTCATGATAAATTAAGTTCAATTAATCAAATTACTTAAGACCTCCCACTTAAATAGACATCCCTCAAGTCATCTAAGTGATACGTGATCCAAATCAACTAACCCATGTCCGATCATCACGTGAGATGGGGTAGTCATCAATGGTGAACATCTCTATGTTGATCATATCTACTATATGATTCATGTTCGACCTTTCGGTCTCCAGTGTTCCGAGGCCATGTCTGTACATGCTAGGCTCGTCAAGTTTAACCCAAGTATTCCGCATGTGCAAAACTGTCTTGCACCCGTTGTATGTGAACGTAGAGTCTATCACACCCGATCATCACATGGTGTCTCAACACGATGAACTGTAGCAACGGTGCATACTCAGGGAGAACACTTTTACCTTGAAATTTAGTGAAGGGATCATCTTATAATGCTACAGCCGTACTAAGAAAAATAAGATGCATAAAAGATAAACATCACATGCAATCAAAATATGTGACATGATATGGCCATCATCATCTCGTGCTTTTGATCTCCATCTCCAAAGCATCGTCATGATATCCATCGTCACCGGGTCGACACCTTGATCTCCATCGTGGCGTCGTGGTCGTCTCGCCAACTATTGCTTCTACAACTATCGCTAACGCATAGTGGTAAAGTAAAGCAATTACATGGCTTTTGCATTTCATACAATAAAGAGACAACCATAAGGCTCCTGCCGGTTGTCGATAACTTATAAAACATGATCATTTCATACAATAACATTTATCACATCATGTCTTGACCATATCACATCACAACATGCCCTACAAAAACAAGTTAGACGTCCTCTACTTTGTTGTTGCAAGTTTTACGTGGCTGCTACGGGCTTCTAGCAAGAGCCATTCTTACCTACGCATAAAACCACAACGGTGTTTTGTAGTTTGCTGTTTTAACCTTCTTCAAGGACCGGACGCAGTCAAATTCGATTCAAATAAAGTAGGAGAAACAGACACCCGCCAGCCACCTTTATGCAAAACTAGTTGCATGTCTGTCGATGGAACCGGTCTCATGTGCGTGGACATGTAAGGTTGGTCTGGGCCGCTCCATACCACAATACCGCCGAATCAAAATAAGACTTTGGTGGTAAGCAGTATGACTATCACCACCCACAACTCTTTGTGTTCTACTCGTGCATATCATCTACACATAGACCTAGCTCATGATGCCACTGTTGGGAATTGTTGCATGGAAAACAAAAAAATTCTACACACACGCAATGATCTATCCACGGATATACATAGCAACGAGGGGGAGAGTGTGTCTACATACCCTCATAGACCGTAAGCGGAAGCATTTCACAAAGCAGTTGATGTAGTCCAACTTCTTCGCGCTTCAACCGATCAAGTACCAACGCACGACACCTCCACATTATGCACATGTTCAGCTCAGTGACGTCCCTCGCCTTCTTGATCCAGCAAGATGTCGAGGTAGTAGATGAGTTCCGTCAGCACGACGGCGTGGTGACGGTGATGGAGAAGTGATCCTCGCAAGGCTTCGCCTAAGCACTGCAAAAATATGACCACGGGTGTAAACAGTGGAGGGGGGCACCACACACAGCTAAACAATTGTCTGGGATGGGGGAGAGGCCATGAGGCGCCCCAAGTAGGACCAAATCCTACTTGGGCTCCTCCCAAGCCGCGCGCCCCCCTGCCATATTTGTCAGAGGGGGAAGGAAAGAGGGGGAGAGGGAAGGAAGGGGGAATCCTATTCCACTCTTTCCTTCTCCTATTAGGCCAGCCCATATGGGGGCGCACCAGCCCCTTGTGGCTGGTGTGTTTCCCCTCTTGGCCCATAAGGACCATATCTTTTGCCTGGGGTGCCCGGAACCCTTTCTGGTAACCCGATAAGTACCCGGTACCCCCCCAAACACTTCCGGTGTCCGAATACCATCATCCTATATATCAATATTTACCTCTTGACCGTTTTGAGACTCCTCGTCATGTCCATGATCTCATTTGGAACTCCGGACAATATTTGGTCACCAAATCACATAACTCATGTAATACTATATCGTCATTGTCGGTGTACAAAAAGAGGGGTACACTTTTTGTACCCCTATAACTGTGCACGGGCAGTCTGAGCCGCGAGCACCACCGCACTGAACAAGGCAAGGGAGGTGAGCCAAGGTAAGGCCGAAGCTCGAAAGGAGCAGAATGACGCCAAGACCAAGACCACAAAGAGCAAAGGGGACGAAGTGGACTCCCCCGGCAAGATCCTTGCCAGGAGGCGGTTTTAGCAAACCCGGCAAGACCCTTGCCGTGGCAGCTCGCCCCACACCTACGGAGCAAATCACCCTTGAGTCCACTGCCCCCATGGGGCAAGGATTCGGGAGACATCCCCGTGGTGGCATGCAGATCTTTGTGAAGACATTCAAGATCAGATACGCACTATAGAAGATGACGACCCTTGGCGGGATCCCAGCCAAGGAGGACCACAAGGCCCAGTGCAAGAGCCTTGCAGGATGACGATAAGCGCCACGGCAAGATCCTTGCCGGGCTACTGGCGAGGCCCTTGCCAAGAACACCCGTAGGGCCACCATCAGGCCCACGCCAATCAAACCTCCACCACCATTCGCATGCAGCTGCCGACCCAACCAGTTGGGCAGGCACCTGCGTGGCGGCAAGCGGATCTTCGTGGAGACCCACCACTGCGCCACCTCAGCTACCTGCCTGCCTACATGGCACCACGGGCATCGCTGGCCAGGGCGCGTGTCGACACGAAAGGGAGCGGCGACGGACGAGATAGGGCTCTCCCCCGTCCCCGATAAAGCAAGGACACCTAAGCAAGACGCATTAAAGGCGCCTTGTCATGTAATGCGAGGGATAAACTCGCATCACTGTACCCTTTCCACCTCCTGTGTGCCACAGTGGCAACCCCTTTCCCTATAAAAGGAGTCCAAAGGCGACTGTGAGGAGGATTCGGCTTTTGGAGCTCCTCACGCCCCATTGCTAGTTCAAGAACACAGATAAACAAACCACCAAAGCAGGAGTAGGGTTTTACGATCCTCGGCCCGAACCTGGATAAGGAAACCGTGTGCTATCTGCTTGATCCGCTCTTCTCACGACCCGCCCGCGCGACCGTAGTAGGGATTCTTGTGATCCCATAGGTGTCGCTTCCACCGACATCTTTAGCGCGCCCGGTAGAAGCGCGATTGTGAGAATCGGCTTTAGCAGATTAGCCCGTCACTCCTTCATCTTCGTGACCCTTGAAGAAGAAAGGAGGCGGAAGATCGACACTCGGCGATCGCAAACAGAAGCTAAGTTGCACTGAACCCTTATTTCTGCTACCCTTCTTATTTGAGGTTATCCCCCCCCCCCCCCGGAGATGTCACGCCTTTGTATGAGAAACCTGCACGCCATGGGGCTCTCCCACAATCGGCAACACCCTTGCCCTGTTTCGAGTCCGCTCAACAGCTCAAGCGGCTGCGTCGAGAATGGCAGAGTAACCTTCCGCGATCAACAACGCCCTCGATTCGACTCGAGTCAAGCTCGACGATTCGGCGGCCGTGTTTGGAACGGAAAGGTGGCTCGTCCGGCAAGATGCGTGCCGGCGAGCCACGGGATCCGTCCCCAAAATGCCGCTAGGGGCTTCCGCGCCGGCAAGCCTACCCGATCGACGTGGGGCACGCATACAAAGAGGAATTGAACGGGGAAATAACATGCATGGAAATTAAGAGTACTTCAAAGTTATATTACATCACGTCATAGCTACGGTTCGAACTAAAGATAAAATTTGTCTTGGTCGGGAACCCACAACGGCGAACAAGAACGGGATGCCTAATCCCGGCGCTGGCCTTCCACCCTCTTGATTTTGTCGATGCAGTCGGTGATGGGCTTGATGCGCTCCTTGAGCACCATGAGGTCAACACCATCCGGCAAGCTCTTCATCGTGGCCGCGAAGTCAAGGTTGGGATTCTAGTGCGCCATCTTGGTGAGGACCTTAGTCACGACCCTCCGGCAAAGTCGTCGGGCCTCCTCGGCCAGCGTGGCCGTCCTGTTGGAGTGAAGATAGGCCAAGGCTCCGAGGACGCCCTCGAAGAACTGGGTCAGCTTGGCGTTGACGGTCCCACTGCGCTCGGGGTCGTACCTCACGTTGGCATCCCCATGGTGGCCAATTGCGAGGTGACCCTGCCGGCAACGACCTCCAGATGGCTGATGCACCTGTTCTCACCCACCACATATTCCTGGTGGGAGGCGGCCTCGTTTGCCCGCGGCTACTTCTCCTCCTTGAGGCTCCTGGTCAAGGTCTCCTCCCGAGCCCTGCTCTCCGACAACATCTTCTCGAGATCCTCCAGCTTCAGCTTGAGGTCTCTAATGGAGTTCTGCGCGTCGGAGAGCTCCCCAGTCCCGCTGATGACTGCTCCTTGCGCCTCTACCAAGGCGCGGTTGAGCGTGCTCTTCTCGCCGGACAGCTTGAGGGCCTGCTCCTTTAGCTCGTCCCGCTCTGCTTCCAGCTCCTTCGCCTTGCCGGCATGGGCCAGAGCTTGGGCATCGAGTGCCTCTTTGTGCCTCTGCTCCAGCTCGAGAGTCTGTTGCGCGACAAGGGCCTCGAGCTCCTCATCCTTGCCGCGGAGCATTGCGATAAGCTTCGCTTCACGCGCGGAGAGGTCCTCTTCCTGGGAATCCAAGGTGGCTTGATGCTGGTTCCGGGCGGCTTGTGCAGCCAAGTTCGCCGCCTTTTCCTGGGCCTTCTTGATGTCGGCCATTTTCATGGTGTGCTCCACATTGCACTTGGCCAATTCCTCCTGAAAGGCCCTCTGCTCCTCGCGAGTCTGGTGGAACCAGGTCTGTGTCTCAGCCGACGCTACGCTTGAAGTCCACCTCCGCGTTGTCCACCATTGCCATCCTGGACTTGACCTTGTCCAGGCGGGAACGGTAGAGCACTTGGAGCTTCCGGAAATCGGCCCCCATGGTGCGGAAAAGCTGCTCTTCTGGAGAACCGTCGCCTCCAACACCCGGCTCATCAACCACCTCAAGCCCGGTGGCGGCAAGCACCTCGCCGTCAAAGGCTTCCCCTTCGGCGGGCGCTCGGCTTGACGCCCCTCGAAGATGGACGAAAAGATCGTCGCCCACCTTCAGATATCTGCCGGGGCCTGAGATTGAGGAGGAGGGAGGCTGGTCACCCGCCACCTCTTCCTCGGCGGAGGCCTTGCCGGCCTCACCGGCAGGTCCACCGCTGGCGCCCTCGGCAGAAGCCTCGCCGGTCGCCTTGGCGGCCCCCACAGCAGCGTCCTCGGCAGCACCCTTGGCGGCTTCGTCAGCGGCGGCCTCATCAGCATCTTTGGCGGCCTCCTCGGCAACAATCCTGCTGGCCTCCGCCGCGGCCTCCTCAAAGAATGTCTCCAACAACGGTGTCCACGTCCTCCATGTCTGTTGAAGGAGGGCACAGGCAGCAATGGGAGCAATGAAGCCAAGAAAAGAATAAGGGAAAAATAGAGACGAAGGGACAGGCGACTCACCGGTGCTAGGCTGTGAAGCGAAGTCCCTCTCCGACAAAGATTTGGCGTCGTGGCAGAGTCACCAGCCCAAGTTCCCTCTTCCTCCATGGGTGTGGGCTCAGTGCTCGATGCCCTTGCCGGGACGCCAGCGGCGTAGTCGATGGGGGTGGTGTGTTAGGACTAGCCCTCTATGGCTCCTCCTGCTCCCGCTCCCCTCTTGCAAACCTGGCAAGGTCAGCATCATAGCATCGAGCGCCTACCACATGTCGAGTAAGAAGAGGGTGACGAACTTACGTTGGGGGCTGCGCCGGGGGCTGCTGTCCGGGCTGCTCAGCACCACCAGTGGTGCCTTTGAAGCCCAGTAGGACTGACTGCTCGCCGAGGTCCTCGCCCTCTTCACCCTCCGGGCCAACGTCTCTGCCTCCTGCAAAAGAAAAAATGGATCAAGACAAGCGACCCGATTAGGAAATGGAAATGACAAGAAGGAATGGAGTACTTACTCACATCTGTATCCTCCTCTTCCACCAGTTTCCTTTTCCTCTCCGGCTGAGAGGCCCGAGATCAAAAGGAGCTCCACATCATCATCCGAGTCGGCCTGCGGAGGCGAAGAAGGCGGTGGGGTTTGTGCGCGCCCGGATGAGGAAGGGGCTGTCGCCTTCTTCTTCTCAGCGGCCTTCATCAACCCCTTCGCTGCCGTGGCCCTCGTGTGGCGCCCGGACCACTCCAGGGTCAATTGAGGCCGCGTAGCCCTACCGGGCCGGACCGGCTCGCCGGAGCCAGACCGCCGTAGGACTCGCCCTCTTCCCCTGGCTGGCATCGAGCCCGCCGCCACGTCCTCCTCCGACGACGACTCGTCGGCCGCATCCTCGACAAGCAGAGCTCCAGCGTCGACGCTGCTGACCTCCTCGGTGGCTGCCGCCCACAGGGTGAACTGCTCCTCCTCCACAGCCGTCGCGGCCTTGTCCTCCACGCCCCCGGCTGCCGGCCTCCATGGCAAGCTGTGCCTCCCTCGCACAGTGGCGATGTAGTCCAGCTCCGCCTGGGTGGTGTCCATGACAAGCCACCGCTCGACGTCAGCATTGACGTATATCTCGATCAAGGAGTCGAAGAATTTCTGCACATCTGCGTCCGTCGGCTCCTTCCAGCTCGGGACAGGGCCGTGCGTGTTGCAGTCCGGCATCATAGCAATGATCTGGACCGGCGTGAGTTATTGCACAACGGGACCACCTCACGGCAACTTGAAGAACGGCCCTTGACGGCCTTGCCGACCTTTGGAGCAGCCTCGCGGCCTTGCCGGTCCGTTCGACCTCGCCGTCGCGACCCACAGCAAGCTGGAAAAGCTGCTGGCAGAAGTGGGCATGCGCCATCACCGTGAAGTTGTGGTCGAGGCCCGGGCGAAGCCGCATAATGTCAGCCGGGTTCCTAAAAAGCCAGGCTGGTCTCCCCTTATTATGCAACGGGGCGATCCGGCGGCGAATGAAGTCCGCCCCGATCATCTCCAGGGTGAGCCCAGCCCGGGTCAGCCGGAGGATCCTGTTGGTGGCAACAGTAAGCCTCCCGTCGGCAGCATCGACATCACTCCAATCGCTGTCGCGGACCGGCGGCGCTTGGCGGACCTTAGAATTCCGGCGGGTCTTCGTCTTCAATCCAGCACCACTGGCCACGCCATTCCTCCCACCTCTCCTTCATGGCACCGTCCGGGTACGCCCCTTGGATCTTGGGATCCAGGCGACGCATCCGGAGATGGCGCCTCTGGGCTGGATTCGAAGGGAGAAATAATGGCGAAAGAGTGTTGTGTTGGGCTGCACTCCGGCAAAGCCTTCGCAAAGATGCGCGAAGAGAGCCAGGCACGCCACCGCATTCGGAGTGAAATCCAAGAGGCGAAGCGAAGGTGTGCATGATGTCGCAGAAGAAATCGGAAAAAGGGGCATAACCCGCAAGAAAGGTAATCGACAAAAAGGATACCGATTTGGAGCAGGATCGCGCAAGCGGCAGGAATGACGCTGCCGCCGGGTGCTCCAATTCTCTCCCCGTCTTCACTCCCCATAAGGGCTTGAAGGAGGCCCGGAGTTCATGAACATCAACCGACGAGGGAAGAAGAAGGCGGACTTTGTCCGGTCCCCTCGACAACAAGGCCTCCGGGCGGCTCCACGGTCCCAGAGCCCTTAGCCACCCCTTGCCCTTGGCGGATTTGGGCGCCATGGCGGCCGAGAGGTCTAGAGGATTGAGGAAGAGGGGTGGCGAAGCAGCGACGGCGGGTGACGGCGAAAGCTTAGGAAGGAAGGAAGAGAGGAAACGGCAGCTCTAAGATCGGAAAAGGTACGAGAGAAGAGGAGAAAGTGAGCAGCGCGCCCACGGTTATTCCTTCTTATGGGGAAAACGCGGGCTGCCTCCTTTCACATTAACTACGACGTGACGCATGCGCGCAGAGCTCAGCCCCATGCATGCCGCCCACGTCACGCACGCCTCCCCACGCCGAGCCACGCGCAGGAGGCATGGGAAGCGCAGTGCGTGAAGAGACTTACCGCGGTAAAAACCACCCCGCCTGCCCGCCAAGATTGCTTTTGGGCCTAGCCCAACGACGCGATTGCGCTTACGTGTGGCCCAGGCCCGGGGGCTCCTGTCAGTGTACAAAAAGAGGGGTACACTTTTTGTACCCCTATAACTGTGCACGGGCAGTCTGAGCCGCGGGCACCACCGCACTGAGCAAGGCAAGGGAGGTGAGCCAAGGTAAGGCCGAAGCTTGAAAGGAGCAGAACGACGCCAAGACCAAGACCACAAAGAGCAAAGGGGGAAAGCGGACTCCCGGCAAGATCCTTGCCGGGAGGCGGTTTAGCAAACCGGCAAGACCCTTGCCGTGGCAGCTCGCCCACACCCACGGAGCGAATCACCCTTGAGTCCACTGCCCCATGGGGCAAGGATTCGAGACATCCCGTGGTGGCATGCAGATCTTTGTGTGAAGACATTCAAGATCAGATACACACTATAGAAGATGACGACCCTTGGCGGGATCCCAGCCAAGGAGGACCACAAGGCCCCCGGCAAGAGCCTTGCCGGGGATGACAGCAGGCGCCACGGTGCCGGGGCCCCGGCAAGACCCTTGTCGGGGCTACGGCGAGGCCCTTGCCAAGAACACCCATAGGGCCACCATCAGGCCCATGCCAATCAAACCTCCACCAGCGTTCGCATGTAGCTTCCGACCCAACCAGTTGGGCAGGCACCTGCGTGGCGGCAAGCGGATCTTCATGGAGACCCACCACTGTGCCACCTCAGCTGCCTGCCTGCCTACATGGCACCACGGGCATTGCTGGCGTATGCCGTGTCGACACGAAGGGGCGGCGACGGACGAGACAGGCTCTCCCCGTCCCGATAAAGCAAGGACACCTAAGCAAGACGCATTAAAGGCGCCTTGTCATGTAATCTGAGGATAAACTCGCATCATCAGTACCCTTTCCACCTCCCTGTGCCACCGTGGCAACCCCTTTCCCTATAAAAGGAGGCCCAAGGCGACCAGGAGGAGGATTCGGCTTTTTGGAGCTCCTCACGCCCCATTGCTAGTTCAAGAACACAGATAAACAAACCACCAAAGCAGGAGTAGGGTTTTGCGCATCCTCGCGGCCCGAACCTGGATAAGGAAACTGTGTGCTATCTGTTTGATTCGCTCTTCTCACGACCTCGCGCCCCGTGACCGTAGTAGGGATTCTTGTGATCCCATAGGTGTCGTTCCCACCGACAGTCATTGAATGTTAAGCGTGCGGACCCTACGGGTTCGAGAACTATGTAGACATGACCGAGACACCTCTCCGGTCAATAACTAATAGCGGAACCTAGATGCCCATATTGTCTTCTACATATTCTACGAAGATTTATCGGTCGAACCGTTATGACAACATACGTAATTCCCTTTGTCCATCGATATGTTACTTGCCCGAGATTCGATCATTGATATCTTCATACCTAGTTCAATCTCGTTAGCGGCAAGTCTCTTTACTCGTTCCGTAATACATCACCTCATGACCAACTCCTTAGTCATTTGCTTGCAAGCTTATGATGTGTATTACCGAGAGGGCCCAGAGATATCTCTCTGATACTCAAAGTGACAAATCCTAATATTGATCTGTGCCAATTCAACAAACACCTTCGGAGATACCTGTAGAGCATCTTTACAATCACCCAGTTACGTTGTGACGTTTGATAGTGTTGGGGAATGTAGTATTTCAAAAAAAATCCTACGATCACGCAAGATCTATCTAGGAGAAGCATAGAAACGAGCGGGGAGAGTGTGTCCATGTACTCTCGTAGACCGAAAGCGGAAGCGTTAAGTAACGCGGTTGATGTAGTCGAACGTCTTCGCGATCCAACCGATCAAGTACCATACGCACGACACCTCCGCGATCTGCACACGTACAGCTCGATGACATCCCTCGCACTCTTGATCTTGCTGAGGCCGAGGGAGAGCTTCGTCAGCACGACGGCATGGTGACGGTGATGATGAAATAACCAGCGCAGGGCTTCGCCTAAGCACTGCAACGATATGACCGAGGTATGTTTCTGTGGAGGGGGGCACCGCACATGGCTAAGAGAAACTTTGGTGTGCCTTTGGGGTGCCCCCCTCCCATGTATATAAAGGGGGGAGGGAGGAGGAGGCCGACCAAGGGGAGGAGGCGCGCCATGGGGGGGCAATCCTACTCCAAGTAGGATTCGCCCCTTTCCTATTCCAACAAGGAGAAGGGGAAGGAGAGGAGGGAGAAGGAAGGGGCCGGCCCCTAGTCCAATTTGGTTTGGTCGGGGTGATACGTCTCAACGTATCTATAATTTTTGATTGCTCCATGCTACTTTATCTACTGTTTTAGGCTTTATTGGGCTTTATTTTCCACTTTTATATTACTTTTGGGACTAACCTATTAACCGGAGGCCCAGCCCAGAATTGTTATTTTTTGCCTATTTCAGTATTTCGAAGAAAAGGAATATCAAACGGAGTCCAAACGGAATGAAACCTTCGGTATTGTGATTTTCTCGCCGAACGTGATCCAGAGAACTTGGAGTGCAAGTCAAGAAGCAACTGGAGCCTCCACGAGATAGGAGGGTGCCCCCCTATAGGGTGTGCCCCCTATCTCGTGGGCCCCTCGGGCGGCCACCGACGTACTTCTTCTTCCTATATATACCTACATACCCCGAAAACATCCAGGGGCACCACGAAACACAATTTCCACCGCCAGAACCTTATCAGATCCATGAGACCCCATCTTGGGGCCTTCACAAGCACTCACGAGGGGGAATCAAGCACGGGGGCCTCTACATCAACATCCTTGCCCCTCCGATGAGTTGTGAGTAGTTTACCACAGACCTCACGGGTCCATAATTATTAGCTAGATGGCTTCTTCTCTTTTTGGATCTCAATACAATGATCTCCCCTCTCTTGTGGAGATCTATTCGATGTAATCTCTTTTTTGCGGTGTGTTTGTCGAGATCCGATGAATTGTGGGTTTATGATTAAGTTTATCTATGAATAATATTTGAATCTTCTCTGAATTCTTTTATGTATGATTGAGTTATCTTTGCAAGTCTCTTCGAATTATCGGTTTAGTTTGGCCTACTAGATTGATCTTTCTTGCCATGGGAGAAGTGCTTAGCTTTGGGTTCAATCTTGCGGTGTCCTTACCCAATGACAAAAAGGGTTGTGAGGCACGTATTGTGTTGTTGCCATCGAGGATAACAAGATGGGGTTTATATCATATTGCATGAGTTTATCCCTCTACATCATGTCATCTTGCTTAATGTGTTACTCTGTTCTTATGAACTTAATACTCTAGATGCATGCTTTGGATAGCGGTCGATGTGTGGAGTAATAGTAGTAGATGCAGGCAGGAGTCGGTCTACTTGTTATGGACGTGATGCCTATATACATGATCATGCCTAGATAATCTCATAACTATGCGCTTTTCTATCAATTGCTCGACAGTAATTTGTTCACCCACCATAATACTTATGCTATCTCGAGAGAAGCCTCTGGTGAAACCTATGGACCTTGGGTCTATCTCTTATCATATTTGCTTTCAATCTACTTTTATTTGCATCTTTACTTTTCGCATCTATACCAAAATACCAAAATATTATTTACTATCTTTATTAGATCTCACTTTCATGAAGTGGCCGTGAAGGGATTGACAACTCCTTTATTGCGTTGGTTGCGAGTTCTCAGTTTGTTTGTGTAGGTGCGTGCGACTTTTGAGGAGCCTCCTACTGGATTGATACCTTGGTTCTCAAAACCGAGGGAAATACTTACACTACACTTTGCTGCATCACCCTCTACTCTTCGAGGAAAACCAACGCAAGCTCAAGACGTAGCAAGAAGGATTTCTGGCGTCGTTGCCGGGGAGGTCTTCGCTCAAGTCAAGACATACCAAGTACCCATCACAAACCTATCTCCGTCGCATTTACATTATTTGCCATTTGCCTCCCGTTTTCCTCTCCCCCACTTCACCCTTGCCATTTTATTCGCCCTCTTTTTCCAATCTCCTCCTCTTCTTTCCGTTGCCTTTTGCCTCGTCCGTTTTGTTTGCTTGTGTGTTGGATTATTTGTTGCCATGGCGCAAGATAATACCAAATTGTGTGACTTCTCGAATACGAATAATAATGATTTCCTTAGTACTCCGATTGCTCCTCTTAATAATGATGAGTCTTGTGAAATCAATACCGCTTTCTTTGAATCTTGTTATGAAAGATCAATTCGCCGGCCTTCCTAGCGAAGATGCCGCTACTCATCTAAACAACTTTGTTGATTTGTGTGATGTGCAAAAGAACAAAGATACGGATAACAATGTTGTCAAATTGAAGTTATTTCTGTTTTCACTTAGAGATCGTGGTAAAGTTTGGTTCTCGTCTTTGCCTAAAAATAGTATTGATTCTTGGAACAAGTGCAAAGATGCTTTTATCTCTAAGTATTTTCCTCCCGCTAAGATCATCACTCTTAGGAACGATATTATGAATTTTAAACAACTTGATCATGAGCATGTTGCCCAATCTTGGGAAAGAATGAAATTGATGCTTCATAATTGCCCTACTCATGGTTTGAATTTATGGATGATCATAAAAAACTTTTATGCCGGTTTGAACTTTGCTTCTAGAAATCTCTTAGATTCGGCCGCGGGAGGCACCATTATGGAAATCACGTTAGGAGATGCTACAAAATTACTTGATAATAATATGGCTAATTATTCTCAATGGCACACCGAAAGATCTTCTAGTACAAAAGTGCATGCTATAGAGGAAATCAATGTTTTGAGTGGAAAGATGGATGAACTTATGAAGATGCTTGCTACTAAAAATACTCCTCTTGATCCCAATGATATGCCTTTATCTTCCTTGATTGAGAATAATAATGAATCTATGGATGTTAATTTTGTTGGTAGGAATAGTTTTGGAAACAATGCTTATAGAGGAAATTTTAATGCTAGACCGTTCCCTAGTAATTCCTCTAATAATTATGGAAATTCCTACAATAATTATAATGGTAATTTTAATAAGATGCCCTCTGATTTTGAGAATAGTGTGAAAGAATGTATGATCTCTCAAAAGAATTTTAATGCTATGCTTGAAGAAAAATTGCTCAAAGTTGATGATTTGGCTAGGAACGTTGATAGACTTTCACTTGATGTTAATTCTATTAAACTTGGATCTTCTTCTCCTAAGCATGATATCAATGAGTCTCTCAAAGTAATGAGAATTTCCATTGACGAGTGCAAGGAAAGAACTGCTAGATTGCGTGCTAAGAAAGAAAGCTTTATAAAAGCGTGTTCGTCTAGTTTCCGTGAAAATAATGATGAGGATCTTAAAGTTATTAATGCGTCTCTGATTAGATATATGTTTTGCAATATGAATTTTGATGATTATGGGATTGATGATGAATCAACTTTGCCTAAAAGGCGTCCCAAGAATTCGGAATCTTTAGATCTTAATGATAAATTTGGTAAAAGTGAGATTGGAGAATCCTCAACTTCTAATAATGTTGAACCCACTATCTCGGACTTCAAGGAATTTAATTATGATAATTGCTATTTAAAATGTTGTATTTCCTTATTGCAAGCCGTTGTTAATTCTCCTCATGCTTATAGTCAGAATAAAGCTTTTACTAAGCATATTGTTGATGCCTTGATGCAATCTTATGAAGAGAAACTTAATTTGGAAGTTTCTATACCTAGAAAGCTTAATGATGAGTGGGAACCTACTATAAAGATTAGAATTAAATATTATGAGTGTTTTGCTTTGTGTGATTTGGGTGCTAGTGTTTCCACGATTCCGAAAACTTTATGTGATATTCTAGGTTTCCATGATCTTGATGATTGTTCGTTAAATTTGCACCTTGCGGATTCCACCATTAAAAAGCCTATGGGAAGGATCAATGATGTTCTTATCGTTGCAAATATAAATTTGGTGCCCGTAGATTTTACCGTTCTTGATATAGATTGCAATCTTTCTTGTCCTATTATTCTTGGTAGACCTTTCCTTAGAACGATTGGTGCGATTATTGATATGAAGGAAGGGAATATTAGATTCCAATTTCCCTTAAAGAAAGGCATGGAGCACTTTCCAAGAAAGAAAGTTAAATTACCTTATGAATCTATCATGCGTGCTACTTATGATTTTAGTGCCAAAGATGGCACTCGTTAGATCTATCCTCGCTTTTATGCCTAGCTAGGGGCGTTAAACGATAGCGCTAGTTGGGAGGCAACCCAATTTTCTTTATGTTTTTTATTTTTGTTTCTGTTTAGTAATAAATAATCCATCTAACCTCTGTTTAGATGTGGTTTTATCTTTTAATTAGTGTTTGTGCCAAGTTAAACCTATTGGATCTTCTTGGATGATAGTTATTTGATCTTGCTGTAATTTCCAGAAACTTTGCGCTTAGTGCCCGAATTGTTAAAAATCACCATAACGTGATAAAATAGTTATTACAATTTCTTCTGATCAATAAACAAATTTTATAGGTCGTCTAATTTTGGTAGATTTTTTGGAGTTCCAGAAGTTTGCGTTAGTTACAGATTACTACAGACTGTTCTGTTTTTGACAGATTCTGTTTTTCATGTGTTGATTGCTTATTTTGATGAATCTATGACCAATAAATTAGTTTATATTCCATAGAGAAGTTGGAATACAGTAGGTTTAACACCAATATAAATAAATAATGAGTTCATTACAGTACCTTAAAGTAGTCTTTTGTTTTCTCTCTCTAACGGAGCTCACGAGATTACTATTGAGTTTTGTGTTGTGAAGTTTTCAAGTTTTGGGTGAAACTTTTATGGACTATGGAATAAAGGGTGGCAAGAGCCTAAGCTTGGTGATTCCCATGGCACCCCAATATATTCAAGAATAGCCAAAAGCCTAAGCTTGGGGATGCCCCGGGAAGGCATCCCTCTTTAAATCTTTGTTCATTGGTAACTTTACTTGGGGCTATATTTTTATTCACCACATGATAAGTGTTTTGCTTGGAGCGTCTTGTATTATTTGTGTATTTGCTTGTTAGTTTACCACAATCATCCTTGCTGTACACACCTTTTGAGAGAGCCATACATGAATTGGAATTTGATAGAATACTCTATGTGCTTCACTTATATCTTTTGAGCTTGATAGTTTTGCTCATAGTGCTTCACTTATATCTTTTGAGCGTGATAATTTTTGCTCTAGTGATTCACTTAGATCTTTTAGAGCATGGTGGTATATTTGTTCTAAAGAAACTATTGATCTCTCATGCTTCACTTAGATTATTTTGAGAGTCGTTAATAGCATGGTAATTTGCTTAAAGTTAATATACTTGGTATTCAAGATATGTGAAACTTTCATTTGAGTGCGTTGAATACTAAGAAAAGTTTGATACTTGATAATTGTTTTGAGATATGGAGGTGGTAATATTAAAGTCATGCTGGTTGGGTGATTATGAATTTAAAGAATGCTTGTGTTGAAGTTAGCAAATCCTATAGCATGCACGTATGGTTAAAGTTGTGTAACAAATTTGAAACATGAAGTGTACCTGGCTTGTGCATCCTTATGAGTGGCGGTCGGGGACGAGCGATGGTCTTTTCCTACCAATCTATCCCCCTAGGAGCATGGGCATAGTACTTTATTTTTGATGACTTCTAAATTTTTGCAATAAGTATATGAGTTCTTTTGACTAATGTTGAGTCCATGGATTATACGCACTTTTACCTTTCCGCCATTGCTAGCCTCTTCTGTACCGTGCATTGCCCTTTCTCACATTGAGAGTTGGTGCAAACTTCGCCGGTGCATCCAAACCCCGTGATATGATACGCTCTATCACACATAAACGTCCTTATATCTTCCTCAAAACAGCCACCATACCTACCTATTATGGCATTTCCATAGCCATTCCAAGATATATTGCCATGCAACTTTCCAATTGCTCCGCTCATCATCATGACATACATTACTTTTGTCATATTGCCATTGCATGATCATGTAGTTGACATCGTATTTGTGGCAAAGCCACCATGCATTATTTTTCATACATGTCACTCTTGATTCATCGCACCATCCCGGTACACCGCCGGAGGCATTCATATAGAGTCATATCTTGTTCTAATTTCGAGTTGTAATCCTTATGTTGTAATCAATAGAAGTGTGATGATCATCATTATTAGAGCATTGCCCAAATAAAAAAAAAGAGAAAGTCCAAAAAGAAAAAAAGAAAGGCCCAAAAAAAGAAAATAAAAAGGGCAATGTTACTATCTCTTTTTCCACACTTGTGCTTCAAAGTAGCACCTTGTTTTTCATATAGTGAGTCTCATATATTATGCTTCAAAGTAGCACCATGTTTTTCATATAGTGAGTCTCATAAGTTGTCTTTTTCATACTAGTGGGAATTTTTCATTATAGAACTTGGCTTGTATATTCCTACGATGGGCTTCCTCAAATGCCCTAGGTCTTCATGAGCAAGCAAGTTGGATGCACACCCACTAGTTTTCTTGTGTTGAGCATTCATTTATAGCTCTAGTGCATCCGCTATGGCAATCCCTACTCCTCATGTTGACATCAATTGATGGGCATCTCCATAGCCCGTTGATTATCCTCGTCAACGTGAGACTTTCTCTTTTTTTGTCTTCTCCACACAATCCCCATCATCATATTCTATTCCACCCATAGTGTTATATCCATGGCTCACGCTCATGTATTGCGTGAAGGTTGAAAAAGTTTGAGATTATTTAAGTATGAAACAATTGCTTGGCTTGCCATCGGGGGTATAGAAGTTGGGAACATATTTGTGTGACGAAAATGAAGCATAGCCTAACTATATGATTTTGTAGGGATGAACTTTCTTTTGCCATGCTATTTTGAGAAGACATGATTACTTTGATTAGTATGCTTGAAGTATTACTATTTCTTTTATCAATATGAACTTTTATTTTGTATTCATTCGGATCTGAATATTCATACCACAATTAAGAATATTTACATTGAAATTATGCCAAAGTATCACTCCGCATCAAAAATTCTTTTTTATCATTTACCTACTCGAGGACGGCAGGAATTAAGCTTAGATGCCCGATACGTCTCCAACGTATCTATAATTTTTGATTGCTCCATGCTACTTTATCTACTGTTTTAGGCTTTATTGGGCTTTATTTTCCACTTTTATATTACTTTTGGGACTAACCTATTAACCGGAGGCCCGGACCGTAATTGTTGTTTTTTGCCTATTTCAGTATTTCAAGAAAAGGAATATCAAACGGAGTCCAAACGGACTGAAAGCTTCGGGAACGTGATTTTCTCACCGAACGTGATCCGGAGAACTTGGAGTGCAAGTCAAGAAGCAACCGGAGCCTCCACGAGCTAGGAGGGCGCCCCCTGTAGGGCGCTACCGTCTCTCATAGGCCCCTCGGCACCACGCATCACTTCTTCTTCCTATATATACCTACATACCCGAAAACATCCAGGCACCACGAAACACAATTTCCACCGTCGTAACCTTCAGATCCACGAGATCCCATCTTGGGGCCTTCACGGCACTCTGCAGGAGGGAATCAAGCACTGGGCCTCTACATCAACATCCTTGCCCCTCCGATGAGTTGTGAGTAGTTTACCACAGACCTACGGGTCCATAGTTATTAGCTAGATGGCTTCTTCTCTCTTTTGGATCTCAATACAATGTTCTCCCCTCTCTTGTGGAGATCTATTCGATGTAATCTCTTTTTGCGGTGTGTTTGTCGAGATCCGATGAATTGTGGGTTTATGATTAAGTTTATCTATGAATAATATTTGAATCTTCTCTGAATTCTTTTATGTATGATTGAGTTATCTTTGCAAGTCTCTTCAAATTATCGGTTTAGTTTGGCCTACTAGATTGATCTTTCTTGCCATGGGAGAAGTGCTTAGCTTTGGGTTCAATCTTGCGGTGTCCTTACCAAAGGATGTAAAGGGTTGCAAGGCACGTATTGTGTTGTTGCCATCGAGGATAACAAGATGGGGTTTATATCATATTGCATGAGTTTATCCCTCTACATCATGTCATCTTGCTTAATGTGTTACTCTGTTCTTATGAACTTAATACTCTATATGCATGCTGGATAGCGGTCGATGTGTGGAGTAATAGTAGATGCAGGCAGGATTCGGTCTACTTGTTATGGACGTGATGCCTATATACATGATCATGCCTAGATAATCTCATAACTATGCGCTTTTCTATCAATTGCTCGACAGTAATTTGTTCACCCACCGTAATACTTATGCTATCTCGAGAGAAGCCTCTAGTGAAACCTATGGCCCCCAGGTCTATCTCTTATCATATTTGCTTTCAATCTACTTTTATTTGCATCTTTACTTTTCGTGATCTATACCAAAAATACCAAAAATATTATTTACTATCTTTATTAGATCTCACTTTCGCAAGTGGCCATGAAGGGATTGACAACCCCTTTATTGCGTTGGTTGCGAGTTCTCAGTTTGTTTGTGTAGGTGCGTGGGACTTTTGAGGAGCCTCCTACTGGATTGATACCTTGGTTCTCAAAACTGAGGGAAATACTTACGCTACACTTTGCTGCATCACCCTCTCCTCTTCGAGGAAAACCAACGCAAGCTCAAGACGTAGCAGGGGGCGCGCCTCACCTTGGCCTGCCTCCTCTCTTCCACCACTAGGCCCATGAGGCCCAATAACCCCCCGGGGGGTTCCGGTAACCCCCCGGTACTCTGAAAAATACCTGATACACCTCGGAACTATTCCGTGTCCGAATATAGTCTTCCAATATATCAATCTTTATGTCTCGACCATTTCGAGACTCCGTGTCATGTCCGTGATCTCATCCGGGACTCCGAACTACCTTCGGTACATCAAAACACATAAACTCATAATACCGACCGTCATCGAACGATAAGCGTGCGGACCCTACGTGTTTTCAAACTATGTAGACATGACTGAGACACCTCTCCGGTCAATAACCAATAGCGGAACCTGGATGCTCATATTGGCTCCCAGATATTCTACGAAGATCTTTATCGGTCAAACCGCATAACAACATACGTTGTTCCCTTTGTCATCGGTATGTTACTTGCAATACATTCGATCGTCGGAATCATCATACCTAGTTCAATATCGTTACCAGCAAGTCTCTTTACTCGTTCCTTAATGCATCATCCCACAACTAAGTCATTAGTCACATTGCTTGCAAGGCTTATAGTGATGTGCATTACCGAGAGGGCCGTAGATACCTCTCGACAATCGGAGTGACAAATCCTAATCTCGATCTATGCCAACTCAACAAACACCATCGGAGACACACCAGAGCATCTTTATAATCACCCAGATTCGTTGTGACGCTTGATTTCTCACTAAGTTTTCCTCGGGTATTCGGGAGTTGCATAATCTCATAGTCATAGGAACATGTATAAGTCATGAAGAAAGCAATAGCAATAAACTAAACGATCATAGTGCTAAGCTAACGGATGGGTCATGTCAATCACATAATTCTCTAATGATGTGATCCCGTTCATCAAATGACAACTCATGTCTATGGCTAGGAAACTTAACCATCTTTTATTAATGAGCTATTCAAGTAGAGGCATACTAGTGACACTCTGTTTGTCTATGTATTCACACATGTACTAAGTTTCCGGCTAATACAATCCTAGCATGAATAATAAACATTTATCATGATATAAGGAAATATAAATAACAACTTTATTATTGCCTCTAGGGCATATTTCCTTCAGTCTCCCACTTGCACTAGAGTCAATAATCTGGATTACACAGTAATGAACACCCATGGAGTCTTGGTGCTGATCATGTTTTGCTCGTGAGAGAGGCTTAGTCAACGGGTCTGCAACATTCAGATCCGTGTGTATTTTGCAAATCTCTATGTCTCCCTCCTTGACTTGATCGCAGATGGAATTGAAGCGTCTCTTGATGTGCTTGGTTCTCTTGTGAAATCTGGATTCTTGTGCCAAGGCAATTGCACCAGTATTGTCACAAAATATTTTCATTGGACCCGATGCATTAGGTATGACACCTAGATTGGATATGAACTCCTTCATCCAGACTCCTTCATTTGCTACTTCCAAAGCAGCTATGTACTCCGCTTCACATGTAGATCCCGCCACGACGCTTTGCTTAGAACTGCACCAACTGACAGCTCCAGCGTTCAATATAAATATGTATCCGGTTTGTGACTTAGAGTCATCCGAATCAGTGTCAAAGCTTTCATCGACGTAACCATTTAAGACGAGCTCTTTGTCACCTCCATAAATGAGAAACATATCCTTAGTCCTCTTCAGGTACTTCAGGATGTTCTTGACCGTTGTCTAGTGATCCACTCCTGGATTACTTTGGTACCTCCCAGCTCAACTAATAGAAAGGCACACATCACGTCTGGTACACATCATTGCATACATGATAGAACCTATGGCTGAAGCATAGGGAATGAATTTCATTTTCTCTCTATCCTCTACAATGGTTGGGCATTGAGTCTGACTCAGATTCACACCTTGCAACACATGCAAGAACCCTTTCTTTGCTTGATCCATTTTGAACTTCTTCAAAACTTTATCAAGGTACGTGCTTTGTGAAAGTCCAATTAAGCGTCTTGATCTATCTCTATAGGTCTTGATGCCCAATATATAAGCAGCTTCACCGAGGTCTTTCATTGAAAAACTCTTATTCAAGTATCCTTTTATGCTATCCAGAAGTTTTATATCATTTTCAATCAACAATATGTCATCCACATATAATGTTAGAAATGCTACAGAGCTCCCACTCACTTTCTTGTAAATACGGGCTTCTCCAAAAGTCTGTATAAAACCATATGCTTTGATCACACTATCAAAACGTTTATTCCAACTCCGATATGCTTGCACCAGTCCATATATGGATCGCTGGAGCTTGCACACTTTGTTAGCATCCTTTCGATAGATAAAACCTTCGGGTTGCATCATATACAACTCTTCTTCCATAAATCCATTCAGGAATGTAGTTTTGACATCCATTTGCCAAATTTCATAATCATAAAATGCGGCAATTGCTAACATGATTCGGACAGACTTAAGCATCGCTACGGGTGAGAAGGTCTCATCGTAGTCAACTCCTTGAACTTGTCAAAAACCTTTCACAAAAAGTCGAGCTTTGTAGACAGTAACATTACCGTCAGCGTCAGTCTTCTTCTTGAAGATTCATTTATTCTCCATGGCTTGCTAATCATCGGGCAAGTCAACCAAAGTACACACTTTTTTCTCATACATGGATCCCATCTTAGATTTCATGGCCTCAAGCCATTTCACGGAATCTGGGCTCATCATCGCTTCCTCATAGTTCGTAGGTTCTTCATGGTCAAGTAACATGACCCAGAACAGGATTACCGTACCACTCTGGTGCGGATCTTACTCTGATTGACCTACGAGGTTCGGTAGTAACTTGATCAGAAGTTTCATGATTATTATCATTAACTTCCTCACTAATTGGTGTAGGAATCACAGGAACTGATTTCTGTGATGAACTACTTTCCAATAAGGGAGCAGGTACAATTACCTCATCAAGTTCTACTTTCCTCCCACTCACTTCTTTCGAGAGAAACTCCTTCTCTAGAAAGGATCCATTCTTAGCAACGAATATCTTGCCTTCAGATCTGTGATAGAAGGTGTACCCAACAGTCTCCTTTGGGTATCCTATGAAGACAAATTTCTTTGATTTGGGTTCGAGCTTATCAGGTTGAAGCTTTTCACATAAGCATCGCAGCCCCAAAATTTAAGAAACGGCAACTTGGGTTTCTTGCCAAACCACGGTTCATATGGTGTTGTCTCAACGGATTTAGATGGTGCCCTATTTAACGTGAATGCAGCCGTCTCTAAAGCATAACCCCAAAACGATAGCGGTAAATCAGTAAGAGACATCATAGATCGCACCATATCTAATAAAGTGCGGTTACGACATTCGAACACACCATTACGCTATGGTGTTCCGGGTGGCGTGAGTTGCGAAACCATTCTGCATTGTTTAAAATGAAGAACAAACTCATAACTCAAATATTCTCCTCCACGGTCAGATTGTAGAAACTTTATTTTCTTGTTACGATGATTTTCCACTTCACTCTAAGATTCTTTGAACTTTTCAAATGTTTCAGACTTATGTTTCATTAAGTAGATATACCCATATCTGCTCAAATCATCTGTGAAGGTCAGAAAATAACGATACCCGCCGCGAGCCTCAACACTCATCGGACCGCATACATCAGTATGTATTATTTCCAATAACTCTGTTGCTCGCTCCATAGTTTCGGAGAACAGAGTCTTAGTCATCTTGCCCATGATGCATGGTTCGCAAGCATCGAGTGATTCATAATCAATTGATTCCAAAAGCCCATCAGCATGGAGTTTCTTCATGCGCTTTACACCAATATGACCTAAACGGCTGTGCCACAAATAAGTTGCACTATCATTATTAAACTTATATCTTTTGGCTTCAATACTATGAATATGTGTGTCACTAGTATCGAGATTCAACAAAAATAGACCACTCATCAAGGGTGCATGACCATAAAAGATATTACTCTTATAAATAGAACAACCATTATTCTCTCGATTTAAATGAATAACCGTCTCGCATCAAACAAGATCCAGATATAATGTTCAAAGCTTAATGTTGGCACCAAATAACAATTATTCAGGTCTAAAACTAATCCGAAGGTAGATGTAGAGGTAGCGTGCCGACGGCGATCACATCGACTTTGGAACCATTTCCCACGCCGCATTGTCACCTCGTCCTTAGCCAATCTTCGCTTAATCCATAGTCCCCTGTTTGAGTTGCAAATATGAACAATGTAACCGATATCAAATACCTAGGCACTCTGCGAGCATTAGTAAGGTACACATCAATAACATGTATATCAAATATACCTTTCACTTTGCCATCCTTCTTATCCGTCAAATACTTGGGGCAGTTTCGCTTCAAAGGACCGGTTCCTTTGCAAGAGAAGCACTCGGTCTCGTGCTTAGGTCCAGACTTGGGCTTCTTCACTTGAGCAACAACTTTCTTGCCGTTCTTCTTGAAGTTCCCCTTCTTCCCTTTACCCTTTTCTTGAAACTAGTGGTCTTGTTGACCATCAACACTTGATGCTCCTTCTTGATTTCTACCTCCTCAGCCTTTAGCATCGCCAAGAGCTCGGAATTGTCTTATCCATCCCTTGCATATTATAGTTCATCACGAAGCTTTTGTAGCTTGGTGGCAGTGATTGAAGAACTCTGTCACTGACACTATCAACCGGAAGATTAACTCCCAGCTGAGTCAAGTGATTGTGGTACCTAGAAATTTTGAGTATATGTTCACTAACAGAACTAGTCTCCTCCATTTTGCAGCTGTAGAACTTATTAGAGACTTCATATCTCTCAATCCGGGCATTTGCTTGAAATATTAACTTCAACTCCTGGAACATCTCATATGCTCCTTAACATTCAAATAGTCGTTGAAGTCTCTGTTCTAAGCCGTAAAGCATGGCACACTAAATTATCGAGTAGTCATCAGCTTTGCTCTGCCAGGTGTTCACAACGTCTGGCGTTGCTCCTGCAGCGGGTCTTGCACCTAGCGGTGCTTCCAGGATGTAATTCTTCTGTCCAGCAATGAGGATAATCCTCAAGTTACGGACCCAGTCCGTGTAGTTGCTACCATCATCTTTCAACTTAGCTTCCTCTAGGAACGCATTAAAATACAAAGGAATAGTAGCACGGCCCAGTGATCTACAACAACATAGACATGCAAAATACTATCAGGTACTAAGTTCATGACAAATTAAGTACAATTAATCATATTACTTCAGAACTCGCACTTAGATAGACATCCCTCTAATCATCTAAGTGATCATGTGATCCAAATCAACTAAACCATGTCTGATCATCACGTGAGATGGAGTAGTTTTCAATGGTGAACATCACTATGTTGAACATATCTACTATATGATTCATGCTCGACCTTTCGGTCTCAGTGTTCCGAGGCCATATCTGCATATGCTAGGCTCGTCAAGTTTAACCCAAGTATTCTGCGTGTGCAAAACTGGCTTGCACCCGTTGTATGTGAACGTAGAGCTTATCACACCCGATCATCACGTGGTGTCTCGGCATGACGAACTGTCGGAATGGTGCATACTCAGGGGGAACACTTTTACCTTGAAATTTAGTGAGAGATCATCTTATAATGCTACCGCAGAACTAAGCAAAATAAGATGCATAAAGGATAAACATCACATGCAATCAATATAAGTGATATGATATAGCCATCATCATTTTGTGCCTTTGATCTCCGTCTCCAAAGCACCATCATGATCACCATCGTCACCGGCTTGACACCTTGATCTCCATCGAAGCATCGTTGTCGTCTCGCCAACTATTGCTTCTACGACTATCGCTACCGCTTAGTGATAAAGTAAAGCAATTACATGGCGATTGCATTTCATACAATGAAGCGACAACCATAAGGCTCCTGCCAGTTGTCGATAACTTCTACAAAACATGATCATCTCATACAAGTATTTATATATCATCACGTCTTGACCATATCACATCACAACATGCCCTGCAAAAACAAGTTAGACATCCTCTACTTTGTTGTTGCAAGTTCTACGTGGCTGCTACAGGCTTAGCAAGAACCGTTCTTACCTATGCATCAAAACCACAACGATTCTTCGTCAAGTGTGCTATTTTAACCTTCAACAAGGACCGGGCGTAGTCACACTCGATTCAACTAAAGTTGGATAAATAGACACCCACTAGCCACGTATGCGAAGCATCTTGGTAGAACCAGCCTCATGAACGCAGTCATGTAATGTCGGTCTGGGCCGCTTCATCCAACAATACCGCCGAATCAAAGTATGACATGCTGGTAAGCAGTATGACTATTATCGCCCACAACTCTTTGTGTTCTACTCGTGCATGTAACATCTACGCATAGACCTGGCTCGGATGCCACTATTGGGGAACGTAGTATTTCAAAAAAATATCCTACAGTCACACAAGATCTGTCTAGGAGAAGCATAGCAACGAGCGGGGAGAGTGTATCCACGTACCCTCATAGACCGAAAGCAGAAGCTTTAAGTAACGTGGTTGATGTAGTCGAACGTCTTCGCGATCCAACCGATCTAGTACCAAACGCACGGCACCTCCGCGATCTGCACACGTACAGCTTGATGACGTCCCTCGCACTCTTGATCTAGCTAAGGCCAAGTGTCGTGGAATTGTCACGGCAGATGTCCTCTTGCAAGGACTTAGTCGTGGAGCCATCGCAACTAGGAAGCTTAAAGGGGTTAATCGAGACAAAGGACACGAGAGGGTTTATACTAGTTCGGCTCCTTACGGTGAAGGTAAGCCCTCGTCTAGTTGGGTTGGTATTGCTTGAGGTTTCGATGACCAGGGAGCGAGATACCCTATGCCCGGTTCTTGATTGGTTGTTTCTTGCCCTAAGCCGCCAACAGGTCGTCCCCTTATATACACGGGTTGACGCCCTGTGGCCTACAGAGTCCCAGCCGGCTTATAAAAAATGTCCGGCTCGGTGACTAGTCAAGTCTACCTTATGATACAAGTCTTGCCATTATGGAGGTTTACTACAACGGGCCTTAAGTCGCGTGTGGGCCTTAGGCCTTTTGTTGAGACGCCATCTTCATGCCTGGACTTGGGCTTACGTCTATTACGTAACCCGGCCCCTCCTGGGCGGCTTACACAAATAGTTATATCCCCAACATTAGGCCCCAGATTGATTTGAACCTGTTCATGTCAATCTTAAAATAACTTAAAACATAAACCTTCAGTCTTCTGACTGCGCAAAAAAGACCTTCTTTAACCCGCCGTGACGTCATTCTTTGGATCCGTGTTAACCCGTCATGATGTCATCTTTCCTTTTATTCTGACGTATCGGCCCAATGGATCTCTGTCTTTACTGCCCGTTCCGGGAATCGAGGCGTCGGGGCCGTTGGATAGTAAATCTTATCTCCTCGTTTCCCGCGTCGTCTCAGTTATGCTTTCCTTATAAATAGGCGCGACCTGGGTTTCATTTTTTCCCCTTCCAGTCGTCTCCTTCCTCTTGCCTCCTCTCGAGCTCCGCCGCCGCCGCCGTCAAGCTTCTCGTCTTCTCCGACCCAGGCCGCCGCATCAACCTGAATCGCACCGAACGCAGCGGCCGAACCTCCGCAGCTCCTCCAGACCTGTAAGTTTCTTTTCCTTCCCTGCCTAGATCTGCATTAGATCTTGCTTCGAGTTCGTCGGTGTTCATCGCCGCCCGCTACAAACCCTTGATAGTTCTCACCCCCGACGCCCTTTTCTGATCGTCAGATGGTATAGAACTGCTGCGGTAGCTGTTTCACCCCCATTTTATATGCAAACGGATCCCTTTTCCTTTGTTCAGAGGCTTCTTTCGAGTGTATGAACTTCTCTGCTCTTGTTTTTAGGTCTAGAAATTTTTCTTTTCAGGACGACCATTTGATCCAAAATAATAGTTGTAATCTTATGAAACCTGTTTTTATCACCCGGAACACTTCTTATGTTAAATGCCTTTAACATAACTGCTCAAGTATCTGGTTTGAACGCATCCCACTTGATCTGTGAACCTTGGCGCCTTCTCGGGTCTTTAAATTCTTGAACTGTTGTTAACACTTGTGGCGGCTTAAATAATGTTGCCCAATTATCCTTATATTTAGGCCCCTTTAAGCCGCTATCTTCAGTAATTTGAATATTTTCTTCCGGGTTAAAATTAAGCCGGAACTTCTTATTTTGTAATAGGCCAATCTGTTGTCATGGCGCCTAAGTCAACCAAAGCTCCTGTAACCTGCAACTGGGTCCCATCCACTGTCACCAAAAACAAACTGGCTGATTTTGTGAAGTCTGGCCATTTGCTAAAGAAAGAAGTCATGTCTTATCGCGTCCCTGACCCATCCGAAGAAAAGCCTCAACCCAAAGAAGGGGAGGTAATAGTTTCACGGATCACATGAGCCGGGGATTTGCCCCTCTCGACTCAAAGTTCTTCAGAGAAGTTTTGAATTTCTTTGACCTTAGACCTCAAGACATTGGACCCAATTCCGTGTCCAATCTTTGCAATTTCCAAGTCTTCTGTGAGGTGTATCTGGGAGAGGAGCCAAGCCTGCTCTTATTCAGAGAACTGTTTTACTTGAACCGCGTAATGAGCGCCAACGGACCGAGTCTTGAACTTGGCGGTATCTCGATCCAATGACGGAGAGGCTGCTGTTTCCTTATCTTTGAGCTGCCGAGTCACCCCAAATATTGGAACCAGTCATGGTTCTCTTGTCGAGATACCTCTCCAACTGATGAGCCGCCTCTGCCCGGCTTTCGCGCCCTGCGCCTTGAGTCCAACCATCCGCTGGCGGATAAACTGACCGCTGTTGAACGTATGCCACTCAACCCCACCATCAAGAAGATCAAAGCTCTTCTGGGAAATGGTTTAAACGACATTGATTTGGTCCGGGTCTGGGTCACTTGGCGTATACTCCCATTAAGCCGCCGCTCCGGCTTAATGTGCACTTATACAGGCGAATAGAACGACCCAATGCGTCACAGTTCTGACGACTTACCAGATGACGTGGCAGATGCTACAACCCAGTCACTGCTGAAGGAGGGTATTGTTATCAACAACACCTTCGGGTTACTTCCCTTCGCAAAAGAACCCGGCTCCGCATGATAAGTTACCAATTTTAATAAATACTCTTTAATATGTTTTACCTCCTTGTACTTATAATTCCTTATCTTTCCCATAGGCCGTTGATGACTTCGAAAGTCAAATATGACCACGAGGCCGCCCAACAAGCCAGAGCAGCCAAGAAAAATGAAAGGAAAAACACCAAGACATGGACTTCAAAAAAGAAGAAACCCAGCGCCTCTGAATTAGTCAAATTGGATGACTCTTCTTCAGATGAGGAAGAGGTAATCTCTTATTCTCCTTAACTCCTTTGTTACTATTTTACTGATATTTCCGCCTTTCAGGAAGACACTGGAAACAACCAAGCTCATGGTGAAGAGGTAACTATAATTTCCTCCGACTCAGAGCCTTTGCCAAAGCACAAAACACGGCGGGTGACCCGGAAAGTAAGATTTTCACATCCCTTAGCTTATCAAGATCCTCAATTTCTTTTGAAGCAACAACAGCTTGAGAACCGGAGGCAAACCGGACAAGTAAGGATGTAGAGCTCTCTTCCGCTTACACGACGTGGCGAAGCGTCGAATCGAGGTCATCTCCGCTTATGCTCGCTTATCCTTTGGCGGGTTTTATTCGTCGGCCTCTCAATTCATCTGACTCTAATTATCAGGATACCTCTCCTTCTTCTGGCGAGTCTATGCAATCCAACATGCCGGCTTTCCAGACTGCCCCTGGGTAATGTACCCTTGTTATCCTCATACTTTGCCTTACTCATATTTTGTACTCATCCCTTTGTTTTATTCACGATTAAAGCGGTGAAGCCCGAGAAGAGGGCAAAGAAGAATAAGCCGATTGAAGACCCGGTAGCAACGGAGCCGGAACCCGGAACCACTGTCCCTGATGCTTCTACTCATCAGCCTCCTCCTGAGCCGGCCCATGAAATTCCGACACCATCTTCCGACCCACCTCAAGAAAACACTCTTGATAACTCCGATAAACCGGAAATTTCTAGCCCGGTCCGGACGGCTGAACCGGAAGTTGAATACTTGAAAAGCCAGTATGTTGAGCCGGGGCAGCCTACTGTTCTTGCCAGGTGTACCGCTAAGGAAGAACTTGTCAAAAGCCGGAAGACCAAACAAGACATCGTTGATTATGCCCATTTAAGCATTGGCGATATAGTCTCAGGCTATCTGAATCAAGTGCACAACAGCCGCGACACAGAAATTGACATGGTGAAACAGATCTGACATAAATCGAGGTATAACTTATATTATTTCTTACGAATCTTACTTCTGTACCAGCCCCAAGTCTCGCTTATAGATAAATATGTCCGTAGACTTAGATACCGACTCTTTGTTAGCTCACCAGGTTTACAAGAAAGTATATTTAACCCGGCTGTAATATATCAACTTTTAAAGAAGTGATACACATTAGCCCCCAATGTCAAGTATCTTTACTTGTAAAGTGCTTGAGACTTTAATATGCATAATCTGACATTATAAAGTAAAATTTTCTTCAGCATACATTAGCCCCCAAGTGTCAAGGGTCTTTACTTGTAAAATGCTTGAGACTTGAACAATACCTTACCATAACCTTACTTGTAACCCGGCGTTATTGCAGGTCTCTACCAGTCAATTTGAATTGCAGATTGCTGATCTGAAGACCCGACTGGCGGCCCAAGACCTTGAGATTCAAAAAGCCAACTCCAAATTCGCCTTCAAAGACATCTCGAGCAAGAAAAGTTGAAGAAGGATTTTGACGCGGAGAAGAAGGCACAGGCGGATGAAAAATCTTCACTTGTGACCCGGGCCGAGACAGCAGAAGCAGCTCTTGCTGAAGCAACTGCCGAATTGTCCAGCTTAAAAAACCAGATATCCCAAATGGTCTCAACAATTTTTGGTAAGTGACTATGTGTAACCTTTGAACATCACCATGATTCATTTGATAACTGTTTCAGATATGATCTCCGGCTTAATATTATATGCATAAACACAGGTCCCAGGAGTGCCAACCTGAAACAGAATATGCTGATCAAGCTCAACGGATTCAGGAGTTAAGGAGGGCATCTGGTAGAGCCGGGGCCATAGCCGCCTTAAGCCGGGCCAAAGCGTTGGCTCTAGAGCTAGACTTAAATGATGTCGCTCTTGGATACCCTAGCTTAAAGGAGGACGGCTCTGCCTTCAATGAATCAGACTTCACCACCTGTGTGAGAGTTGTACGTCCTGTGGCCACCATCATCGGCAACGATATTGATCTTACGAAGTACCAGCCGGGTTATGACAACGACAACCGGAGGATTCCAACTCCCCGATTATGATGATATCACCGATCCTCCAACTCGTAAGCATACCTTTGCTCACGAAGTTGACCCAGCCAGCTTTAATAGATGATGAAGCCGAATTTGAAGCCTTAAGCGGCATTGACTGGACCTCGTCAACCTTCCAGGACAAAGCAGCAGACAAAGAGGCGGAGAAGGATAACCCGGAGTCGTCAAGTCTGCCAAAGGAGTAACCCGCCTGACACTAAGTCTTTGAAAAAATAATGCTTCATTATTCAGACTCGGGGAGTCTTTTAATAGGGTAGAAACACTTATTACTCTGTCATGCCTTCGCGCATGTTTGTGATGCTTAACAATGTCTCAAGCCGCTATTGTTGTGCACTGCCGGCTTGCTTGAATTGTGTCTTAACATCCAAAAGCTTTTGCTTTACCCTGTGTATACAAACAAAAAATTCCTTTGGCATCTCACCACATCCGGGGTCGTGTAAAATAATATTAACCCGGAGTATGAACCAAAACATTATAAGTATCAGCCGGATTAAAGCGTATATTACCGGCTTACCTGTTCCCAAAAAACAGACAGTTATACTTAACTTCTGAAAATTAGCACATATAATGTTTACCTGGCCCTTAATATTATTCACACTTATAGAATAAGGTAAACCTAATTTTCAAAGGCCTCTGATTCGAATACGATCAGTAGAACCGTTCCAAAGGGGTTAAGCTAAGATTTGGATACGATCATATAGCCCCCAATGGCTTTGGCGATGCCGATCAAGTGGGTATCGATACTATGTTCTCTTTGGTTCGAATCGACCTATGTTTGAACAGGAAGCCCCCAAGTGACCATGAGAGTTGTTTAATGACGCTGATTCGAATACGATCCACGTCAGACCCAAAGAGGTTATGCTATGATTCACATGTGATCAAGAAGCCCCCAAGTGGGTTTGGCAGTGTGCCAATCAATTGGGTATCAACAGCTATGTTCTCTTTGATTCGAATACGACCTATGTTTGAACAGGAAGCCCCCAAGTGACCATGGCTTGATTCAGATATGATCATAAGCCGGACCAAAGGGAAAACCAGATTCAGATATGATCCGCTCCCTGTTAGTCATTTCCACCACACAGTAAAGAAGACACATAAACCTTGTAGGATGGAAAGAAAAGAGGTCCTGCTTTATTGCTTTATATAATATATACATTGCAAAAAAGGAAAACAAATATACTCTGAAAGCCGGTGGCTTTAGTATAGTAGGGCCGGAGATGCGCTATGTTCCACGGCCGGCGGGTCTCCTCCTCCGACTTACGTGAGTCTTTGTGCTCTCGAACATCAATGAGGTAATATGACTCGTTGTTGAGATTCTTGCTGACCACGAAAGGTCCTTCCCAAGGAGGGGACAACTTGTGCATATCGGATTGGTCCTGGATGAGCCGGAGCACTAAATCGCCTTCCTGGAAAATTCTGCTTCTAACCCGGCGGCTGTGATAACGGCGCAGGTCTTGATGGTAAATCGCCGAGCGGGCTATTGCCAAGTCTCGCTCTTCATCCAACAAATCAAGTGCATCCTGACGAGCTTTTTCATTATCAGCCTCAACGTAAGCCGCCACCCGTGGTGAATCATGCCGGATGTCACTTGGCAGAACCGCCTCTGCTCCGTACACCATGAAGAAAGGTGTATAACCAGTAGACCTGTTAGGCGTTGTGTTGATGCTCCATAGCACAGAGGGTAACTCCTCTACCCAACAACCGGAGTTTCTTGTAAGGGAACTAAGAGCCGGGTTTGATACCTTCGGGATCTCTTGATTAGCTCTTTCGCCTGACCATTAGATCGGGGTGAGCAACAACAAACATCAAGCCGGATGTGCTCTTGTTGATGTAACTCTTCCATGGCACCCTTGGAGAGATTAGTACCATTATCGCTATAATACTATGCGGAAAACCAAAGCGAAAGATCACCTTTTGATGAACTGAACCGTCGTGGCTGCATCACACTTCTTGACCGGCTCGCTTCAACCCACTTGGTGAATTTATCCACCGCCACCAATAGGTGTGTCTTCTTATCTTTAGACCTTTTGAAAGGTCCAACCATATCAAGCCCCGGACTACAAACGGCCAAGTAATTGGAATCATCCTCAATTCTTGAGCGGCACATGAGCTCGTCGTGAGAATTTTTGACATCTGTCACATTTGTTGACCGGATCCTCCGCATCAAGATGAGCCGTCACCAATAAAAACCATGACGAAAAGCCTTGGCTACCAGAGACTTTGAACCGCATGATGACCGCAATCACCTTCATGAATCTCACGAAGTATCTCGACCCTCCGTAGGTGACACACAATCTTTGAAACGCCCCAAAGGACGCCAAGCGGTGATGCAACTTGCCATGAACAATCGTCATGGATTTGGACCGCCTGACGATTTTTCTTGCCAAGGTCTCGTCCTCAGGCAACTCTCCCCGGGTCATATAGGCTAAGTATGGAACCGTCCAGTCCGGGATGGCATGGAGAGCCGCCACCAGTTGTGCCTCCGGGTCTGGCAGCTGAGACCCCAGCCGGCTTAAAGCATCAGCCGCCTCATTCTTCCTTCGATCAATGTGCTCTACTTGATAACCTTTGAAGTGCCCAGCTACCGCATCAACTTCACGACGATAATCCGCCATGAGGGGATCCGAAGAATCCCACGTGCCTGACACCTGTTGAGCGACGAGGTCTAAATCGCCCAAGCATCTTACCCGGCTCAAATTCATCTCTTTGGCCATCCGGAGGCCATGGAGTAAAGCCTCGTATTCAGCTGCATTGTTAGTACAGGGAAACATAAGCCGGAGCACATAACAAAATTTGTCACCTCGGGGGGAAGTTAAAACAACTCCAACCCCCGAGCCTTCCAACTGTCTGGACCCATCAAAGTGAATAGTCCAATACGTGTTATCCGGCTTCTCCTCTGGTGCCTGCAACTCCGTCCAATCATTAATAAAGTCTACTAGGGCTTGAGACTTGATAGTCGTATGCTGACATATACTTCAAACCGTGAGGCCCAAGCTCGATGGCCCACTTGGCAACTCGTCCTCCGGCTTCCTGTTTCGGATGATGTCTCCCAAGGGGACCGAACTTACCACAATTATAGGATGACCCAGAAGTAATGCTTTAGCTTCCGCTTGCCATGAACACCCCATAAACCAGTTTACGCCAATGCGGATACCTTTGCTTGGACTCTATGAGCACCTCATCGATGTAATAAACCGGCCGCTGAACCGGATGCTCCTTGCCGCCTCCTTACGCTCCACCACAATGGCCACACTAACAAAGACGTGAGTTAGCGGCAACATACAATAGCAATGGCTCTTTATCAATCGAGCTGCGAGAACCGCGGCTCGGCCAATTGTCTCTTTAAATCTTCAAAAGCAGCATCAAGACTTCACCTGCATAAAGGTGTCTGATTTCTTCATCATCGATACAGCGGTAAAGCCTTCTCCCTAGCCGGCTTATGAATCAGCTTAAAGCAGCAACGCGACCATGATCGCTGAACATCATTGATGCACCTTGGTTTAGCCGGAGAGGTAATTGCCTTGATCTTCTCGGGTTAGCTTCAATGCCCCTGTTTGAGACCGGGAATCCCAAAAGTTTGCCTGCAGTACACCGAATACACACTTATGCAGGTTAAGCATCATCTTATAAACCCGGAGATTGTCAAAGGTTTCCTTTAAGTCGGAGATCAAGGTTTCCTTTTCTCTGGACTTCACCACAATGTCATCCACATAAGCATGAACATTGCGCCCAATCTGATTGTGGAGACAATTCTGCACGCACCGCTGGTAAGTCGCCTGGGCACTTTTGAGCCCAAACGGCATAGACACATAGCAAAAGGCTCCAAACGGAGTAATGAAAGCCGTCTTCTCCTGGTCTTTAATCGCCATCTTGATCTGATGATAACCGTAAGCATCCAAAAACTCAAACGCTAACCCATTTGTGGCATCGATGATTTCATCAATGCGGGTAGAGCAAAGGATCGGCGGACAAGCTTTATTTAAGTCTGTAGTCCACACACATCCGCCAGGTGCCGTTCTTCTTGAGCACAAGCACCGGGTTAGCCAACCACTCTGGGTGAAAAACTTCCACGATGAACCCGGCCGCTAAGAGCCGAGCGACCTCCTCCCCTATAGCCTTTCGCCTTTCCTCATTGAATTGTCGGAGGAACTGCCTGACCGGTTTATACTTTGGATCAATATTAAGAGTGTGCTCAGCGAGTTCTCTCGGGACACCCGGCATGTCAGAAGGTTTCCATGCAAAGATGTCCCGATTCTCACGGATGAACTCGATGAGCGCGCTTTCCTATTTGGGATCCAAATTGGTACCGATGCTGAACTGCTTTGAAGAGTCGCCTGGAGTGAAGTCAACCAGTTTTGTCTCGGCCGACTTAAATTTCAACGCCGAAGTCTTGCTCTGTGGTTGGCTTCTTCAAAGAGGTCATATCTGCCGGGTCAACATTAGTTTGATAAAACTTCAGCTCCTCTTCAAAGACAAACAGATTCAAAGATAAGTCCGATCGCTTCCTCGCATTCCAAGGCCACCTTTCGACTCCCATGCATAGTGATGGTGCCCTTGTAACCCGGCATCTTGAGCTGCAGATAAACATAACACGGCCGTGCCATAAACTTGGCATAAGCCGGCCGTCCAAACAGAGCGTGATATGGGCTCCTGATTTTAACTACCTCAAACATCAGCTTCTCAGCCCTGGAATCATATTCGTCTCCAAAAGCCACTTCCATATCGATCTTTCCAACGGGATATGCCGATTTACCAGGTACCACCCCATGAAAAACAGTGTTAGACGTCATCAAGTCCTTATCAGTCAGACCCATACGGCGAAAGGTCTCATAATAAAGAATATTGATGCTGCTTCCGCCGTCCATGAGCACCTTAGTGAATTTATATCCACCAACTTGAGGGGCCACCACCAAGGCCAACTGACCCGGGTTATCGACCCGGAGGGGGTGATCTTCTCTACTCCAAATGATAGGCTGCTCTGACCACCTCAGATAACGGGGAACTGCCAGTTCAACCGAATTCACGCCCCTTTATGAACCTTCGTCACGTTTACACAAGTTAGTGGTAAACACATGGTATTGCCCACCGTTCAACTGTTTTGGATGGCTCTAATAACTTTGGCTACTGCTTCTTTGCTGTCCTCCTTGACGGGCTACTGCGATTATAGCCACCTTGACCACCTTGAAAACCGGAACTTGAGCCGCCACCCGGGCCATGGAAACCACCCGCTCTGAACCGCCGCTGATCCGTGATTGCCATCAAACATGTTTGAATTCTTGAAAGCCTTCATGATCGCTGCAGTCCTTCCATAAGTGGGTGGCGTGATTTTCCCAGTACCGTGTCTTGGACAAGGCTTATTCAGAAGCTGCTCAAGAGATGGACCTGAGCCACCAGATCGAGGCGGTGCTCTCCCCTTACGCTTCTTGTTATTACCTTGGGCATTAGCATTGTCCACAAACGCCGGGTTACCGTCTGGCTTATGCTTGTTGCCACCTTGACTTACCGATTGTTGTTGTTGACCCTTTCCATTGTCGTTCTTCTTTCCTTTCCCTGTCTTTTCCTCCTCAGACGCGGGATCATCGGTAGTATCAGAATCAGCATATTTAACCAAAGCCGCCATCAGCGTACCCATGTCATTGCAATCACGCTTAAGGCGCCCCAGCTTCTGCTTTAGCGGCACAAAACGGCAATTCTGATGGAGCATAAGTACCGCAGAGCCGGCATCCATCTTATCAGATGAATGTATTATTTCCTTGACCCGGCGCACCCAATGAGTTGTGGACTACCTTCCTCCTGCTTACAATTGGTCAAGTCCACAACGGACATAGATTGCTTGCAAGTATCCTTAAAGTTCTGGATAAACCGGGCCTTTAACTCGGCCCATTAACTGATGGAGTTGGGAGGCAAACTTTTCAACCAAGATCGGGCCGTTCCATCTAACATCATGGTGAAATACTTAGCCATTGCCGCGTCGCTGACCTCCAATAACTCCATGGCCATCTCATAACTTTCAATCCATGCCCCCGGCTGTAAGTCGATCGTGTAATTTGGCACCTTTCGAGGTCCCTTGAAATCCTTGGGCAGACGCACATCTCGCAGAGCCGGCACCAGACAAGGGACACCACCGGTTCTAGTGGCCACCCCTGCTCCAACAAAAGTCATCGGATACTCTGGGAGACCATCATATGCCGTCTCACGAGCCGCTAATTGAGCCGCCTGCTCATCCTCCCGACGCAATCGATCCCCTGACCGGGTTATAGCTACCGGGTTGGTTGCGACGCTGGGCATTGCTTGACAAAGCTTCTGACTCCATGTGCCTGCTGTAACTCGGACTCCGGTTTGGACGAGGTGCTATCCAAGGCTGAGGAGTGGAATGAATCTTGTCCCCGCCAGAAGAATAGGTCTCTTGCTGTGCCAAGGCCGTCTGAAGAAGATCCCTAACCCTCCGGGTTTCCACTGCCGTCGGGTCATCACCATCTACTGGAAGAGCCGCCAGACGCACCGATGCTGCTATCAAGTTCTCCATGGGGTTGGAAAAGTGGCCCGGAGGTGTCGGTATGTATCGGGGCGGGGCCATGCTCCCGTGAAGAGGTGCCATCTCTCGAGGCTGAACCGGCCCTCCAGCTCCGGTGTCATAAATTGATTGGCTTCAGGCGGATTGCTAGGACCAACTCAGGTGTCGTGAAAAGATTCCGAAGATCGTAAACCGGAGGCAGACGGGACTGGGTCTTCTGATGTCTCCTTCTCATCACCTCATTGGACGCATTCAGACTCATATTAAGCTGGAAAGCCTCTGACTGGAGTCGCTGTGCCCGTGCAGCCTGGTGTCCTCAGCCACCAAGGCCTCCTTGGCCAGGGCTATCTCCTCACGCACCTTTGCCACCTACGCGTTATGCTCATCTGGATTTGCAGGAATAACTGTGGTGGTTAACAGGGCCGTCAACTTGTCCATAAGATCTATCAGCACCTGAGCCGGCGGGCGCGTGGGGCCTCCTGCTCTGGCCGCTCCTAACCCGAACGTCATTGCTGCTGCAGCCGCGAGTTTTGGCCGGGTTGGGTACCAGCCATGAAGACTCCTGCCCAGCTCGGCGGCTCACAGCAATCTGGAACGCTAGAGTCATCAGAACAGCCCCCTAGCATGCCTTCTTGGACCTGATACAGAGAATCTGTTGAACCGGAGGACGAATCATCATCTGATGGGATGGCCGTCTCTTCGCCATCTTTAGATCCTTCAGAAAGTGCCTCTCCATGGACACAGCCCACAAAGGCACGCTTCATGGTGGGTTGAACCTGGGCGGGTCTCGTACGCCGAGCCGTCTCAATGAGGTCGGTGCAGCTGTCCGGCTCCGGGCCCGGCTCACCAAGCCGGCCGATGAAGACGTGGATTCCGCCAAAGGGGACCCGGTACCCATACTCAATTGAGTCGGCCTCGGGGCCCCAGCCTTCATTGTCGATGTAGATCATGCCGCGACGACTCTTGGTCATCCGGCCCACTGCGTATCCCTTGAGCCCTTCGAAGCTGCCCTTCAAGAACTCAAATCCACCGTGCGCCGCCCCACGGTGGCGCCAACCGTCGTGGAATTGTCATGGCGTATGTCCTCTTGCAAGGACTTAGTCGTGGAGCCATCGCAACTAGGAAGCTTAAAGGGGTTAATCGGGACAAAGGACACGAGAGGGTTTATACTAGTTTGGCTCCTTACGGTGAAGGTAAGCCTACGTCTAGTTGGGTTGGTATTGCTTGAGGTTTCGATGACTAGGGAGCGAGATACGCTATGCCCGGTTCTCGATTGGTTGTTTCTTGCCCTAAGCCGCCAACAGGTCGTCCCCTTATATACACGGGTTGACTCCCTGTGGCCTACAGAGTCCCAGCCGGCTTATAAACAATGTCCGGCTCGGTGACTAGTCAAGTATACCTTATGATACAAGTCTTTCCATTATGCCGGTTTACTACAACGGGTCTTAAGTCGCCTGTGGGCCTTAGGCCTTTTGTTGAGACGCCATATTCATGCTTGGAATTGGGCTTCTGTCTGGTAACTCTTTACGTAACCCGGCCCCTCCTGGGCGGCTTACACAAATAGTTATATCCCCAACACCGAGGGAGAGTTTCGCCAGCACGACGGCGTGGTGACGGTGATGATGAAGTTACCGGCGCAGGGCTTCGCCTAAGGACTGCAATGATATGACCGAGGTATGTTTCTGTGGAGGGGGGCACCGCACATGGCTAAGAGAAACTTTGGTGTGTCTTTGGGGTGCCCCCCTCCGATGTATATAAAGGGGGAGGGAGGAGGAGGCCGGCCAAGGGGAGGAGGCGCGCCATGGGGGGGGGGGCAATCCTACTCCAAGTAGGATTCGGCCCCCCCTTTCCTATTCCAACAAGGAGATGGGGGAAGGAGAGGGAGGAGAGAAGGAAAGGGGGGCTGGCCTCCCTAGTCCAATTCGGTTTGGGCTAGGGGGGCGCGCCACACCTTGGCCTGCCTCCTGAAAGTGCAACTATCCCTAGGTGGTTTTGGTAATTCCTAACAACATATAGCTCATTGAGCTAACACTATTTCAAGACTAATAATTCAGGAAAGCTCAATGATTGGCATGGAATGGATGAGAAAAGTGGACCCCTCAAAATGCTAAGGACAAAGGGATTGGCTCAAGCTTAAAGCTCAAGACTCTACATTTTCTATTTTAGTGATCCAAGATCACATTGAGTCTATAGGAAAAGCCAATACTATCAAGGAGGGATGAGGTGTTGCTTAATGGCTTGCTTGCTCAAAGTGCTTAGTGATATGCTCCAAAGCCATCAACCACTTTCTCACTTCCACATATGACCTAAAGCGAAAGTCAAATTCGGCCCCACCGATTCTTTCCATCCGGCGCCACCGAGTTCAGATGTCATAGCCACTGCCACAAACCCTAGGCAAATCGGTCTCACCGATAGGGATCTCGGTCTCACTGAGATGGGGTTGTAATCTCTCTGTGTATATCCATTATCAAAATCGGTCTAACCGAATTTGAGTAATCGGTACTACCGAGATTACAATGCAAACTCTCTGGTTAGCTTATTACCAAAATCGGTCCCACCGAGTTTGTGTAATCGGTCCCACCTACACTTCCAACCTACATTTTCTGAGAGAGAACCACCTACACTTGTGTTGAGACCAACATATTCCATTCCTACCATATGAATCTTGATCTCTAGCCTTCTCCAAGTTGCTTTCCACTCAAATCTTCTTTCCACCAAATCCAAATCCTGTGAGCGAGAGTTGAGTGTTGGGGAGACTATCATTTGAAGCACAAGAGCAAGGAGTTCATCATCAACACACCATTTGTTACTTCTTGGAGAGTGGTGTCTCCTAGATTGGCTAGGTGTCACTTGGGAGCCTCCGACAAGATTGTGGAGTTGAACCAAGGAGTTTGTAAGGGCAAGGAGATCGCCTACTTCGTGAACCCTTCGTGGGTGGAGCCCTCCGTGGAGTCGCGTAACCGTTACCCTTCGTGGGTTGAAGTCTCCATCAACGTGGACATATGATAGCACCACCTATCGGAACCACGACAAAAACATCCGTGTCTCCAATTGCGTTTGAACCCTCCAAACCCTCCCCTTTACATTCTTGCAAGTTGCATGCTTTACTTTCCGCTGCTCATATACTCTTTGCATGCTTGCTTGAATTGTGTTAAGATTGCTTGACTTTTTCTAAAGTTGCTAAAATCTGCCAAGAACTAAAATTGGGAAAAGGCTAGATTTTTATTTGGTCAAGTAGTCTAATCACCCCCCCCCCCCTCTAGACATACTTTCAATCCTACAAGTGGTATCAGAGCTTTGGTCTCCATTTGCCTTGATTTCCATAGCTTTTGGTGGTCACAGCCTTGGTTTCACAACCTAGGAGAGTATTGCGTCTTGCGAGGGAAATTACCACCATAGAGGTCCTTACTTTGATGGTACTATTTTGCTAGTTGGAAGCATAAGATGAAAATGCATATTCTTGGACATAACCCCGCCGTTTGGGCTATTGTGTGTATTGGCTTGCAAGGTGAATTCTTCGATGGGAAAGAACTGAACCGTGAAGCTACCACGGAAGAGTTGAAGATGTTGCAATACAATGCTCAAGCTTGTGATATCCTCTTCAACGGATTATGCCCCGAAGAATTCAACAAATTAGCCATCTTGAGAGTGCAAAGGAAATTTGGGATACTTTGATTGATATGCACGAAGGTACCGACTCCATCAAGGAATCCAAATTGGATGTGCTTCAAAGTCAACTTGACAAGTTCAAAATGAAGGATGGTGAAGGTGTCGCTGAAATGTACTCTAGGCTTGCTCTTATCACAAATGAGATCGCCGGCTTAGGAAGTGAAGAGATGACCGACAAATTCATCATCAAGAAGATCCTAAGAGCCTTGGATGGAAAATATGATACCGTGTGCACATTGATCCAAATGATGCCCAATTACAAAGATCTCAAGCCAACGGAAGTCATTGGAAGAATCGTTGCTCATGAGATGTCACTCAAGGATAAGGAGGAGCTCCATAACAAGTCAAGTGGTGCTTACAAAGCCTCATGTGAAGCTCCCACATCATCAAGTGAGAAACAAACCTTCAATGATGAATTGAGCCTAATGGTGAAGAACTTTAACAAGTTCTACGGGAGTAGAAGCAAAGAGAGAAGTTCCAAGTCAAGGTCCTACAATGACAAAAGATCTTCTAGTCGAGAGCGTAATTGCTACAATTGTGGAAAACTCGGACACTACTCAAATGAGTGTACGGCCCCCTACAAAAGAAGAGAAGATTCTCCCAAAAGAAGAAGTAGATGAGAAGAATCACCATCAAAAGAGAGAAGGAGTAGGGATGATCGTTATGAACGAAGACCCTCACGGAGAAGCAAGGATTCGGAAAAGAAGGACAAGTCATCAAGGAGCTACACGAAATGAAGACATCAAGCTCATGTTGGTGAATGGGTATCCAGCTCCGACTCCGACAATCACTCCGAGAGAAGCTATCACTCCGACTCCGAATATACTCAAGATGAAGGTGTTGCCGGTCTAGCACTTGTGTCAACCAACTCCTACGACATATTTGATTCACCAAATGAAGGAATTGGAAGATGCTTCATGGCCAAAGGTCCAAAGGTATCACACCCCAAGTATGTTGATTTCAATAGTGATGAAGATGAATTTTTAGGTGATGATGATTTACTTGTTGACAACTCTAGTGATGAATACTATGATGAAACGTCAATTAATCATGATAATCAAGATAAAACGAATGACAATGATAAGGAGAAGATTGAGTCTATAACTAGAGAACTAAACACTCTTAAGTTAGCTCATGAAACTATCTTAGGAGATCATCGAGAACTTTTAAGGACTCATGAGAAATTATGTTTTGAAAAGCTCAACCTTGAGCAAGAGCATGAGTTCTTAAAGGCAATCAATGATGATCTTTGCAAGAAAAGTTCTTCTTACATTGCCAAGCGTTTACTCTTATCCACTTACATGCCTCAAGTCAAGTCTAATAACAAGAACAAGAAAGATTCTTCCTCTAGTAGTAACAATAATCATGCTAAATCCAATGTTGTTGCTTCTAGTAGTTCTCTTGATTCCACTAATGATTCTCTTAGACAAGTTACACTTGAGCAAGAAAATAGCTTATTGAAGGGAATTATAGAGAAAGGTGTCTACAAGAGCCTTGCCGGGAGTAAGCAATTCGAGGAAATTATACGCAAGCAAGGAAGGCACCGGAAGAACCAAGGTGTTGGTTTTGAACGAAAGTTCAATGCCAATGGAGTTGAGTGGGAAGAAGATCAATACCCCAAGACGAAGTTTGTTCCTCAACAAGAGAAGTATAATCTTACTTCTCTCAAAGGGACACAATCTCAAGATGATCTTCCACCACAAGACCACAAGGAAAAAGGCAAGGACAAGCTTCAAGAAGAAATTGATGCATTTGAAGAAGCTCCTAAGGCCTTGGTCAAGTGGGTTCCCAAGACTACATCAAGTTCCACTTCATCAAGTATGACTACAACTCCGAGGATTCCCATCAAGATGGTGTGGATCCCAAAGAAAAAGAACTAGAGAGTTCTTGAGGGTGACTCCGCCAACATACTTCACTTTTATCATTTTGGCAAGAACAAGTGCAATCAACCTCCACATCTTGCACTAGTTCAAGGAGTCACAAACCCTCTTGTTGGTAAGACAAGGGAAAAGGTAACCAAATGCTTTCATAGACATCATCTTGTGTATGCATCACTCTATGTCTATGGATATTCCTTGTTTGTTCCTTGTGGGACTAACCCGTGTAGGTATTGAAAGTGCAACTCACTCCAAAGGATTGCTCCAAATGATCTACATCAACATTGAGCATCTACATCTTCAACACCTACATGAAGTCATCATCGACAAAACCCAAGGTTAGTTCATCCCTCTTATGGGGGATCTCACATCTAGGGGAGCTTTACTCTAAGAATTGAGCTAAAGCAACTCTAATGGTGTGAACACAACAATGCTTTATGTAAAAGTGGTAACCCCACTTGTGCTTAAACGATGAGTGTGACCTATGATCAAATGTTCTCATTTGACTCCTAAGTCAATATACTCATATATAGATGACCTAGTCATCGCCAATTGCTTGATAGATGCTAGAATTGTTTGTGCATGCTTTGCCACATATTTCATTTGCCATTTTATTGGGTGAGCATGTTGGTTGCATAATTTACTCATTCGAGAACATCCACCAGTTGTTTTGATTGATTGGTTTCTTTTTCTTTTGCCAAGTGGATGGACAAGAATGCCTAAGAACCTTCTCTAGCTATCTATGCTCTTCTCGTCTCAAACTCTATTCATGCTGCATCACAAAGTCTCATCAAGTCAGATTCAAACCACTTTGTGTGAGGAGCACTCGGAGTCCCCGATTTGTCATAGACTTAAACTTCCAAAACTTCTTTGTGCGTTTCGGTCTGACCGATTCATCCATTTCGGTCATACCGAGATCACTAAGTCGATCTAGGTTTTCAATCTCAGTGCAACCGATTTGAACTTTTCGGTCACACCAAGTTTCAGTAACTGCTTGCAGTTATGAACCTCGGTGTCAACGAGTTGTTCCACTCGGTCACACCGACAGGGTCAGGCTATATATTCCCACGGGCCAAAATTTGGAAAACTTTCCGAACCTCTTCACCCGCGCTCAGCCTGCTCTTCCTCCGTGGTCTCCAGATCGTCCTCCTCATCGCCAGCTGCCTCCAGTCGCTGGTCTCCACTGCCGTCAACGGGATCGTCTCCGTCGTTGCCACCGTAGCAAGTCCATCGCCGTACTAGGGTATGGACTTGATCCTTGTGCTGATCTCTTTCCGATTCCCCAGCACATTGTTTTGCCATGTATCTTGCCACGATTGAGATCACTCTATCCAATGAAAACACTCCGTAGATTAGTTGTGGATTGAAAATTTAGGGTTAGGTTTCCGCCGAAACCATCTCGGACCGACCGAATTGTTGAAATCGGTTCCACCGATTTGGCTCAGGCCATTGCACATGTGATTCTTGGTCTGACCAAGAATTGCAAATCGGTGTGACCGATTTCAAGTCTTTGTGAAACCCTAGCAGTCTCGGTGCCACCAAACTGTGACTCAGTTTGACCGAGTTCACTAGTTTAGGTTCCAACAGCTGCTTCGGTATCACCGAGATTTCAAATCGGTAGATCCGAAATGCTTTCTGTGGAAAACTAAAACTAAGTTTTTGATTCATTCTTCTGCAAAAACCTCTGCACTTTGTGATGCTCATCCACTCTACCTCATCTATAAACTATGCATAGGGTCAGCTGTTAGTGTTTGCATCATGTCAGATCAGAGTGACAGACATAACAAGTCTGAGGAGCAGGTTCACATGAGTGAGGGCACTAGTCCCTCTAGCAGCTCAGATGATGGAAGCAGGAGCACACCCAGCAACTTGCCAAAGGCTGCCACGAGAGCCAACAAGAAAAGAACCTCAGAATCAGAGGATGAGGACTATGTGGCTGAGGAGGAAGAAGCCACATCAAAGAAGAAGGTGCTCAAAAGGAATATGGCACAGCTGCTGCAACTAAGCCAGGTCTGAAGACCAAGAGGCCAGCAGGAAGAGTTCCAATGTCCAAAGCCAGAGCTTCAACTGTTGAAGCCTCAAAAACTGTTGCTGAAGAAACTGGAGATGGCAAGAAAAGAAAAGAAAGGGTCAAGAAGACCATGGCTAGAGTAATTGGGAAGCCCTCAATGATGGAAGATGAAGAGGAAGAGGTTGCTGCACCAGCACCTAAGGCATAGAAACTTATGGGAGATGCCATAAGATCAGGGGCTGCTCCATCGAAGCCCAAAGAAGCTACCAAGCTAGCTGCTCCAAAACCCAAAACTGCACCTAAGAGAAGCACCAGGAACATTCCTGCAGCTGAGAAGAATAGGGCCCCAGTGCCTGAAGCTGCAATGGAATAAGAAGATGATGAGTCACATGTCTTGAGGAAGTTGAAGCCAAAAATTCCAGATCACAATGATGTTCATCCAAAGAGTCGAGAACATGAAGATAAGGAAGGATTCAGATTGAGGCTATGGAGAGAGTCGATCCATATGCCACCGTAAGAAGAACTGCTGTGGATTACGGTGTTCCATACAAAGGAACAGCAGGACTTCTATGAGACAATTCGCTTGACAAGAAGCCAATAGTGTGTGACATGAGATGGGTCAACTGGGAGTACATCAAGGAGAATGAAGAACACTATCCTGGAGTATATGACAGTTTCAAGGCTTGTGGAGTTGATGAGTTTGTGGCTCAGAAGCTCAAAAAGTGGAATGATGAGCTTATAATGCAGTTCTACTCCACAGTTCACTTCTACCCAGATGGCAGGATAGTCTGGATGTCTGAAGGCACTAGATACTAGTCAACAGTTGTAGAATGGGCTCAGTTGATCAATGCCCCAAAAGAACAAGAAGATGACTTGGATGTCTATGCCAAGAAGAAGAAGGATCACAACTCCATGGCTAGCATGTACAAGGAGATTCCTGATGCAGATCGTGAGACTCACAAGTTTGGATCAGTGAAACACTTGCTGTCAGGACTACCCACAATCAACTGGATCCTCAGGCACACACTTCTGCCAAAGTCAGCTGATCACAGAATGATCAGAGGTCACTCCATCAATTTGCTGCACATTTTTTATGTCCCATAAAAGTTCAAAGTCATGAGCCTAATAGTGGAAACCATAAAGAGGACAGCTGCAGATCAGAAGAGGAGTTGTGGGTATGCCCCACAGATTCAGGAGCTGATCAACTCCAAGATGGGCACTGGCACATATCTCTTGGACACTGGCACATATCTCTTGGACACTGGCACATATCTCTTGGACAAGGAGCACCTGCCCATCTACCCAGACTTTGAGGATAACACTGTTGTGATGGATGAAAATGAACCATCTTCTGTGCAAGCACAAGCAAAGAGGGAGAAGGCAAAAGGCGAAAAGGCAGCAAAGATGCCAACCATGGATGAGGCATCTCAGTATCTTCTAAAGAGCAAGCAAGATCAGCTTGGCTACTTGATTGCCTCCACTCTGAGAATTGAGAAGGGACTGGCCACCCTGACTCAAAACCAGGAGAGCTTGGAGAGGATCATGGAGCAGAAGTTCTATGACTTAGATGTGAAGGTCACTGAGATACGATCTGTTGTTGAGCAACTTCAGGAGGAAGTGCAGGAGAAGAAGGGCAAGACAACCACCGATGATTTTGCCAGAGTGCCCCGAGGATGTAGGTCTGCTGCTATGCCCGCTGCACACACCAGAGCAACTTCATCTGCACTAGCCATGACTTCACCGCCACCAGCTCCAAAGATCTACTACTCCGGCACCATCTACATCGATCGATGCCTTCATTCTTGGAGTTCTGTCTACACCACCACCGAAGATCAAGCACGAGTGTCGATCTAGCACTATGCATTTTTATGAACTTTTTGGTAACTTGTTGCCAAAGGGGAGAAAATGTATAGATCATAGGCTTCGAGAGAGTGTTGTTTTTGTTCTCTCTTGCGTTTCTCCTTGGTGGTTGAACTTTGTTATTTGCTTGTCTGAGATACTTTATGCTTTTGTGTGATACTTGGATGATCATGTGTTTGATCATATGCTACCTTAACACTTGTTGGATGACATTATCCTTTTATATCCCATATGATCATTCACTTTGCTTGGTGATGAGTGCATGTATTTATTTATTATCATTTTGAGCGCTCCACCAAGATGGATGTGACATGGAAGAGTAACCCATGATCCTAACTCATTGTACATTTGCAGTCCAAAGCAAATCTTAAACTACGCACAAATTTAGGGGGATCTCTTGCTTTTCACATACTTCTCAAAGCGACAATGTACTTCACTCTTATTATCATTTGTCGAAGCTTTGATCTATATGTTGTCATCAATTACCAAAAAGGAGGAGATTGAAAGTGCAACTATCCCTAGGTGGTTTTGGTAATTCCTAACAACATATAGCTCATTGAGCTAACACTATTTCAAGACTAATATTTCAGGAAAGCTCAATGATTGGCATGGCATGGATGAGAAAAGTGGACCCCTCAAAATGCTAAGGACAAAGGGATTGGCTCAAGCTTAAAGCTCAAGACTCTACATTTTCTATTTTAGTGATCCAAGATCACATTGAGTCTATAGGAAAAGCCAATACTATCAAGGAGGAATGAGGTGTTGCTTAATGGCTTGCTTGCTCAAAGTGCTTAGTGATATGCTCCAAAGCCCTCAACCACTTTCTCACTTCCACATATGACCTAAACCAAAAGTCAACCTCGGCCCCAGCGATTCTTTCCATCCGGCGCCACCGAGTTCAGATGTCATAGCCACTGCCACAAACCCTAGGCAAATCGGTCTCACCGATAGGGATCTCGGTCTCACCGAGATGGGATTGTAATTTCTCTGTTTCCCTTCGTAACGTTTCGGTCCTACCGAGATGAGCGATCGGTCCCACCGAGATTGCAATGTAAACTCTCTATTTCCCTTTTGTAACATTTCGGTCTCACCAAAATGAGCGAATCGGTCCCACCGAGTTTACCTGACCAACTCTCTGGTTAGCTTATTACCAAAATCGAGTTTGTGTATCGGTCTCACCGAGATTACGTTATGCCCTAACCATATCGGTCCTACCGAGTTGCATGTCGGTCCCACCAAAAATCCTAACGGTCACTAGATTTGTTGAATCGGTCCGACCGAGTTTAACAATTCGGTCCCACCGAGTTTGGCAAGTTGTGTGTAATGGTTAGATTTTGTGTGGAGGCTATATATACCCCTCCACCTCCTCTTCATTCATGGAGAGAGCCATAAGAACGAACCTACACTTCCAATCTACATTTTCTGAGAGAGAACCACCTACACTTGTGTTAAGACCAAGATATTCCATTCCTACCATATGAATCTTGATCTCTAGCCTTCCCCAAGTTGCTTTCCACTCAAATCTTCTTTCCACCAAATCCAAATCATGTGAGCGAGAGTTGAGTGTTGGGGAGACTATCATTTGAAGCACAAGAGCAAGGAGTTCATCATCAACACACCATTTGCTACTTCTTGGAGAGTGGTGTCTCCTAGATTGGCTAGGTGTCACTTGGGAGCCTCCGACAAGATTGTGGAGTTGAACCAAGGAGTTTGTAAGGGCAAGGAGATCGCCTACTGTGAAGATCTACCGCTAGTGAGGCAAGTCCTTCGTGGGCGACGGCCATGGTGGGATAGACAAGGTTGCTTCTTCGTGGACCCTTCGTGGGTGGAGCCCTCCGTGGACTTGCGCAACCGTTACCCTTCGTGGGTTGAAGTCTCCATCAACGTGGATGTACGATAGCACCACCTATCGGAACCATGACAAAAACATCTGTGTCTCCAATTGCATTTGAACCCTCCAAACCCTTCCCTTTACATTCTTGCAAGTTGCATGCTTTACTTTCCGCTGCTCATATACTCTTTGCATGCTTGCTTGAATTGTGTTAAGATTGCTTGACTTGTTCTAAAGTTGATAAAATCTGCCAAGAACTAAAATTGGGAAAAGCCTAGATTTTTATTTGGTCAAGTAGTCTAATCACCCCCCTCCAGACAACTTTCGATCCTACACCTCCTCTCTTCCACCACTAGGCCCATGAGGCCCAATAACCCCCCGGGGGGTTCCGGTAACCCCCCGGTACTCCGGAAAATACCCGATACACCTCGGAACTATTCCGGTGTCCGAATATAGTCTTCCAATATATCAATCTTTATGTCTCGACCATTTGAGACTCCTCGTCATGTCCATGATCTCATCCGGGACTCCGAACTACCTTCGGTACATCAAAACACATAAACTCATAATACCGATCGTCATTGAACGTTAAGCGTGCGGACCCTACGGGTTCGAGAACTATGTAGACATGACCGAGCCACCTCTCTGGTCGATAACCAATAGCGGAACTTAGATGCTCATATTGGCTCTCACATATTCTACGAAGATCTTTATCGGTCAAACCGCATAACAACATACGTTGTTCCCTTTGTCATCGGTATGTTAATTGCCCGAGATTCGATCGTCGGTATCATCATACCTAGTTCAATCTCGTCACTGGCAAGTCTCTTTACTCGTTCCGTAATGCATCATCCCGCAACTAACTCATTAGTCACATTGCTTGCAAGGCTTATAGTGATGTGCATTACTAAGAGGGCCCAGAGATACCTCTCCGATAATCGGAGTGACAAATCCTAATCTCGATCTATGCCAACTCAACAAACACCATCGGAGACACCTGTAGAGCATCTTTATAATCACCCAGTTACGTTGTGATGTTTGATAGCACACTAAGTGTTCCTCCGGTATTTGGGAGTTGCATAATCTCATAGTCATAGGAACATGTATAAGTCATGAAGAAAGCAATAGAAATAAACTAAACGATCATAGTGCTAAGCTAACACATGGGTCATGTCAATCACATCATTCTCTAATGATGTGATCCCGTTCATCAAATGACAACTCATGCCTATGGCTAGGAAACTTAACCATCTTTTATTAATGAGCTCGTCAAGTAGAGGCATACTAGTGACACTCTGTTTGTCTATGTATTCACACATGTACTAAGTTTCCGGCTAATACAATTCTAGCATGAATAATAAATATTTATCATGATATAAGGAAATATAAATAACAACTTTATTATTGCCTTTAGGGCATATTTCCTTCAGATAGCACATAAGGTATCCCTCCAGTATCTGGGAGTTGCGTAATCTCATAGTCAAAGGAATATGTATTTGACATGAAGAAAGCAATAGCAATAAAACTAAACGATCATAATGCTAAGCTAATGGTCTTGTCCATCACATCATTCTCCTAATAATGTGATCCCGTTATCAAATGACAACTCATGTCAATGGTTAGGAAACCATAACCATCTTTGATCAGCGAGCTAGTCTAGTAGAGACTCACTAGGGACACGGTGTTTGTTTATGTATTCACACATGTATCAAGGTTTCCGATCAATACAATTCTAGCATGAATAATAAACCTTTATCATGAATAAGGAAATGTAAAATAACAACTTTATTATTGCCTCTAGGGCATATTTCCTTCACCATTTCCTCCAAGCAAACGAAGAACAAGCAAGAAACTGAGATTGCAACCTGGATATTGTGAATATAAGAGGAAAACATTATTAATAAAGTGGGGTTTTGTAACATCTTGGTCTGGTCGTTGAAAACAAACAAAGGACGCGAGTTGCGGCTATGGTGAACTTTAATCTAAACAAAATCCCAGTCTAAAATGACGCCTAAGGGTTGTATTTATAGGGAGACAGAGGGGAATTTCGTCCACACTTGGCAAGGTGGGACTAAATTCTATCGTAAGTTATTTCCCAAATAATACGGACTCTAAAACTAGCCTATTAAGTGTATTTCGAAACTACATGGGCATGGCCCAAAAATAAGGTGCCGCAACACCTATATTAAGCCATGGAGGAAATTTATGAAAGACCATCTTGTATATTTTGTCCATGTCCTTGTGTATCATCATGGTGGCCCCAAAGTGCTGAAAACTACACCAGAAACGTTGTTCTTGTTCCCCTTGCGCATGCCATCCCCTCCATGCTTGATCATGCTTCAATGTTCATCGTTCTTGTCCATGTTAGGCCCTTCATTTATAAGCAAAACAAATGTATCCAATTTAGACAACATATTCTCGTGAACATTAGAATCATTACTAAGAAACAAAAGTACATGGTAATTTAATTGGCGTGCGCGAGCTCTAGTAATTGGTCCAGTATATGTAGCAGCAGAGACTGTGGGTGTAACTGTGGTAGTGATGTCCTCATCAATAGACCAAACCTCCTTCCACTATTTTCTTCCATTAATCCAAGATTCTTATTGTTATAAACACACTTTGCATTGCATTCTCCAAAGAACCTTCGCCTCTTGAACTCGGCCCGCACAACAAAGGTGAGTATTCTTTTGGAAGCAACTTCCTCATCCTCCAAATTTCATCTTCAAATTTCTATCAAGAATATAGATATGTTTTGTGTGTCGCGCCTCGCATGGGGCGGCTTCATATCACATATATAGACTACATGTCTTGACCATCAAGGAAGATCAAGGGATCCCTGGCCGAATCAATACATGTCGGCAGGTGATCATATGCCTATACAAGGTAATCTATACAAAAGGAATACTTTAACATCCCCCCTCAGTTTGTGCATCGCATGGAAAGAGACACAAACTGGACCAAAACTCGTAGAAGAGCTGCAACGAGAGTCCTTTTGTCATGTTGTCAGCATACTGATGAGAAGATGGCACATGAAGAACCCGCACCTCACCAAGGGACACTTTCTCGCGAACAAAGTGAATTTCGATCTTGATGTGTTTGGTACGGCGATGCTGAACTGGGTTGGAAGAGCCCACGTTTAGCACACGTGAGCATAGTGTGCGTGTTAGACGGCAACAATGGTCGGTGAACGACGACAGGCGGTGATGGTTCGGTAGACACGGAGGAAGGAGGGGACGTAGGGTCGACTAAGGGAGGAGATGCCGTCAGACCAGGTTGGAAGGGAGACAAGCTCAAGGGAGGGCTAGTAGGTGTAGCCGACGCAGGTGAAGGCGAAGAGCCATCATGCATGGTGGGTGATGGGGTTGCATGCAGACTAAGTGTAGAGGAAGTATCACGGGCTGGTGGAGTAGGAGGTGGAGGGCCACTAGCTGAGGACGGTGTAACATCCCAAATTTTCAATTTGGAATGTTATACATAGAGCATGATTGCATATCATATTTTTTGTTGCATTTTTGCTTGATCCTAGAAATTCTACACAACTCAAGGACCCACGGAGAGAGTTGGGATTTCGTTATTTTCATATTTGATTTTTCTCAAATTTTGAAAATAGGATCATTTGATTTTAATTATTTTATCTTCAATTATTTCTACTATCAAAATATGAGAGAGGGAATAAAATGACTTTCCCAAAATAAAGAAATAATGAAGATTTAATAATAAAATCAAATAAGATTATATTTTTTATTTTTTAGACTTTAGAGTTGAATTTAGGAAAAATGCTGCGTTTTCAAAATTGCATTTAGGCCCCCAAATAAATGTTCATCGGTCAAACTTGATTTTAGAAGCCGGGAAAATTTATTTCGAGATTTTTGAGTCCGCTTAGTATTTCTTTTATTTTTCTTCTGCTGAATTATTTAAAAACGAACCGCCTGCAGGCGTGCCCAGCGGACTCCTTCGGGCGAACTATATAAGCGCCCCCGGCGCCCCAGCCCAAATTACCGCCCAGCCCGAGCCCCACCGCCGGCCCACCGCCTCCCGGCCCACCCTAAACCCTAACCCTAACCTCACGCCACTGCCGGACCGCCGCCCGACTCGCCGACCCCGCCGCCTCGTTTATGCGTCAGCGGTTTTTAAAAACCAGGCGGTTTTTATTTCGGTTTTTTTTAGTTTCGTTTTTTTATTAGTTTCGGTTTTTTCGGTTCGGTTAAATAACGAACGTTCGTTCGTTCGTTCGTTTTTAACGAACGCATTCGTCAGATTAGTTTAGTTAACGAACGTCCATTCGTTAACCTGTTCGTCATTTTTCTTTTTTCTCGGATTTAATCTGCGATTTTTCTGATCGCGATTCCTGATCCGATTTTCGTTTTAGTATAACTTTTCGCTCGTTTATCGGAATCAGGCGATTCAAGCGCCTAGAGTTTCGCCTCAAACCCTCTTTCCGAATAACCCACTTAAACAAGTTTTTGTTTCTGTAAAATTTGACTTAGATCCAGATTAGTAAAACGAAGCTGTTTTCTTCCGCCGTTTGACTTTCGTTGCTTCGTTTGATTTGATTCTTCTTGCAAACCGGAGTTCTTAAGTTGAACTATCTTGTTAGATCTATCTGAGTTTTGCCTGTGCATTAGATGAGTATTTATTGTATGCTTGTTTGTTTGTCTGCGATAGAATACCCGGAGTGCGCTACCGTTACTTCGAAGTCTCTAGGTTTCATGATCATCGCTAAGGCAAGTAACACTTTAATCATACCCCTTCTCATACCCAGTTTTTATGCATTAGATCTATCCTCAAACACTTGCATGATTAGGAGCTAATTAAATTGTGGGTTTTGGGAAGTAGATGGAGGTAGTACCTATTACCTGTTTTATTATCAAACCCTTGGGAGTTACTTCTACGTTTGCTTATTATGCTATGCTATGCTAGTAGACGTGGATTGGGTGAGTGTATCCATGACAGATGTGAGATTGTTATTTAATGGTTTATTTAAGGTGGCAACTTAAACACACATCCGGGTGGATTGAGGCACCTGGTTTCTATCAGACTTGCTCAGATTTCTTCTGACCGCCACCACAGCTCAAAGGGATCATGAGATTATTCAAACTAGAAACTTCCGTGTGCAGCCACAAGCCATTATGGGCTCGCATAGTTTATTAAGTTGTGCGAACTCTTACGGGTAGACTAGCTGATGTAGGGGTTGTAGGTTGGTACGGTCTACCCACATGTAAGGTGCTAGCGCTTACGAAGACTATGTCTCGGCCATCCGCTCTCAAACACCATGTAGTGCGAGAAATCAAAGCGGAGGAGATCGAGTCTTGTGGGGAAAAGTGCGCAAACCTCTGCAGAGTGTATAAACTAATCATGGTTAGTCGTGTCCCCGGTTATGGACATTTTGAGTATCTAGTACTTGGATATCATGTGAATCTCATCATGTTACTTCTAATTAATATTGTTGGGTTTTTAATGTGTACTTTAATTGGGATTGAGAATGCTGTCAACCATTCTCAATGTTTCACAACCACCATGATAGTTAAATAAATTTATTCCTTTGCAGTACGGAAAAATTGGCTTTATGCAAAACTGTAACCATAGAGCTTTCCACCAGCCATATATGCATGTAGTATAGGCTTATTATTCTATTATTCTCTATGTGTTACATTGCCAGCATATTCCATGTCTTGACTTCGTTTTGGCTGCAACGCTTCATGTTGCGTAACTTTTCGCATTTACGAGTAAGGTGCATAGGTCGTGGTTCTATACTCAGTGATGCCGTTGGAGTTGATGGACTCGCTTATTGTTCCAAGCCTTCCGCTGTTATCGTTATTAGATGGCCTTAAGCCATATTTATTTTATTGAGTTCTCTCTTGAGACATTCGATTGTAATAAGTGTGTGATTGCTACTCTTGTTATAAATCCTCCGAGTACGTGTGTGGTGTCAAGATTATCGATCCGTGGATGACATCGAACACGAGACCGATCGCTTGAGGTCCTGGTCGCTACAAAGATGGTATCGAGCACACACGACTATAGGACACGACCATTAAGCTAAAGCCCTAGATCACTACTCTCTCTTCTCATTTCTAACTCCTCATCTTTTCTACTCTTTTAGGATGACTAAGCGAGGATCAAGTTCACCCAAATGGGATGAAGATACACCCTTTGGGCGACACACGAAGGAAGTCACTAAGTACCTGAACATCGGATTACCAAGCTTCACCGGGACCTACAATTCCACTTTACCTGAAGAAGAGCGCTGGAAGATTCAAGCTGAAGTTCCCGGAAGGACGTTTGCGCCAATCACGGAGCCCATTGAGATTGTTTTCAATGCACCAACTTGGAGTCTGGGAAAGAGCATGGCAGCTCACATAACCATGGGGCGCATTGGAGAAGTTTACAAAGAAGACCTCAAGGATACTATCTACCAGATTTGTGGGCGCCGAGATGAACAATGGGAGATAGTTGGCACTAAGAAGGATCGATCCATTGCAGCTTTCATTCAGGAGTTAAATCAGCACATTCGACGCCAGAGAACCGGATGTCTTGCAGACATGATAGAGTTGAAGACAAAGAAAAGCCAAGATTATCGAACTAGAAGGAGAACTGAAGGCCACTCACAAGGACTACATGGAGGAGATTGTAGCTTAGTGGGACAAAACGACGATCTTAAGGAGAAGATTGAAGAACTCATGGGAAATTTATCACCCGGAGGAGAAGATGAAGATTGCACCTGTCCAGAGAACTACATCATCATGGACGACACCGATTCCGATCCTAGTGATGATGATTACGAAGATGAAGCTGGAGCAGATATCATGGAGTCTTCATCGGAGCAGTTTTTCTAGTTGACCACCATAACAGTAGTAGATTTCTCCCATTTTAATTAGTTTTAGTTCCAGCACTTTGTAACGATAGATAGACCGTTGTATGCCCTTGTTTGAATTGATTGGAGTGATATTGTGTGATTTTGACTCATGTGCATATGGGTAGTGTTTTCTCTTTAGACCTCATTCTATTCTTAACTCTCGTCTTTTCTTAAACCCCTCAGATGCCTCCGAGACGCGACCCTGGATTTGTTTTCCGCCAGAGATCACTTTACGGTTGATTCAAGCAGTTAATGCCTTGATTCAAACATTGGTACAGAACCAAGGCAACAACAACAACAACAACAACAACAACAACAACAACAACAACAACAACAACAACAACAACAACAACAACAACAACAACCCACCTCCACCACCAATTGCTGACCATTTGACCTGCTTTCTTAAGGATGAATCACGGTGTTTTCCAAAGAGCACCGAGCCGATTGTTGCGTATGATTGGCTCCGTAAGATAGGGAGGGAGTTGACCACTGCAGGATGTACAGATGGAGAAAGGGTGAAATTTGCCGCACATCGGCTTGAAGGACCCGTGATCAAGATGGTGGGAGAATTTTACGACCACTTACCTCAGAGACACCGCCACATGGGATCGGGCCAAAGAAGCTTTCCGTCTTGCCCATGTTTCAGCAGGAGCTATGGCTATGAAGAAGAGTGAGTTTCGAACTTGGCGCCAAGGAGGACGGACAGGCCACAAGATGTGGATGATTTCGATAAGTTAGCACGTTATGCCCCGATATGACGTTGCTACGGATGCGACTAAGGTGAGAAGTTTCTAGAAGGACCGAATGATGAGTTGAGCATGCAGTTGATGGTAGCCACCTTCAATAACTACCAGGAGTTAGTAGACCGTGCTCTCATGATTGAAGGGAAGCGGCAGCAGATTGAAAATCGCAAGAGAAAGTATGGACAGGGAAGAATAACTCGAGCTCAGCAGTAAACTTCGCTTACCCCGGCCGTGGAGGACAATTTCAAAGCATACCCATGGAGGAGGTAGCTCGCACAACCATAATGGCACCAAGAATGGGAACGGGAATGGAGGAAGAAATGGACAAAACCGCACCAACCCGTCAACACCATCCAAGGTAGACCTTAGCCACATCACTTGCTTTAAGTGCCGCAAGACTGGGCATTATGCAAATGATTGTCCAGAAGGCCAAAATGGTAATGGTAATGGAAGCTCAGGAAAGAAGCCGAACCCTTTCAACAGAGGGCAAGTGAACCACGTTACCTGTGGAGGAGGTTGAAGCTCACCAGATGCGAATAGGTAAGTTTTTGGTTAAGTCATTTATCGCAGCTTGTTCTTTTTGATACTTGGTGCATCGCATTCATACATATCAAGGGATTTGTGGATAAGTATAACCTACCAACCCAAGCCCTTAGGTCACCCATGCTAGTAACCTCACCCGAGCAGAATACATGGCTAGTATATGGTGTGATCGACTGCCATTAAGGATTGGACACTATGTATTTCCCTCGGACCTAATAGTTCTGGAATCCCAAGGATTGGATGTGATATTAGGAATGGATTGGTTATCAAAGTACGGAGGGAACATTGATTGCGCCAGTAAGTCAATTTTGCTTAGCACCCTAGAAGGGAGGAGAATCAAGTTTGTATCACGGCATGAGCCGAGGAGAGCACATGTAAATTCCTTAACGGGAGTTGTGCAGGAGGAAGTACCAGTGGTAAGGGATTACCCGGACGTGTTTCCAGAAGAGTTGCCAGGCATGCCACCGGATAGGGACATTGAATTTCTGATTGAACTACTACCAGGCACTGGGCCGATATCTAAGAGACCGTATAGGATGCCAGCCCAAGATTTGGAGGAAATTAAGAAGCAGATTAAGGAGTTACTGGATAAAGGTTTTATTCGCCCAAGTTCTTCGCCTTGGGGGTCACCAGTACTTCTAGTGGAGAAGAAGGATGGATCATTAAGAATGGTTGTTGATTATCGAGGATTGAATGAAGTGACTATTAAAAACAAGTACCCACTACCGATGATCAATGATTTGTTTGACCAATTGCAAGGAGCTAAGGTGTTTTCTAAGATCGATTTGCGATCAGGGTACCATCAGTTGAAGATTTGAGAGCAGGATATACCTAAGACGGCTTTTACCACTGTGCACGGGTTGTATGAGTATACCGTTATGTCATTTGGTCTGACTAACGCACCTACCTATTTTATGAACATGATGAACAGAGTGTTTATGGAGTTTTTGGATAAGTTCGTCGTGGTGTTCATTGATGATATTTTGGTTACTCCAAGAATGAAGAGGAACATAAGGAGCATTTGCGTTTGGTACTCGAGAAGCTCAGAGAACACCGCTTATATGCCAAGTTCAGCAAGTGTGAGTTTTGGTTGAAGGAAGTTGGATTTCTCGGACATGTTATATCCGGAGAAGGTATAGCAGTGGACCCCACTAAAGTTGTCACTGTGACAAACTGGGAAGCGCCAACAATAGTTGGGGAGATCCGGAGTTTCCTTGGACTCGCAGGATACTACCGGAGGTTTTATTGAGAATTTCTCAAGGATTGCGAAGCCTATGACAGAATTGTTGAAGAAGGATACCAAGTTCATTTGGACTGAGGAGTGTGAAGCTAGTTTTCAAGAGTTGAAGAAACGTTTGGTTACCTCACCGGTATTAATTCTGCTAGATCAGACCAAGGATTATGAGGTGTATTGCGACGCTTCACGAAGAGGACTTGGAGCAGTGCTTATGCAGGAGGGAAGAGTTGTTTCGTATGCTTCACGACAGCTTAAGCCTCATGAGCTAAACTATGCCACACATGATTTGGAGTTAGCCGCCGTAGTGCATGCGTTGAAAACATGGAGACATTTCCTCATTGGAAACCACTGTGAGGTGTATACGGATCAACAGAGTTTGAAGAACATCTTCATGCAGAAGGAGTTAAATCTCAGGCAGAGGAGATGGTTGGAACTCATCAAAGATTACGATATGAGATTACATTATCACCCCGGAAAGGCTAACGTTGTAGCAGACGTGTTGAGCCGTAAGAGTCACGTCAACACACTAATGACGGGAGAAATACCAAAGGAGTTAGCCGAGGATCTTCGAGAGCTATGTTTGGAAATAGTTTCGAGAGGCGATGTAGCAGCATTGGAGATTCAAATAACTTTGATGGACAAAATCAGGAAGCTCGGAAGACCGACAAGGAGATTGCCTCTATAAAGGAGAAAATGAGCGAAGGAAAGGCTAAGGGATTTCGTGAGGATGAGCACGATACCCTATGGTTTGAAGACCGTGTTTATGTGCCCAATGACCCGAGATCGTGAAGTTGATCCTACAAGAGGCACATGATTCACCATATTCTATTCACCCAGGAAATACCAAGATGTATTTGGATTTGAAGAATACTTTTACGGTGGACCGGAATGAAGAAGGACATTGCGTAGTACGAGTGGCGGTTTGTGATGTATGTCGAGGGTGAAGGCGTAACATCGAAGCGGCGAGATTGTTACGACCATTGCCTATACCCGAATGGAAGTGGGATAAACTAGGTATGGATTTCATCAGGATTGCCCGTAACTCGCTCGTGCTATGACTCGATTTGGGTTGTAGTCGATCGCTTGACGAAGGTAGCTCATTTCATTCCAAAGAAGACTACCTACAAGCAGCCTAAATTGGCTAAGATATACATGACCGGATTGTATGCTTGCATGGAGTTCCAAGGAGTATCAGACGATAGAGGAACCCAATTCACCTCAAAGTTCGGGAAGCAATTGCACGAAACTTTGGGAACCAGGCTGGAGTTTAGCACGACTTTTCATCCACGTATGTATGGACAAACCGAGAGAGTCAACCAGATTTTGGAGGATATGCTTAGAGCTTGTGCTTTGGATTATGGATCAAGTTGGGATGACAACTTTCCATATGCGGAGTTTTCTTACAACAACAAGTTACCAAACCAGTCAAGATGGCACCTTTCAAGCCTCAGACGGAAGGCGGTGCAGACCCCGTTGTTGTGGGATGAAGTTGGAGACCGCCAGTTGTTTGGACCGGATTTGATTAAGGAGTCTGAACGGAAAGTAAAGTTGATTCGCGATAGGCTCAAGGTAGCCCAGTCAAGACAGAAGAGTCATGCGGATTCAAAACGCAAGGAGACAAAATACGAAGTCGGAGACAGAGTTTATCTTCAAGTATCGCCGCTTCGAGGAGTTAAGCGTTTTGGAGTTAAGGGAAAGTTAGCACCCCGATTTGTAGGACCATATCGTGTTTTGGAACGCATGGGAGAAGTTGCGTACAAGTTGGAATTACCGAAGGATTGTCGGGAGTTCATGATGTGTTTCATGTTTCTCGCTTGAAGAAGTGTCACGCAGAGATGGCTGATATACCACCGAGAGATACAAGGCCACCGAAGGCGATTGATTGAATGATGATTTGACCTATGAGGAGAAACCGGTCAAGATTCTCGAGTATGCCACCGAGTCACTCAAAGAAGGTCATTAAGTTTTGCAAAGTTTAGTGGAGCCACCACACCGAGGATGAAGCCACCGGGAGCGAGAGGAAGATTTGCTTAAGGACCACCTCACCTATTTTCTAGCCAACCCGAATCTCGAGGGCGAGATTCATCTTAAGGGGGTAGGTATGTAACATCCCAAATTTTCAATTTGGAATGTTATACATAGAGCATCATTGCATATCATATTTTTTGTTGCATTTTTGCTTGATCCTAGAAATTCTACACAACTCAAGGACCCACGGAGAGAGTTGGGGATTTTGTTATTTTCATATTTCTGTTTTCTCAAATTTTGAAAATAGGATCATTTGATTTTAATTATTTTATCTTCAATTATTTCTACTATCAAAATATGAGAGAGGGAATAAAATTACTTTCCCAAAATAAAGAAATAATGAAGATTTAATAATAAAATCAAATAAGATTTTATTTTGGAGATTTTCACCTTTTTATTTGAATTTAGTAAAAATGTGCATTTTTCAAAATTGCATTTAGGCCCCAAATAAATGTTCATCTAGGCCAGCTTGACTTTAGAAGCCGGGGAAAATTTATTTCGGGATTTTAGGAGTCCGTTTAGTATTTCTTTTTATTTTTCTTCTGCGCGGAATTATTAAAAAAAAACGAACCGCCTTTGGGCCGTGCAGCGGGACTCACGGCGCACTATATAAGCGCCTCGACCCGGCGCCCAGCCCAGCCCAGCCTGAGCCCGCCTTGTACGCCACGCCCACCCGGCCAAAACCCTAACTCCTAACCCTACTTGCCACGGACCCCGCCGAGGTTTCGCCGCCTAGTTTTTGTGTCACGGTTTTTTAAAACCGGGCGGTTTTTATTTCGGTTTTTTTAGTTTCGTTTTTTTATTAGTTTCGGTTTTTTCAGTTCGGTTAAATAATGAACGTTCGTTCGTTCGTTCGTTTTTAATGAACGCGTTCGTCATATTAGTTTAGTTAACGAACGTCCGTTCGTTAACCTGTTCGTCGTTTTTCTTTTTTCTCGGATTTAATCCGCGATTTTTCTGATCGCGATTCCTGATCCGATTTTTGTTTTAGTACAACTTTTCGCTCATTTATCGGTATCAGGCGATTCAAGCGCCTAGAGTTTCATCTTGAAACCCTCTTTTCGAATAACCCACTTAAACAAGTTTTTGCTTCTGTAAAATTTGACTTAGATCCAGATTAGTAAAACGAAGCTGTTTTCTTCCGCCGTTTGACTTTCGTTGCTTCGTTTGATTTGATTCTTCTTGCAAACCGGAGTTCTTAAGTTGAACTATCTGGTTAGATCTATTTGAGTTTTGCCTGTGCATTAGATGAGTATTTATTGTATGCTTGTTTGTTTGTCTGTGATAGAATACCCGGAGTGCGCCGCCTGTTACTTCGAGTCTCTAGGTTTCACGGATCATCAGCAAGGCAAGTAACACTTTGATCATACCCCTTCTCATACCCACTTTTTATGCATTAGATCTATCCTCAAACACTTGCATGATTAGGAGCTAATTAAATTGTGGGTTTTGGGAAGTAGATTGAGGTAGTACCTATTACCTGTTTTATTATCAAACCCTTGGGAGTTACTTCTACGTTTGCTTATTATGTTATGCTATGCTAGTAGACGTGGTTTGGTTGAGTGTATCCATGACAGATGTGAGCTTGTTATTTAATGGTTTATTTAAGGTGGCAACTTAGACGCACATCTGGGTGGATTGAGGCACCTGGTTTCTATCAAGACTTGCCTGTATTTCTTCGGACCGCCAACCAGGCTCAAAGGGATCATGAGATTATTCAAACTAGAAACTTCCGTGTGCAGCCACAAGCCATTATGGGCTCTGGCATAGCTGATTAAATTGTGCGAACTCTTACGGGTAGACTAGCAGATGTAGGGGTTGTAGGTTGGTACGGTCTACCCACATGTAAGGTGCTAGCGCTTCTGAAAGACTATGTCTCGGTCATCCGTCTCTCAAACACCATGTAGTGCGAGAAATCAAATGGAGGAGATCGAGTCTTGTGGGGAAAAGTGCGCAAACCTCTGCAGAGTGTATAAACTAATCATGGTTAGTCGTGTCCCCGGTTATGGACATTTTGAGTATCTAGTACTTGGATATCATGTGAATCTCATCATGTTACTTCTAATTAATATTGTTGGGTTTTTAATGTGTACTTTAATTGGGATTGAGAATGCTGTCAACCATTCTCAATGTTTCACAACCACCATGATAGTTAAATAAATTTATTCCTTTGCAGTACGGAAAAATTGGCTTTGTGCAAAAACTGTAACCATAGAGCTTTCCACCAGCCATATATGCATGTAGTATAGGCTTATTATTCCATTATTCTCTATGTGTTACATTGCCAACATATTCCATGTGCTGACCCGTTTTCGGGCTGCAACATTTCATGTTGCGCATTTTTAGACGCATTTGTAAGGTGCTTAGGTCGTGGTTCTATCTTGAGTGATGCCGTTGGAGTTGATGGACTCGCTTATTCTTCCAAGCCTTCCGTTATCGTCATTAGATGGCCTTAAGCCATATTTATTTTATTAAGTTCTCTCTTGAGACATTCGATTGTAATAAGTGTGTGATTGCTACTCTGTTATAAATCCTCCGAGTACTGTGTGGTGTCAGCATTACTGATCCAGGGATGACACTGAGCACAGAGATCAGACTGTTTGAGGTCTGGTCGCTACAGACGGTGACGGGCATGCATGCATGACGGGTTGTAGTCGGGCAGGTGCATGTTGGGTGGCTTCTAGGTGTAGTAAAAAATTGAAGTCGACTAATGTAGTTTTGGGTTGATCGGGCAAGTGAGAGAAGGGGAAAACATGATCGTCAAAAATGATGTGGTGTGAAACAATGACCCGACGAGTAGCGAGGTCGAGACAACGATACCCTTTGTGTTGACTAGGATAACCAAGAAACACACATGCGACCGATCGGGGAGAGAGTTTATTTTTGGCAGTGGCGGATTGGTTTGGGTAGCATAGACAACCGAGGACAAGGAGAGTCGGGCGGAGTGTCGTATAAACGAACGTAGGGTATAGTGAAGTCTATGGCTTGGAAAGGGAGAATGTTGACGAGGTGGTTAGCTGTTGTTGTTGCAACTGTCTCTCACTTTTACTGAAAAAGGCTTTCGCCCCGCTTTATATTATAAAGCAAATGCCCAAGCCAACAATCCACAGAGGTCCAAACACACACACCCACACAAAGGTCTCAAACACACAGGGTCCAAAAGGGTTAATACTGAGGGCACAGCTCAACAAGCCCCGAGAATGTAAATAGAACAACACACACGGATGCATATGAGCAACTAGTCGGGCTCCGGGGGTGGTGGAGGAAGCGGAGGCGCCAGACGGAAGGCGAGCGATCGAAGGTCGGCGAGGAGGGTGTTGATGACGTCCCGATCCTGAGGGCGGCTAAGCGGCCGCCAAAGCTGCAAGTACCCACACATTTTAAAAATGGCGTCAGTAGCACATCTGAGAGGTACCTTTTGGATGACAAGCTTATTGCGGACAGTCCACAGCGTCCAGGCGAGAACCCCAACGCAAAGCCAACGGATATGCCGGTAGCGAGGGGGAGGCATGGATCTCCGTGAGAAGGTCAGGGAAGTTGGAATTGCACCACTGTCCGCCAACCGTCTCGCGGAAACTAGACCATAGAAACTGGGCCGTGGAGCACGTGAAGAAGATGTGGTTAGCATCCTCCACCGTGCCGCACAGGGGGCAAAGCCCATCTCCGGGTCCGTTATGCTTGAGGACCTCGACTCTGGAGGGGAGGCGACCACGGATCCATTACCAAAGGAAGATCCTGATTTTCAGTGGCAGGCGGATGTCCCAGATCAAACTGAAGGGCTAGGGCGGTCGAGGGCGCGATGGCCGTGTACAGGGATTTTGTTGAGAAGCGACCGGAAGATTCTAGACGCTAAGAGATGACGTCCGGGGTGTCGTTGACGCTCATCGGGAGAAGGGTGATGTCCTCGAGGAGGGCATCCCAGGCGGCCACTTCGGGTGGGCCAAAGGGGCGGCGAAAGGCGAGGTGCCCTAAGTCAATAAGGGTTGTCTCGACCGAGACCCGAGGGTCAACAGCAATGGCAAATAGCTCGGGAAAGCGGGCGGCCAGAGGGATGTCGCCAATCCACCGATCAAACCAGAACAGGGTCGCGGACCCAGTACCAACCGAGATGGAACTGCCAATGCGAAGCACATGGAGCAGCTGGATGACGGTCTGCCAGAACTGGGATCCATGGAGGTACTTTGTTCCGGATGATGGTGAGCCAAAGGCCTCCATCGCCATTAGCAATGCGCCATAGCCAACGGGTAAGGAGGGCAATGTTCATGCGCCGGGAGGATAAAATCCCTAGACCCCCCTGGTCCTTGGGTTTACAGATGTCCGGCCAACTGACCATATGGTACTTCTGCTTGTCATCCTCGCCAGCCCAGTAGAATCTGGATTGATACTTGGCAATTTCCTTTTGTAGCGTTTCATGAAGGCTATAGAAGCTCATGAGGAACCAAAGAAGGCTGGCGAGTGAGGAGTTGATGAGGATCACACGCGCAGCCTTTGATAGCCAGCGCCCTTTCCAAGGCTCGACGCGATGCTGCATACGGGTCACCGTGGGGCGAAGGTCCGCCACTGTGAGGTGCGAATCACTAATGGGGATCCCCAGGTAGGTCGTGGGGAAAGAACCCAACCGACAGTTAAGTCGGTCAGCAATAGCCTGAGCTTCCACCGGAGGGTAGCCAAGAACCATCACTTCGCTCTTATCGAAGTTGATCGTTAGGCCCGACATCTGCTGGAAGCACAGGAGGAGGAACTTCAGGTTAGCTACTTCCTGAGCAGAACCTTCAACCATTATAATGGTGTCATCCGCGTATTGAAGGAGGGAGACCCCTCCCCCTTCGACTAGGTGGGAGACAATGCCGTGAATATGGCCGGCACCCTTGGCTTTGTCCAGGATGGCGGCCAGGGCATCGACCACCATGTTGAACAGGAACGGTGAGAACGGGTCACCCTGACGTCCCTAAAAAGGGTGGGGAAGTATGGCCCAATCTCGCCGTTGATGTTCACCGCGGTCCGACCGCAGGAGACTAATTGCATCACGCGAGTCACCCAACGGTCGTCAAAGCCCTTACGGATCAGCACCTCCCGAAGGAAGGGCCAGTGAACAATATCATATGCTTTATGGAAGTCAAGCTTCAAGAAGACTGCTCGGTGATGCTTCACCCGGACTTCGTGAAGGACTTCATGGAAGACCAACACGCCATCTAAAATAAACCGACCTTGGATGAAGGCCGATTGGTTCGGGTGAGTGATCGAGTCAGCAAGCAGGGTCACCCTATTGGCGTACCCTTTGGCCAGGATCCGGAATATCACGTTAATCACGGTGATGGGATGGAACTCGCGTATATCAGAGGCGCCCGGAACCTTGGGGATGAGGGTAATGATCCCGTAGTTCAGGCGTCCAACATCCATAGAGCCCGAATAGAACTCCTCGAATAGGGCCATGACCTCAGGCTTGATGGTCTGGCAGAACGTTTTGAAGAACGTCACGGGCAAGCCATCCGGACCCGGAGCCGAGGAGGCGTTCATTCCTTTAATGGCCGCGAGGACCTCATCCTCGGCGAAGGGGGCAACTAGAGCCGCATTGGCCTCATCGGAAACTAACTACACCCCGGTCCAAGTGTCGAGGGCGAGACTAGCCCCACCCCGAGGGGTGGGGGTAAAGAGGGCTTTGTAAAATCCGTCGACATGGGCCCGGATGGCCGCGGGACGGACAAGGGGGAGTCTTCCTCCCACAAGCAGTGGATGGAATTTCTCCGACGCCGCCATTCGCATAACCGCCTGGAAATAAGCAGTGTTCGCATCGCCGCGGAGCACCCATCTTTGGGTACCACGAAGCCTCCAATAGGCCTCCTCATCTGTGTAGATGGATGAGAGTTGATCCTCAAGATCATATCTCAGCATCCACTCATCTGGGGAGATACCGGAGGAGTCGGCCCGGGCGTCCAGAGCTTGAATAGCAAGCAGGAGAGTCCTCTTACGCTCGTGGAGTTCCCGCCCAAGGTTAGCACCCTAGCCCTTCATGAATTGGCGAGCAAGCTTGGTGCAGAAGTGCCACGAGTCAACGGCGAACATGGAGCGATAGGGGGAAGCACGAGCAAGAGTCCAACGGGCAGAGTCCAGATCCCTAAGCCGGCCCGGTTAAGCCAAAAGGTCTCAAACCTAAACCGCGGCGGGGTGGGGGGGCGCTCGTCTGCGGAGGATAGGAGGAGAGGGAAGTGGTCAGACACAATCCGGGTAATCGCACGGAGAGAGGTCAGGGGGCACCTCAATTCCCACTCCGGGGAAACTAGGACACGATCCAAAACAGATCGCGTCGGGTCGGCCTGGCGGTTAGTCCAGGTGAACCTGGCACCCGTCCGCTCGATCTCGCGGAGACCGAGCTCCGCTATCCAGTCGTTGAACAACTGCATCAGGGGAAGGTTAATCCGATCATTATTCTTCTCATCCGGAGAACGGATGAGGTTGAAATCTCCGCCCACAACTACTGGGAGGAGGGAGGTGGATATCTTTTGGTGAAGCTCCGCAAGGAAGGCCTGGGAACGGCGGTGATCCGTTGGGCCATACACAATCACGACCTCCCATTTGAAGTTCAGGGCCCGCTCAAAGATCTCCATACTAACGAAGAATTCACCCCGGTCCATGCCGCCCACCTCGAAGGTGGCATCCTTAACCCCTAAAAGGATGCCGCCAGAGTGGCCCGTGGTCCCACTAGAAGGGAGCCAATGCCAGGCGAAAAGGTGGGAGCTGAGACAATCAAGCTCATGGAGGGAGAACTCAGTACGCATGGTTTCCTGGATCACAATGATGTCAATGTGTTCATCACGCACATACTCGACGAGTTGGCGGCGACGGCCATCATGGCCGAAGCCGCGGATGTTCCAAAAAAGGGCCCGCATCTAAGCCCCCATCAAGGGGCTGCTTGACCCCAGGACACGAGAGGCGCCTTGCGCGTGAAGAGCAGCAGTGCGGGACCGAGTGCGCCCACGGATAGCCCCGTCGACCACCGGAGGAGCTCGAATCAGGTAGGGGCAGCTCCTCGTGGGGCCCGACGCAGGCGAGCCCGAGTTTCAGCCAGCTTGCCATCTAGGATCTCGCGAGCCCTAATGGCCGCAATCTGCTCTAAGGGGGACCCACTTCCCCCCTGAAAATGATGGCCGAGTCAGTGGCCACCTTGGCAAGGTGTCCAATAGGAATGGCCTCAAGCGCGGAAAAGGAACAACTGGAAGAACTGGGGAGGGCGGAATCCACACCTGACTCGAGGTTCCGGGAAGCCGCCCGGATCTCCGCATGCTCGGCGATGGACGGAACCGAGGCATCGGCCGGGCGGGCCGCATCGAGGCAGGCGCTACGGCGAGACGCAGACACCAGCGTCGAGGAGGAGCGGGGCCGCCTGGTGTACGCCACCGTCTATGGAGGGAGCGCGGAGAACGGAGTGGTGACGACCACAACCACCGCCGAAGCCGGAGAGGCAGGGGAGGTGGGGTGGGCGTCGGGGGTCACCAGCGGGGGAGCGGGGCGACGAGCTCCAGGGTGTCGCCGGACGCATCCCCCGCTAGTGGAAGCACCGGAGAGGCCTCTCCGAGGGGCGGGGCACCACCGTCACCGCTCGTGGGGGCCGGGGAGGTCAGGGCCGGGGGGGCGGTGGTTCTGGGCCCGAAGGAGAGGGGCGGAGAGCAGGGTCGGCGAACAGAGAGCGGGGCGACGAGGGAGGCACGACGAGCAGACCAACACTCGAGATGTCACTGGCCGACCAAGCCGGGGAGAGGGCGCCCGCGAAGCGCGGCCAAGAGCCACTGCGAGGTCAGCGGCGGACACCCTGGTGCGGCCCGGCCCGGAGCCACCACGGCTCGGGTGGGGGGGTGGCGGGCTCACGGGACGGGGAGCAAGAGCGCTCAGAGACGTCGTCGTCCTCCTCATTATCGTCGAAGCGGGAGTGGCGGGGGCGCCGATGGTGGGAAGGCGGCTTGGGCGCACGGAGGCTGGTAGCGTCAGGCCTCAGGGGCGGTGGAATCGGAGGCAGGGGGCCTGACGCGGAGGTGAGGGCCTGCGATAGCCACGACCGTCACGAGCCGGAGAGCGCCGGGCCGGTGAGCGGCCGCGGGCAGGGGAACGTCAGGCCGGCGAGTTGCCGCGATCCCGCGAGTCATCCCGAGGCGGATCCCGGCGAGCCGACGAGTGGGAGCGGCGATTGTCCCGCGCCGGGGATCGACGGGATTGGCGGGGAGGAGAACGGCGAGGGTCTCGGGAGTCGTGCGCGGGGGAACGGCGAGCCTGGCGGGAGGAGAGCTGGCTCCGGAGGTCGGCTTTCACGGAGGCCGCTGGGAGGAACGGGCGGATCCCGCGGTCGCCCACGCGCTGCCGGGCGGAAACCAAGATCGCCCACTCCCGGGTCATGGGGCGGAGGGGGCGGCCGGCGGGAACGCGGGTGGCGGCCGGGGTGGCGGCGGGTTGGTGAGCGAGGGGCGAGGCATGGGAGGCACGGGGAAACCCTACCGGGGGCCAAATCAGGCGCCGGGCTGGGCCAAAACTCCCCAGGGGGCGCTGCTGGGCCACACAACGCAAGGCCGGGATGGAAGGCCGGCCCACGTGGCTGTCTACGGCCCGCACCCCACCTGGGGCCCGCCGTCACCGCAGACGGGAAGGCTCAGCCGTTTGGGCCCTGTGGAGGCCCAAAAGCAACGCGCCCGAAAAGACCGCCTGGGCAACCAAGCTGGCACGAGGTTTCCCAGCGCCATGCTGTGGTCGCCGGGCCGGGCGGGGCGGCCCGGCCAGTAGGCACGCGCCGGCCGGAGATCGAGGGGCGGCGCCGAATGAGGAGATAAACGGGCGAAAAGGGGACCTCCGGACTAGGACGCCCGAGAGAGCAAGCGATCCGCCGGTGGCGAAGCAGACCGGTCAGAGGTGAGCGCCACAATGTAGGGGACCTCCAGAGGCGAAGCGCACCGCTGGTCAGCGCCGGGCGACGCCGCCACCGCCAAAGACGACGCCACCGGGGACCGAGACCCTAAGGAGCCCCCTTTCGTCTCGAAGACAAAGAAGGTCCGACGGCTGGCCGGCTGGCGCCGATCGGTCCCGCGGGAGGCCGAACTCTCACCCCTGGGAGTCGGGCCGCCGGCAGGGACGGATCGAGGCGGCCGGACCGGGGCCCTGGGCGGGATGCGGTCGCGGCAAGCGACGGGATGGCCCGCGGCCACATCATCTGCTTCGGCGAGGTCCGCCCAAGAAGCGTGCAGCGAGCCAGCGGGAGGGGTCGGCGAGGGAGCGGGTGAGGAGGGGCGCCATGGCCGGGCAATGAGCGAAGCCGGGGGCGAGGGCGGCAGCGGCGGCGTCGTCGAGGCGACCAGGGTGTCGCCAGAGCCAACGGTCGGAGGAGCCATCCAAACCTTAGACACAATGATTTAAGTGATACTAGGTTTACTGATGTCTCATTTTTCTCTCTCTCACTTTAGACGACAGTGGGAGAAAGAACGGAGGTAGAAGAAGCGATGACAGGACAAACTGCTTCCTTGGCGTTAACGCCACCGGCCGCATCGCATACCGAAGTCTAGCTCAGCTCCAACTGCCTCAAGGCTTCAACAAACGGACTGCAGGATATATATCGGGCTGGCGCACAAGATGCAGCCCACCCCGCCCCGCTGCATGCCCATGATCTGCATGCCTACAACGCGATCAACGCGCACGCCGCGTCCGGCTCGCAACAGATCTCTAACAGTCTAGCCTGTCTACCGTGGCGACTACGCTACACACACGCTACACACATACACACACGCCACGCTGCTGCATCCCGCAAGTCTCGCCCGTCCCACGCGCCATCGACACGCCCGACGAACCCGATGAGCCCGATCAGATTCAAGGCGCCCCGCACGCCCTGGCGAATCCGGCGCTACCGACGAGCCCGACCGCATTCGCAGGCCCCGCACGCCCCGCTGCCGAATCCATCGCTACCGACGGTGCCCGACCACACACGCCGTGGGTTTATTCCAACACACACCCCTAAGCCACGGCCTAGAGGAGTCCGTTGTCGCCGACGTTGGCGCCAGCCTAAGAGAGCTCGCCCGCCGCCGTCCTTTTCGCGAATCAAGCGGCACTGGCGCTGAAGTGCCCGTGTTTCGTGACTTGTAGCGCCGCTTGCTGCCGCCACTCCCGACGCCATGCCGCGCTTCGTCGTTGTCGCCCCTGCTCGCTTGCTGCCACTCCTCGCCATCAAGGCCGCCTTGAACATGAGCTGTTCGTCCGCCCGCTCGCCGCTATCCTGCCGTCGGCGCCGAACTCGCTCGTCGAACGCGTGCAGCCGCCCAAGCGCTTCGTCGAACGCCATCATCATCACGTCGTGGAACTTATCCATGCCGGCGACGACGGGGAAGAGCCGATCCGGCACCGTATCCAGCAGCTTCTTGACAAGCACCGTGTCGTCCAGCGTCTCCCCGAGGTTGGCATACCTCGCCGCCATCGCCGCGAGCCTTCCTCCGTACACGTCGAGCTCCTCGCCCGCCATCTTCAAATGGTCAAATTCGCCAAGAAGCCGCCGCCTCGCCAAGACGGACCCGATCGGCGCCGATGAACCTCACCTTCGTGGAGTCCCATACCTCCTGGCGGTGAGCTTTGTCGACATCTCGCAGAACACATCCTCCGCAACGCCGAGAAGCAACGCTGCGCGCCATCTTGTCCTTCTCGCGCACGCTCACCGCCACGCCGCCTTGCCGCCACAGCCTCCCATACGGTGTGGACGCCGAGATCGCTTACGCCTTGATGGCCTGCATCGTAGTTGTTCCGCGGTCAATCGACATCGCCATCATCGCCGATCTGCCCATGCCGCCGCCGTGTGGGACGAGCGCCATGGTCGTCGGTGATCACCCGAACCAAAACTCTGTATACCAATTGTTGTTGCAGCTCTCTCTCTCACTTTAGACGACAGTGGGAGAAAGAACGGAGGTAGAAGAAGCAAAGACAGGGACGCATCGCTTCCTTGGCGCATTTAACGCCACCGGCTCAGCTCAGACAGCCCACGAGTCTAGCTCAGCTCCAACTGCCTCAAGGCTTAAACAAACGGACTACAGGATATATACCGGGCTAGCGCACAAGATGCAGCCCACCCCGCCCCGCTGCATGCCCATGATCTGCATGCCCAGCCATGCATGCCCACAAAGCGATCAACGCGCACGCCGCGTCCGGCTCGCAACAGATCTCTAACAGTCTAGCCTGTCTACCATGTCGACTACGCTACACACACGCTACACACATACACACACACGTCACGCTGCTGCGTCCCGCAAGTCCCGCCCATCTCGCGCGCCATCGACACGCCCGACGAGCCCGACTGCACCAGTACGTCCCGCACGTCCCGCGAGAATCTGTCGCGCCCGACGAGCCCGACCACACACGCCGTGGCTTATTCCAACAGCTGTGGCGAGGGCTTCTGCCCAAAAGGAGGGCGACATGGATGACTGAAATAGAAGTGTTCGAACGACGTCATTGATTGTGCGAATAGCTCGTCCAGCTTTGCCGTTTTGTGCGGAAGTTTTGGGCCACGAGAGACGAAGGTGAATGCCGTGAGAGGTGAAGAAGGTGGTGACAGTGGAGTTAAGAAACTCGGTGCCATTGTCGGCTTGCATAGCAACCAGAGGATGAGAGAATTGTGTCTGAACATACGTGACAAAATTGAGAAGTGTGGCAGCGGTGTCAGACTTTTGTCGGAGGGGGAAGGTCCACATAAAATGTGAAAAATCATCAACAATAATAAGATAGTATTTGAAACCCGAAGTACTCAGAATCTGCGAAGTCCAAAGATCACAATGAATTAACTTAAAAGGTTTGACGCTTATGGATGATGACCTAGCAAAGGGCAAACGCACGTGCTTGCCAAGTTGACAAGCATGACAAACACGTGAGTCTGCTTTACTACAAGAAACAGAAGACTGTTTATGAAGTTGGGACAAGGCGTCATGTCCTGGATGTCCTAAGCGGTGATGCCAAAGCTCGGTGGAGGTGGTGGCGGGGAGTCCATGGGCATGATGATTGACGACGGATGATGGAAAGATGTAGAGGTCTCCTTGGATATTGCATCGAAAGGCCACGACCCTGGTGCGAAGATCCTTCACAGAAAAGCCGAACGGGTCAAATTTGATAGAACAAAGATTATTAATAGTGAAACGACGAATAGAGAGTAAATTTTTGAAAATGTGAGGGACAAGTAGAACATTGTTAAGAAAGAGTGTGCGAGCGAAAGTGGGTATAGATGCATGTCTGATGTGAGATATGGGCAAGGTGGAACCATTGCCCACGGTGACAAGAGAAGATGGAGGAGAAGGGGTAAGGTGGTGAAGCATACTGGGGTCTGAGGCCATATGAGCAGTGGCTCCGGAATCCATGACCCACTCATCGATGGTCGAGGGGGTGGCGACTACTATCTTTTGATGGACTCGACATCCCTACGGTTGGACATGTTAAAATTAACAAGATTATGCATTAAAAAGTGTACATTTCTCCTACAAGCCCAACTAGGATATGAACTATCTGCATATACTCCTACAAACAAGCCTAAGTAGTAAACTAGTGGAAAATCTGAGTGATTTTCTCACCTAATCATCAAATTCTTGCCAGTGATGGATGAGGATGGACTCGCGGGAGGCTTGTTGGTGATGGACGGGGATGTACTTGATAGAGGCTTCGGTTTGGGGGCATGGGTGTCCTCCTCCCCGTCTCCCATGACCAACCCGTCCTCCACCACACACTGGTCAGGTGGTAGGAGATAGACAAACAAAAGCTCGTGTGGCGTCGATGTATGTCGATGGGGTGGACTGAGAGAAGATGGAGGCCTGGTCGTCGGAATCGGCTGGTGGCATGTGGAGGCTACGTCGTGACTCGCGATGAGTGGTGGAGGCTGGAGCGACTAGAGGATTGAAGATGGACGGTTGGAGCAGCTGGACTAGAGGAGCAAAGGTAAAGTTTGTCAGCTGTAGTTGTCCAGGTTGCATCGGCTGTGTCCTATGTGGTGGCGCTCGGGGCAGAGGCGGTCGCGTGTGCGTGAAGTGAACGAGAGAGACTAAAAGAGAGGAGGATAAGCGGGCAGCTAGGTTTGGGCCAGTTGGGTTGGAGGGGTTGAAATTTTAGGTGTAGTGGGGTGGGAAGAGTGTGTGGGGTATACTGATTTTTAGGGCCCACATGTAAGTCATAGGTAATCTCATCTAGTCCCCATCTCCATTTAATAGCTCTTCCGTGGACATTAAAATTGACAGATCCCTGTCCCTAACAGATTAATTACCAGTGACACACGGATAATGGTTAACCATTGCCAACTTGAGCCAAATAAGGTTTTAGGCCCTATACAACGGCAAGTGCTTAGACAGTTTCCTGAGGAAAAACCTATTTTTCCCTTGAGACTGGATTACGCGCGTGCTTAGAAAGGAGGCAGAAGGCAAACTTTTGCTTTCGGTGCCAACTGGTGCTTGGGAACAATAATCGCCCCCTTCAAGTCAATGCCCTAGGAACCCCATTGTAAGAGAAAAAGGGCATGGCTAGCACCCCACACCAAGCACTCTACGTTGCGGAGCAACGAAATTTCCGAGACGTGGCACAACTAGCATCTGCGGACTGGCATCTATGTTGTACAAGGCCTTAGGGTTACCTATACTTTCCTCTCCGCATATCGGTCGAAAGACTGGGGCGGCTATGGGGCCTAGGCTGCGATTATAGCTACCAGCAGGAACCCCCGGTAAACGGGCCTGACACGACACGTCACGTGAAGGCCCATTTATAAGAGGGATGTACCGCATCGACATGCGACCGCCCTCACCCCCTGCATAAGCACAACACATAAGCTAAACGGGATGGTCCAAAAAATTTGGCCTTTTGGGTTGTTTTTTTGCCCATTTTTGGCCTTTTGAGGTAATAACTTGGTAGAAAATCAGAAAACAAATCAAAGGATTGTGCCATAGACCAGACACATGGGTACCCTTTTTTAGTGGCAACAAATTTCCTTTTTGAAAAAACACAGATCTTTATTCATTTGCAATAACAAGTACATCGCTTATGAGGAGGGGTACAATTTCACTCAAGGGCTCCTCAAACAAATTAAAAGTTGAAGAAAATGTAGCTAACTTAACAAGTTCATGGGCAACCCTATTGGCTTCCCTATTACAAGGTTTCAAATCTAGTAATGGGAAAATCACAAGCCAAAAATAACAATCGTCAAACATTACCGCCATTGCATCGTCCGTCTGGCCCTCCATTATTCAGGGTTTCGATTGTTGGAAATATGCCCTAGAGGCCATAATTTTTTTATTATTATATTTCCGTATTCATAATTAAAGAGTTTATATTCCGTGTTATAACTGCTACGATCTTGGAATATACGATCTAGTGGAAAACTTATATGCATATGTGGAATGATAAACGGTTAAATAAAAGGTACCTAGTCTTGCCTCTAGGACTAGCTCAAGTGTTGTTGGTGATCATGTTTCCCGAGTCTTAGGATATTGTTAAGTGTTAAACGATAGTCCAAAAACAACATTGCGATTATGACGTTGGAAGAACGATCGTATTGAATGGTCACAAACTTGTCTGTTATGAATTGAGTTTATATCGTCTATAATCAATTATAATAACATGGAGTGTTAACATGTGATTTTGATCCTTAGACCATGAGAGTACCATAATCACTTCTTAACATACAGTGAACTTTGGGGTTGCTCAAAGTCACATGTAACACGATGATCATAACGACAACTTACAGGCTCATCGAAAAGTTTGAGAAGGGACTAGATAGGTCTAGAGTGGGATTTGCTCCTCCAACGACGGAGATATATTCTTAGGGCCCTCTCGGTGTGATGGCATCCATCGTCGTCTGGCCAGACACAGGTGACTACGTCACGAGAATACTGGAACACGACAACGAGAAAGAAGAACAAAATCGGTAACAATGATAACCGTATAGTGAGCATGTGATGACTCGGGAGGATACTGATACATCCCGGGTTTTGTGAAATATCGTGAAGCAAAGGGAACATCACATGATAACCAAACATTCACTCGAACTTCATTCGTGTGCTCATAGGGATCGATATGGACGTCCATGATTCTGCTGTCGGTCATTGAACGAACATTTTCGTTCATATCCATGAGTTACAGAACCTATGGGGTCACAATTTTAAGGCAATCATGATCTGCTGAGTGTTAGTGGGATGGGAGTGATGAGAGTATATTTGTGGAATTGTTTCATAAATATTTGGAATAGTTCCAAAAGGACCCGGAAGCGTTTCAGGGTCACTGGAAGGGTTTCAGAGTTTATCGGGCAATACCGGGTATTCTCGATAATTAATATATAGGTGGAAAATGTTTTTGATGAAGTTAAATTATATATAAAAGAGTCTGTAATCATTAGGAGGCTTTTATGTTAATTTAAATATCAATGGGCCTTAAAAGGCCATGACGAGGAAGGCAACTTGTGCCACAAGGGCCTAAGTGGAGGAGGCCCCCCCTTTCTCATGGTGGTGGTGGGGGGAGGGAATTCTAGTGGGGGAGGAGTCCAACTCCTCCCCCATGGCCGGCGCACCAAGGAGGGGCTTTCGCTCCTTGGTGGCAGCCCCTCCTCTCCCCTCTAACCTATATATACATGAGGTGTTGACTCTATTTGAGATACAAGTTTTGGAGCCTCCTCTAGTTCTTCTAGTTCTAGTTCTAGTTGGTCCTAGTTGATTAATTAGAGCTAGGTCTAGTTCCTCTAATCCTCATAATTAGAAGTCCAGTGTGGTTCTAATCCCCACCCTAATTCTTTGGCGATGGTTAGCTCTGGACGGTGAAGCGCTGCCGGATCATGAAGGCTGCACGCTTGCAACCAAACAGAGAGGTCGTGCTTTCGGTCTTTGGTTTGAGGAACTAATCATGGGCAGTTCATGAGATCGTTCATCGACGGTTTGAGGGACTCCAAGTACGACCTACACAGTCACGTTCTTCTTTCGCTGCAACTCGGTGACGGTAACGATCGTGATCCTGACCCCTAATGCATCTTCATATTGATCTTGGGTGTGCGTAGGCGGGATTTTTTTGTTTTCCACTACGTTTTCCAACATCGATGACCTCCAAGTTATCTGAGTTAATAACGAGGCGTTTGCAACCCGCCCTTTGAGAAATTGATAGACCATATCTAAGTGCCAAAGTTTCATCCGTCAGGACATCCGTGCACCAATCAAATCTACAATTCCCCCTGCAATGAATTTTCCTTTATCATCCCTCAAAACAGCACCAGTCGTGCCCCTAAGTAGGTCATGATCAAAAGAGGCGTCCACATTAAGTTTTACAAAACCCCTCGGAGGTTGGACCCAACCCCCTCTTTTCATAGTAGCCTTTGGTGATATAGCCATAACACAGTTTAATGTAATAGCACGAATCCCCATAGAGATATGGTTAGCACCTTGGGTTTTCTCTTTATGGACCAATTTTCGCCTCTCCCACCATAAGTACCAAGTTGTAATTGCAATCATCTCACAGACATTCAGAATACCCAAGATAGTCAGCTCCCGTTCAGGCACAGAAAGTAAAAATTCAAGAACCGCCTCACCAGCATAATCAACTTCGCAAGCTCTTTTAATGACCTGATCTAGTCCCAGCTCTCTCCAAACCTCCTTTACTTTCTAGCATTGAAATAACATATGATTTGTATCTTTTGATCCAAAGGGACAAGCAGGACGATTGGGGGTGACTTTTATGTATCTATTCGCCAAAGTAACTCTACACGGAAGAGTGCATTGCAGCGTGTGCCAAATGATTTTTTTACCTTTGGGGGACAAGATAACTTCCAAATCCCACTCCAAATAGGACTAATAGTTACATGTCTCATATCATCATTTCTTCTTAGTTTTCTCCCGTGTTGGCTTACCCATTGCACAATATAGGTCGATCGAACAGAAAATGTTCCATTCTTTGAATAGCTCCAAGCGACAAAGTCCAACATGTCATGTTGAAAGGATCGAGAAGAGGTGTCTAGAGGGGGGGGGGTGATTAGACACTAAGCACCAAAAGTTGCAGTTTTTAACTTCTTTAGGTTCAAGTGGAGTTTTGGCTCAAGTTTAACAATCACAATACATAACAAGCAAGCATGCAAAGAGTATAGGAGCAGCGGAAAGTAAAGCATGCAACTTGCAAGAATGTAAAGGGAAGGGTTTGGAAGATTCAAACGCAATTGGAGACACGGATGTTTTTGTCGTGGTTCTGATAGGTGGTGCTATCGTACATCCACGTTGATGGAGACTTCAACCCACGAAGGGTAACGGTTGCACGAGTCCACGGAGGGCTCCACCCATGAAGGGTCCATGAAGAAGCAACCTTGTCTATCCCACCATGGCCGTCGCCCACGAAGGACTTGCCTCACTAGCGGTAGATCTTCACGAAGTAGGCGATCTCCTTGCCCTTACAAACTCCTTGGTTCAACTCCACAATCTTGCCGGAGGCTCCCAAGTGACACCTAGCCAATCTAGGAGACACCACTCTCCAAGAAGTAACAAATGGTGTGTTGATGATGAACTCCTTGCTCTTGTGCTTCAAATGATAGTCTCCCCAACACTCAACTCTCTCTCTCTCTCGTGATTTGGATTTGGTGGAAAGAAGATTTGAGTGGAAAGCAACTTGGGGAAGGCTAGAGATCAAGATTCATATGGTAGGAATGGAATATCTTGGCCTCAACACAAGTGTAGGTGGTTCTCTCTCGTAAGAGGTGTATTGGAAGTGTAGGTTCGTTCTGATGGCTCTCTCCACGAATGAAGAGGAGGTGGAGGGGTATATATAGCCTCCCCACAAAATCTAACCGTTACACACAACTTACCAATCTCGGTGGGACCGAATTGAAAACTCGCTCGGACCGATTCAAATAAATCTAGTGAACGTTAGGATTTTCTGGGACCGACATGCAACTCGGTAGGACCGATATGGTTAGGGTTAGGGCATAACGTAATCTCGGTGAGACCGATTACACAAACTTGGTGAGACCGATTTTGGTAATAAGCTAACCGGAGAGTTGGTCGTGTAAACTTGGTGGGACTGATTACACAAACTCGGTGGGACCGATTTTGGTAATAAGCTAACAGAGAGTTTGCATTGTAATCTCGGTAGTACTGGATTACTCAAATTCGGTTAGACCGATTTTGATAATGGATATACACAGAGAGATTACAACCCCATCTCAGTGAGACCGAGATCCCTATCGGTGAGACCGATTTGCCTAGGGTTTGTGGCAGTGGCTATGACATCTGAACTCGGTGGCGCCGGATAGAAAGAATCGGTAGGGCCGAGTTAGACCTTTTGGTTTAGGTCATATGTGGATGTGAGAAAGTAGTTGAGGGCTTTGGAGCATATCACTAAGCACTTTAAGCAAGCAAGCCATTAAGCAACACCTCACCCTCCTTGATAGTATTGGCTTTTCCTATAGACTCAATGTGATCTTGGATCACTAAAATAGAAAATGTAGAGTCTTGAGCTTTGAGCTTGAGCCAATCCTTTTGTCCTTAGCATCTTGAAAGGGTTCCACATCCTTTAGTCCATGCCACTTCATTGTTGAACTTATTTGAAACATACTAGGTAAAGGTGTTAGTCCAACAAAAGATATGTTGACATTAATTACCAAAACCACCTAGGGAGCACTTGTGCTTTCACATGTTGGGGTAATGGAATTGCAAGGACCCTCTATGTGTCAACTGCCACAACATTTGTGTAACTAGATTTTTGTCCCAATTATTAGTAACAAGATCAAGATCAATTAAATTAGATACCCTTGAGTTCAAATTTCTCCCTCTAGGCGTGATTACTTTTCTATTTGCACAATTCGGGATCAAGCATCTTCCCAAATATCAATATTGTGACCATTTCCAACACGCCATATATAACCATGATTTAGACAATTAACCCCCACCATAATACTTTGCCAAGTAAAAGAGGAACCCTTCTTTAGCTTTGTTCAATAAATCACCGTTTGAGTGGCAACAACTTTATTTAACTAAGAATCTGTTTGAGAATACAAACGATGTCCGGTAGAACTTGAAGCCATACATGCCGACCAAATGGTAAAGTAGTTGTTGCCTTTGAGAGCTTAAAGACACATGGGTACCTCATCGGGCAGCACGGCACACAGCGTGCCACGGGCGGTCAGGCACGGCCCATTTCGTCCTCTGTCGGGCACGCAAAATTCGATTGGTTTGGCCACAACTATAGATGCGGGGAAAGTTTCATGTGATACCGCCCCTTATATGTTACCGTGGTACCGGCTTCTGGGCCGTTGGATTGGATCTCATGTCCAACGCATCTAAGAAGTTGATGGACCCGCGCGTAATTTTAAAACTCTTGGATGAATTTTATGCAAAATATTCAAGAGCTCCTAGGAGCAGATCCAACGGTCCTAGTAGCCTGTATTATCATGTGAGCCTCGGGAGCACCCGATATTCACCAGAGTTGGCCAAATGGGCCGGCCCGGCCTGGTCTGGCCCATCTTAGTAGAGCCTGGCACGGCCCGGACCGCCATGGCACAATTATTAGCCGGGCCATGTAGTGCCAGCCCGTGTGCTGCCCCCTTCAGCCCAGGAGCTATGCGGGCCGGCCCGATGGCACGCTAGACACGCTTGCTTGCTAGGTTGTTGGCCTGATAGACTGTTATTTGGGCCGGTTTTGGCCTATATATACATAATCTAAATAAAATAAAAAGGTAAGCGGGTTGTTGCGTTGCCAGCGTGCCGACCTTCGTGCCTGTGCATGGCCCAAGGCGTGCCGCGTGCCTGGCACTGCCCGATTAGAGCGTGCCATGCCAGCATGCTTGCGGGCCGGCATGCCAGGCCCGGCCTGTTTGGCCAGCTTTGATATTCACCATAGCTGTTCCTAAAAGAATTGTCTCAAAAAAAAAATGTAATCCTAAAAGAAAAAAAAATTCGTCCGTAAAGAAACATAAGACGGAGTAGCTGTGACCTCCCGCCCGAGGCCTACCGCGTCCCATCGAACATCGAACTAAACCCTAACTGGGAACGGCACCGCCAAAGTCAGGTTCCAAGCCCAAACCCGTACCCCCAAAATGGCGCCGCCGTCGCAGGCGGCCACCGGCAAGCGGAAGAAGCAGCACAAACCCGCCAAGAGCCTCGCCGTGAAATCAACCAATCCCGTCTCGAAGAAGACGCACAAGCAGAAGAAGCCGCGCCCACCTGCTGAGCAGGACCAAACCAACGACGCCGCCGCCGCCGCAGGTGAACCCGCGGGCGGTGGCGTCCTCTTGTCGGCCGCGCTGCCGCCGGCGCGGCAGCTCGAGTTCCTCCTCCGCAGCTTCGAGCGCGCCGCCAAGATGCGCCTCTCCCCACTCGAGCTCGGCGCCTACTCCGGTATGTTCATATTCAGACGAACCACTGTCCCGGGTCCTGCCCAATTCGATTCAGCCTGTCTCTATGCTCGTCTCGCTGTAAGTGGTGGATGGATTATAAAAGATTTCCGGATCCGCTGCGCTCTGTGTAGAGGGGTGCATGGTGCAGCTCGTCGAGGGGGCGAGCCAGGACGTTGAAAGCTTCGGTGACCATGTGAAGGGGGCCTTCGGAGCGACGTGGAAGGGGGAGCTCTGTGAGGGGAAGCTCATTGAGGGGTCGATCGATGCGGGCAGCCCGGCGCTCCTGGTTATCAGCTTGGGTGCACTTAGATCACTGGAGCTTCTGAGGTAGCTGCTGTTATGATACTTTTTCATGTGAAACTGCTCTTGTTATGAATTGAATCGCTGCACTTGCACTGCCACTACCTCGTTTTGAAGTACTATTGTGGACGAGAACTATCAGAAGTTTCTATCATGTATATCTTCAAATTATGGTTTGATGCGGCTGTTGCCCTGTTTTCATAACATCAACATTTGGTTTCTAGGGGGTTAAAGATGTTTACTAGAGGATGCCGTTCAGTAAAGCTCTTTGCCAAACACATGAAAGTGGAGGAGCAGGTACGCCTTGTCTCACATTGAAAATTTTCTGTAGCTTTTGCATTTTTCTGGTCATGCAGTACACCCGTACCCAAAAAATGGTTGCATCCATCTTCAGTGCTAGTTGCAAGCGCCGAATCGCTAGGGTTGCTACCAAGATTTTTGAGTCGCTGAGTCACGTAGAGTCATTATGACTCTGACTCAGCGATTAGTCGGGCCTAGTCGACAATTAGCTTCCCAAGTCGCCGCATTTTCCTGCCCTGCCTCGGCGACTCAAAACCATTGGCTGCTACCTTATTGCTTGTTGTATCCTGTTTGCCTGTAATGTTCACAAATAAAGCAGCTCTGTGCCTCTGTGATTCTGCTACAAATGCTTTACCTCGATTTGGCACCTTGATGTTGAAAGAAACCACAACATTATTTTACCATTATTTTTGTGATATCTGCAACCTAGCTGTCGTATTCGTGGCTCCCTCTGAACCATGGTCATTACTCTATCTGATGGGTGCTTTGCCATTGTTCTAATTCTTTTGGAGACATGACCTGTTTGGCAAAAAGTAGCTAACCCTATGGTAGCGCAAGACAGCAAAGTAGAAAGCAGAAACATCCGTCTAGGGTGGTAGCCCAATTATGACGCCTTTTCTCACCTTTTCCCAGTCTTGTCTCTCCCTCTTGTTCAACCCCCTTCTCCTCTCTCCGTGTTGTGTGAGACCGTCAGCGGTGGCTCAGTTTGGAGGGGGTAAGAAAACTTAATGCTCTTAGTCACATAGGACGGGTCAAACCATATGGACACCTTTTTTTTATTTGATTGATTTTTTATTTGCAAAATAAACAAGATTGTTGTTAATTACGGCACGGGCATTCTGATTTATTTTCTTGGCCTCATACTGTTTTGTATTCAGTTATCTCATTACCTGTGCTAATTTTCACATGTAGGTCGCGCTACTTAAAGATCGAGTTAATATAGCCTGTGGTACACCCAGCAGGTATGCGATCCTGAATGCTCAAGCTTTTGTCTGGCTTATGTCTTTATGTTTAATCAGCACACAATGAGAGCTTAGTATTTGGTGGATTCAAGACCAATTGGGTTCACAACATTTAACTTGTGGGATTTAAGATTTATTTTAGCTTTTTATAGTTGGAAGTGCTGTGATTCATCTTGTTCACATATAAAAGGATACGTCCTTGTTGATTTGCTAGATTCAAGGTTTTATATTTGTCTTCCTCAGAACAGAGCATTTATTGTTTATTGTTGCAGCATATATTGTTTACTTTCCCTCCTATTTTTGTGAAACTAATAGTTTCATGAAACACCATAATATTTTAAGGAACAGTGTCTAACTTGCAAATTTCGGTACGGCACATTCGATTTATAGCTTGGCAAAACTAAGCTAAGGCAAGTGCAGCTTGCTACAAAAGTGTGGGTAAGAAAAACTGGCCACAAGCGTGGCAAGATTTAGCAGAGGTTAAGTGTGACACATGACCGTAGAATATTAAAGTGCAGCAATGCTTATAATTCATATTAGACACATACCTAAAAAACTATGGTTCGCCTAAGGTTAGACATAGCAAACTGTGGCTGGGAACTGCATGTGCCCTTGGTTACATCATTTTGTGGATCTTGAGCATATGCTGGTATTATGACGCCGTATAATTCATATTAGCACTAGTTATTGTCTGCTTCCCAACAGAAACAATAAAAAGTTGGCTGACAAAGCTACTACCCATGTTCTTTTCTATTGTTGTTTTAGACATTAGAGTTTGTTGCCGAAGGGGAATTACTGCTTTACTACGATCTCATTGAAGAAACAAAGTCATGGAGAACTGACAGCGGCTTCTGCTTGGTCATTGATGCCATCTCATGTTGCATACTTTATTTGCCGTGGGCATTGGGCTTGGGCGTGACAATGTTGAGATTAAACTTCTTGATTATTAATTGCTCCAACTTTGGTGTAAAATCTTGTCTGTTTCCATGCGAAGCATGGGATATTATATCTTCTACTCCCTCAAAAAACGTCTTACATTATGGGACGGAGGGAGTATTTATCAAGTTTGATAAGTAGGTCATATCTGAGAACACTTGTTTTTCTTCTCATGTATTATGTTACTAAGCATGTTATAGGATTACGCTTGTTAATGTTAGAAGTTGACTGAACTCTTACCGTAAATACTAAATAGTCTAGTGGAGGAAAAGATTGCCTGCTGTTCAACGGTAATACATGTACATTGTCATTCTTTTGTCAAGGTAGCAACATAAATTTTGTGTGCTGTATAGAGCAGTTCTGCATTTTTCTTTCATTTAATCTTTTCCCTTATGCTTGTTCATTTCTTGATCAGAATCAAGAAACTAATTGACATGGAAGCTTTATCGCTGTCACGCTTGAAACTAGTGGTACTCGACATGCAGAGGGACCCGAAGTCATTTAATTTGTTTACGCTACCGCAAGTCAGGTACGACTTACGTCAACAACTCCGGACATTCAGAAATGCTATATGCAACCAGTGCCATTTCCGTCTTATTATATTTTCATATCACTTTTGATGCAGCAACGAGTTTTGGGACCTGTACAAGGGATATCTAGATGAGAAGGTTAGAGGAGGCGACACAAGAATATGCTTTTATGGTGCTATTTCTGAGAAAGATGCCAGTAAATTCCTAACGCCCGCTGAGTAAATGTCTATACCGTGAAGTAGTGTCCCAAGTACACTTACCAATCGTAGTTGGCGGCAAGATATTACTCCCCCCGATCCAAGATAAGTGTCATTGTTTCAGTTCAAAGGGAGTAGGAATTTTGGTCGCGTGAGAAAATTAGGAGTTTTGGTTGCGATTTTCCAATGTACCTTGCCACTCCTTGTTGAATGAGCAAGTCTGCAAGACATACAATGTTTCCATGAGACTGAAGCTGCTGTGTTGGAATTCATATCAACTAATGAAAACTCATGAACTCAAGCTAGGATATTTATGACCTCCTGTGTAGTGGTGTACATCTGCTATGCTAGTGTTAAACAACAAACTAATTTGGACTTGACGCCTTTTACCACTCGCAAGCCAATATACTTCTGTTTTTCAAGGGAAGGTCATTGTGGCTGGTTTTATTGATGGGAAAACATGTTTTTTTTGAAACGGAGGCAAAAGATTTGCCTTATCTCATTAATTAAGAAGAGTTTTGAATTACATGACCGACCGCCCATAGACGGCCTAAGCCTACTCTCATGGCATAAAAAACTCAGACGTTTGGCCCCTGGCAACCCCCAAAGTCTGACCTCCGCCTTGATTCTAGATGTGATTACATTTGGCATGGAGGACACCATCCTAAATACTCTTTCATTCCGCTTGTTCCAAATCTCTCAAGAAACCAACATGACGAGAGACGCGAGGCCCTTTCTCATATTACCATTGACGCTTACCATGTGGTGCCACCAATCGTTGACGCTGTTGAAGCTACTTCAGTCGGTGATGTCCACAACGGTCAAACCCATCCAAGTCTTGATCTCCGTCCAAATATGTACCGTGTATCGACAGCGGAAGATGATGTGTGCCGCCGTCTCTGGAGGGATCCAAGTCTTGATCTCTGTCCAAATGCGTACCGTGTATCGACAGCGGAAGATGATGTGTGCCGCCGTCTCTGGCTCCCTCTTGCATAACTGGCATAGGCTGCAATTTGGGAAAACATGATTACAGCATTCACAATTACACTCATGATAAAGCCATCCAGTTACAAGGTATGCGAGAGAATGTGTTGCTGCATTCGCCCGTCTTGGACAATGTGTGAATTCAACCTTCCTACCGTTGTAAAACGCTCTGCACTAGTCTGTTGCTGATTTCTGACGAGTTGGATTCCGCCTGAACAAAACTATAGCCGATCAACTTAGCCGAAGCAAGCCCATTCTTCCTTCATAGTAACACCAGGGACAGTGAAGACCTCATTCGTGTCTGGGATGATAGCACGTGCTGCCCCTAAGAAGGATGGGAATGGCGTGGTATGTGTTGGCCCGTGTGCTTTATTCGGAGACATGGAGCCGACCCGATGGACCGGGTGACTCGCCTCGTGTCCCATTGGGTAACATGTTCTCACACACTTTAATACTAAATTTGCACAAAATAGAGAGTGGTAAGAGCATAGTCAAGTGTCCCAGACCCGCCTCAAACGCCCGGGGTGACGGCCTGGTCATTGACTGGTCACAAAAGTCCAACTCAGACTGGCTCTTTAAACGGGCCTCAAACGTCTGGACTGACCGGCCCTCATATCCAGCGCAAATATGGGCCGGATATAGGGCGCCCGAGATCGTCCGCCACGTCGGACTTGACAGCCCTACCCACCATAATTTGCCTCAAACCCTTCCTCCTCCCGCCGCCCTCCTACCTTTCCGGCGCCCGAGCCCTTGCCGTCCGCCACCCTTGCTTCCATCCTCACTACCGGTCCCGATCCATCGCCCTAGATGTCGTCCAACCCGTCCCCGACCGCCACGACGGAGACTGCGTCCACCTCATCCGTCGGCGCCCCTTCCTCTGCTCCATCGGGCAAGGCGGAGAACGTCGCCCGAAAGATGCGACGGCAGCACAGGGAGGTGCGGACATGGACGAGCAGTACGAATGCAGGCGGAGCATGCGACAAGGATGCAAGTGGAGCAAGACGTGTTGGGGAACGTAGTAATTTCAAAAAAATTCTTACGCACACGCAAGATCATGGTGATGCATAGCAACGAGAGGGGAGAGTGTAGTCCACGTACCCTCCTAGACCGAAAGCGGAAGCGTTATGACAACGCGGTTGATGTAGTCGTACGTCTTCACGATCCGACCGATCCAAGTACCGAACGCACGGCACCTCCGGAAGTTCAAAGACACGCTCAGCTCGATGACGATCCCGGACTCCGATCCAAATAGGTGTCGGGGATGAGTTCCGTCAGCACGACGGCGTGGTGACGATGATGATGTTCTACCGACGCAGGGCTTCGCCTAAGCACTGCAACGATATGACCGAGGTGGAATATGGTGGAGGGGGGCACCGCACACGGCTAAGGAACGATCACGAAGATCAACTTGTGTGTCCTAGGGTGCCCCCCTGCCCCCGTATATAAAGGAGCAAGGCGGGAGGCCGGCCGTCCCTAGGGGGCGCGCCAAGGAGGGAGGGAGTCTTCCTCCTAGTGGGAGTAGGACTCCCCTTTCCTAGTCCAACTAGGAAGAGAGAGGGGGAAGGAAAGAGAGGGAGAGGGAGAGGGAGAGGGAAAGAGGGGCCGCCCCCCCTCCCTAGTCCAATTCGGACTCCTCATGGGGGGGGGGGGGTGTTGGGGAACGTAGTAATTTCAAAAAAATTCCTACGCACACGCAAGATCATGGTGATGGCATAGCAACAAGAGGGGAGAGTATTGTCCACGTACCCTCGTAGACCGTAAGCGGAAGCGTTATGACAACGCTGTTGATGTAGTCAAATGCGTCTTCACGATCCGACCGATCCAAGTACCGAACGTCTGGCACCTCCGAAGTTCAAAGACACGCTCAGCTCGATGACGATCCCCGGACTCCGATCCAGCAAAGTGTCGGGGATGAGTTCCGTCAGCACGACGGCGTGGTGACGATGATGATGCTCTACCGGCGCAGGGCTTCGCCTAAACTCCGCGACGATATGACCTGTAACGCCCTCGATTCAATCGTACACTAATCATACACGCAAATGTGTACGATCAAGATCAAGGACTCACGGGAAGATATCACAACACAACTCTAGACACAAACTAAAATAATACAAGCTTTATATTACAAGCCAGGGGCCTCGAGGGCTTGAATACATAAGCTCGAATACACCAGAGTCAGCGGAAGCAACAATATCTGAGTACAGACATAAGTTAGACAAGTTTGCCTTAAGAAGGCTAGCACAAAAGCAACAACGATCGAAAAGGCAAGGCCTCCTGCCTGGGAGCCTCCTAACTACTCCTGGTCATCGTCGGTCTCCACGTAGTAGTAGGCATCGGCGGTGGCATCCGCTCTGAGCTCCGCATCAAGGTTGCATCAACCGAAAGAAGAAGAAAGGGGAAACAGGAAGCAAAGCAACCGTGAGTACTCATCCAAAGTACTGCAAGCAAGGATCTACACTACATATGCAACATTATCAAAGGGAGGATGTATATGTGATCGGGCTGCAGAAATGCCGTAATAGAGAGAAGGCCTAGTCCTATTGAAGACTAGCATCTTCCGAAACCACCATCTTGCAAAGAACCGGAGGAGTAGAGTAGCATAAAGTAAAGTAGTAGAAGTGTTATCAACCTCGGCCGAGATCCTTTCTCGACTCCTGCGAAAAAAGGCATCCCAGAGCCATACTATCCGGTTATCGTCACAATCAAATCCTCATCATCCAGTTCTCATCACAAGTATCCAGTTCTAGTTGTATCGATCAGGATACAACTCCAAGTGTCCGTTACCGTAGGACAGGCTATCGATAGATGTTTTCTTCCCTGCAGGGGTGCACCAACTTACCCACCACGCTCGCTTAACTCCGGCGGACACACTTTCCAGGGTCATGCCCGGCCTCGGCCAAACAATACGCCGCAACCCGACCTATGCTTAATAGAGAGGCCAGCACGCCGCCTAAACCTATGCCCCCAGGGTCATGGGCCATCTCCCCGAACTCCTGCACGCTTTCAGACGCTGCCGGTGAGCGCACCTAGCTACCTCCTTCAACAAGGCAAAGCGCCACGTTAGCCCAACCCGGGCCGCCGCCAGCCGACGCCTATTAAGCTTCTACCGATGCATACGACGCAGAACGCCCATACTATGCCCACGTGATGGTTAGTGCTATCGGGCCGAGGCCCCTCGGATCAAATATCCAAATCGTAATGGATTAGGAACGCGGTAACAAGCGGAGACTCACGAAGATGTGACCCGTTGCCCGTCGAGGACTTGCGGCAAGGGCTAGAATGCCCGCCACGCCTCGTAATTATCTCGCGGCACCCTCCGTGTCAACCCGACTCCACATCACTGCAATTAAGCTCGCGGGCACCCTCGTGATCGACCCGCCTTTAGTAACATGGCTCGATGTAAAGTCAAAGTAATCATAGTAACTGTGTGTCTAAACATCAAGGGGAAAACCCGAGGAATCACCCCCGGTGAATTCCACTCGATGTAGTCATCAAGGTGAACGTAAGAGGATTCACCCTCGAGGTTCACACTTGAGGGGTTGCACGACAGACTCGTATCGGAAGTGGTTAAAGAGGAAATCACCCTCGATGACCACGGCCGGATAGCTATACTCTGAGGTTAATATCGGAAGTCAGTAGAGGTCTCACCGCTTGCATCGATAGTAACCCAAGAGTGTCGAGCAACTAAGGGAAGTGATGTGCGGTGTCGGGGCTGGTCTTCGATCCGTTGATGATCGGTCTTCGATAATTCAACGGTAGGCGATCGGGACAAAGTGGGGTCACCGATGGATCTCTAACCAACCTATACTAAGCGATTTAGGATAAGGTGTAAGGTACAACAACAGATACAAAAATAGGCTATGCATCGTAATAGGAGCAAACAATAATAAAGAGCAAAATCTAATGCAAGCATGAGAGAATGGAATGGGCGATATCGGGATGATCAAAGGGGGCTTGCACAGTTTGCTCACAGCAAGGAGGGTCGTCGGTGGCGTAGTCGATCACAGGGCAACATCGGTCTCGGGGTCTAACGGAGAGAAGAGGGGGAAGAAACAGTAAATATAAAGCAAACATAGCATAACAGGACAACAGGCAGAGCTAGACGTGTTCTAACGCACACGATACCGGCGAGGGGGGAAGTCAACCGGGAATGTTTTCCCGGTTCCGGACCTGTGTCACACAGATGACCGGAGGGGGAAAGTTCCATGTTCAGCATGCTAGGGGCATGTGACAGATGAATGGACCGCGTATACGGATTCGTTGGATTTTTCTGAGCAACTTTCATATAGAAAACATTTTCATCCGAGTTACGGTTTATTTTCTATGAATTTTCGAAGTTTAAACAATATCCTGGAATTATTAATATTAACAGAAAAGGAAAAAGACGTCAGCATGACGTATGTGTGACGTCAGCAGTCAACAGTCAAGTTGACTGGTCAAAACTGACATGGGGGACCCACCTGTCGTAGACAGTGGGATAAACAGAGTTCAAACTAATCTAAATTTAGTTAGTAAAACTACTAGGCCCACTTGTCAGTGTCTAGTTAAGCTAACTAAATAATTTTAATTATAAAACGGGTTTAGTTAGTCTAATTACGTGGTGGGGCCCGCACGTCGCTGTCACTGAAGAAGCTCAGTCGGCATGTTGACCGGTCAAACCAATCAACGAGGACCCGTGGGGCCCAGCTGTCGATGTACAGATGGCCCATTCGCCAAAGCCACGTTGGCGACGGCGCCGGAGAGACAGCTCCATGACCAAAAATGACGGCGACGCTTCGGGAGGTGGTCGGGTTACACGCAGTATGCCGTTCTAGCGCGACCGGGCCTGTTCGAACGAGAAGACGACGAGGAGGCGATCTAGGGTGGTGGGAGAGGCTGCGGTGGTCGGGAACGTCGACGGCGAGCGGCGAGGCGGACGCCGGACTCCGGTCGTCGTCGGGATCGGGGCTGGGGGCACGAGAGGGCGAGGAAGGAGCTCACGGCTCCCGGGAACACCAGAGCACGACGGAGGGCTCAGATGGGGCCATGGCAGCGGTGGCCACGGCGGTGACGCAGCAGGGCGGCAGTGAGCTACGACTATGGCGGCGGGGCAAAACACGGGCAGCGAACGAAGGGAGAACAGAGGGGAAGCGGGCGGTGCTCACCGAGGAGCACAAGGTGGCTCGTTGAGGGCTAGAAGCGCAGGGGGTGGCCGGAGTCGAAGGAGATCGCCGGCGACCTGAGGAGGAAGAAGGCGCAAATCCGGGCGATGGGGCTCGTCGGCTCGCGTTCAGGGCCGTGGTCGACGTGTGAGTCTGTGGCGGAGCTGGTTACGTCGGAGGAGCACGAGGGAGGCGGTCGCCATGCGGTGATGCGAGGTGGGACGGCGATGGTGCTCGGGTGAGGCAAAGTGCGAGACAGAGAGGGGGAGGAGCGCGTGGATCTGGGAGGCGAGAGAGGGGAGTGGAGGTAGGTGGGGAGGAGGCCGAGGCATCGAGGGGGGGCTCGACCTTATCCTCTCGTCTGCGACGCAAGATGGGCGGCCCTTGGCCGGAGGAGCAAAGTGAGGAGGACAACCCGGGGCGTGGCCGGCTTGTGGCCTAAGGGGGAGGTAACAATCGGGCCAATCGCCCAGTTGAGAGGGGGGGTGCTTTTTCCATTTTTTTATTTCTCTTTTATGATAAAAATCAGAGGAATCTAGGGAATATTTTGGGCTACCAAAATACTAAGAAAAAAGGTGGGACTGGCCACTTAAATTCTTCTTGTATTTGTCATCGCCATTAAAGAGTTTGGGTCCATCAGAGTTGTCCAAGCATTTTTAGAAAATGAAAAGGACATCTTAATCTTGTTGGATTCAGATAACAAATTCGAGGGCAATTTGGGAATTCCTAAAATGTTGGCTTCAACATGACAATTATCTAGGGATTATTTGCCATAGGATGAACTTTTTAGATTTCATGTCTGACAAATATGAATTTTTTTACTTTAGATTGGATTTGAATTTGAAGTGTGATTTGGATCAAGTGAAGATCAGCAACAGTAACATGATGAAATGGCACCATTAACAGGGGATTACTGTAGCATGACACTGGGGGTGTTACAAATCTCCTCCACTACAAGAAATCTCGTCCCGAGATTTAAGTGGGGAAAGTAAAGAGCAACTTCGGGAGAACTGACCCTTATAGGGTTAATTATCTGGTGAACAATTCAGGGAATGAGGAAGAAATATCTCTCGAGTTGAAACTTAATAAAACATCGAGAGCAAAGTATGAAGGTACAATAGGAAGTTTCAAGCTTAATGGACAAACGATTGATACACGAGCAGTGTGAGAATGGGGTTCGAGCATCGGGAATAGATCATCTCTCTGGACGGTGGCTCGTGACAACATACAAAGCCAAGAGCAAATGATTCTTCGTAATCAAGGTTGTACAGAGAGTCAGCTTCGATCATCGTGGAACTGTGGTTATGGGCCCACTATGTGGGTTAAAAGTAGGAAGGCGCTAACATTTTGAATGGTCAAGATAGCAAGGCAGGTCGATGACAGATCATCAATTATGTCGGCAACAACGTTGGTACCAAGGGCGAGGGACAAAGAGAACCATTTTCCCTTTCGTTGAACGAGGCGGACCAATCGGTAAGGTTCTCGCCCATCGGTGGTTACCGAATGTCATCAACAATAGTAACAGGTCTTACCGACAAGGTCAGTACATCGGGGTATTTGATAAGCGGGGAATTATTTCGCTTATATCATATAGATCACAAGAAGGTTAAACAACCTAATGGAAAGGAAAAAGAAATTATCGATTAATCAGACCAATGGAAAGGAAAATGTGTTTACACACAAGATTTGGGAGTATATCCTTCCCAAGGGGAAGCGATAGCAGGATATACATGATATGACAACAAGTTCAAAAGCATTTAGATAAAGGGGGCGAGGGAAGGATCATGATATTACCCATACAACGGTGTTTGGATAATAGATCAAGAAACATTCGACAATGTGCTTCCAATGTTCTTGTTGATAGTCGGTATACCTCAGGCAATGCTTCGAGGTAGCATTAACATGGTGTTCCAAGTAGGGGTTGGAGTAGAAGATCACAAGAAATACTCAAGGGACAATTGCAGGAATAGCAAGGATTCCAAGGTATAATCCAAGACATGATCAAACATGTGTTAGAAAGACGACAAGGGGGTTGTCGATGATAACTCAAATCATCGAAGGTCAAGGACGGTATTTCTCACCATGAATTCAATTGTCATCTCAATGTAAGTCAAAATGTTGATGCTGATCACGACACATTTGTCGAGAGGCTCTATGAAGATGCCATCGAGGAGCGACGACATCAAGCAACAGGAAGGATGAAGCGAAAGGCTATTGGAACCACGGATACGACACAAGCTCGAAATCAAGCTTGTTGTTCGAGGTGAATTGAGAAAACTAGGAAGATCGACGTAAGCTTCGCTCATCGTCGAAAAGTTGTGCTCCGGGAATAAGGACCAGGTAGCACAGTTAAAATTTAGCACGATAATGACATAGCCGGCCAGGCTAGGAATGACTAGAAGGATTATTAAACTCGTAAGTAATGAAATTTACTTGAGTTATAGAATCGGAGTGCGGAATCGATTCAACCGACTCACTTATCGGTGTCCTCGAGTGATTAATAACTCAGATCCCGGGGGAATCTGAAATCGGTGAGAAGCACTACCAGATGAAGACTCATGGGAAGCAACGCAGTTCTTTGATATCCTCAAGGTACCAGAGGGTAATACTTGAAGGAAGATAAAAATAGAGGTTGCGGAGATGCATTGATCTGCAGAAGACAAGTGCTTTAACTTGTCCGAGAAATGGAATTAAAAGGGGGAACAATCATTGTGAAACCCACGGTTGCAAAGGACCAAACATAGATACCGTATGAACTTATAATAAGGGGATTATTATATCGCAAGAAGCTTCCATGATAAGATCTACATCGTGTCTGTGGCATGAACACAAAGTTCAAGGTCAACTCCCACTTCTTCAATGCATATCATTTCATTTACTTCTCGCCTTCGATGAAGTTGTAGTGTTGAAAAGTTATCTGGCAAAACACTAGAAGAGTAAGACTTGTTAAAACTCTTGGGTTCAATCGGATTAGGGGAGGCATAGGTTCAACCCATAGGGGCATCTTAGAAACCTATTCCACAAACTTCAGAAGTAAACAACACAAACTCGAAAGCAGAGCATGGTTGACAAAAGGAGAGGATACAATTTACCAAAGGCATTATGTATGTGGGAAAGGACTTCACGAGGTTCTTTGAATATGAAGGACACTACCGGATGATAATCCAAAAAAAGGTTTGGCAGTCCACAAATGATCTGATACGATTATCGGTACTCTACCAGAGGAAGGAAGAATGCAAAGGCATCAAATTATAGATATATCTGGATAACTTCAAAGCTTAAATACAAAGGGATTACAATTTTCAAATCAGAAGATCAGAAGCAGAGGCTCTGATCAAAAGATAACTGAGTTGAATCGATATAGATCGACAATTGATCAAGGTTTGATTTGCCAAGAACAAGCTCAAGTTCGGAGTGACGTCTGAGCCAAAGGACGAATCTCATAGGGATCAACTCATGATTGCGTGCATTCACACACATGTTGAATCAATAGGAACAGAATGACAATCACAAAGAATTTTAAAGAATATTGCTAGACATATGGAATTAACCATAATGCAAGCAAACAAGAATTTTCAATAACAATAGGTTGCTAAGGATTTTCGGAAGATCGAATGGTATCTCGAAGACTTTTGTGAAATACATAAACAATTGGGGATGAACGAATCCCCGATAATTGTGAGGAATTATTCATACACGTATTCAAGCGGAAAAGGAGCTGCAACGCAGCAGGCACAATGGATTCTCGAAAAACTTGAAAGTATTACAAGGCATCTTCTAATAACAAGATCAACTGGGATGACAATATGGACGACAGGTGTATGTAGTTATTCAGAGGGATTTTATCGGTGATATGGAATTGCAACGGCGAAGGGCACAAGGGTCTCGGGAAAACATCGGAGGAAGCAACAAGCGATCATCTGGACTGAAGGGGTTCTCCGGGAGAAAGTGGGTACAAGATCCTAATGTCAATCTTAGTAAAATGTTTAACCCGAATAAACGAGATCGTGAGTCCCGGAGTATAGACGAGGAATAAAAGATCCTAATACCACCCAATGGCGACGTGGGCCCGTAAGCCACACAGGCAATGTTAGTAAAAGTTTTTCAGTGACTAGACTCAACTTCGGCCAAGGAGTTGGAAAGGGGGCTACCTACAGACAGTTGGCTCTGATACCAACTTGTAACGCCCTCGATTCAATCGTACACTAATCATGCACGCAAATGTGTACGATCAAGATCAAGGACTCACGTGAAGATATCACAACACAACTCTAGACACAAATTAAAATAATACAAGCTTTATATTACAAGCCAGGGGCCTCGAGGGCTTGAATACATAAGCTCGAATACACAAGAGTCAGCGGAAGCAACAATATCTGAGTACGGACATAAGTTAGACAAGTTTGCCTTAAGAAGGCTAGCACAAAAGCAACAACGATCGAAAAGGCAAGGCCTCCTGCCTGGGAGCCTCCTAACTACTCCTGGTCATCGTCGGTCTCCACGTAGTAGTAGGCATCGGCGGTGGCATTTGGCTCCTGGGCTCCGACATCAGGTTGCATCAACCGAAAAGAAGAAGAAAGGGGGAAACAGGGAAGCAAAGCAACCGTGAGTACTCATCCAAAGTACTCGCAAGCAAGGATCTACACTACATATGCAATATCATCAAAGGGAGGATGTATATGTGGACTGGGCTGCAGAAATGCCAGAATAGAGAGAAGGCCTAGTCCTATCAAAGACTAGCATCTTCTGGAAACCACCATCTTGCAGCAACCGGAGGGAGTAGAGTAGCATAAAGTAAAGTAGTAGAAGTGTTATCAACCTCGGCCGGAGATCCTTTCTCGACTCCCTGCGAAAAAGGCATCCCAGAGCCATACTATCCGGTTATCCTCACAATCAAATCCTCATCATCCAGTTCTCATCACAAGTATCCAGTTCTAGTTGTATCGATCGGGATACAACTCCAAGTGTCCGTTACCGTAGGACAGGCTATCGATAGATGTTTTCTTCCCTGCAGGGGTGCACCAACTTACCCACCACGCTCGCTTAACTCCGGCCGACACACTTTCCGTGGTCATGCCCGGCCTCGGCCAAACAATACGCCGCAACCCGACCTAGGCTTAATAGAGAGGCCAGCACGCCGGACTAAACCTATGCCCCGAGGGTCATGGGCCATCTCCCCGAACTCTCGCACGCTATGCGTCTGCAATGGGGTGAGCAGACCTAGCTACCTCCTTCAACAAAGGCGGTGCTTACGCAGTCCAACCCGGCCGCCGCTCGATCCCGACGTCTATTAAGCTTCTACTGATGCATACGACGCAGTAACGCCCATACTATGCCCACGTGATGGTTAGTGCTATCGTGATGAGGCCCCTCGGATAAAATATCCAAATCGTGAGTGGATTAGGAACGCAGCGGTAACAAGCGAGACTCACGAAGATGTGACCCGTTACCCGTGACGAGGACTTGCGGCAAGGGCTAGGAATGCCCGGCCACACCTCGTAATTATCTCAAGGCACCCTCCGTGTCAACCCGACTCCACATCACTCGCAATTAAGCTCGCGGGCACCCCTCGTGGTCGCACCGTCTTTAGTAACATGGCTCGGTGTAAAGTCATAGTAATCAAAGTAACGGTGTGTCTAAACATCAAGGGAAAAACCGAGGAATCACCCCGGTGAATTCCACTCGATGTAGTCATCAAGGTGAACGTAAGAGGATTCACCCTCGAGGTTCACACTTGAGGGTTGCACGACAGACTTCGTATCGGAAGTGGTTAAAGAGGAAATCACCCTCGATGACCACGACCGGATAGCTATACTCTGAGGTTAATATCGGAAGTCATAGAGGTCTCACCGTCGGTACTCGATAGTAACCCAGTAGTGTCGAGCAACTAAGGGGAAGTGATGTGCGGTGTCGGGGCCTGGTCTTCGATCCCGTTGATCGGGTCTTCTGATAATCCAACGGGGCAGTCGGGACAAAGTGGGGGTCACTGATGGATCTCTAACCAACCTATACTAAGTAGTTTAGGATAAGCAGGTAAGGTACAACAACAGATACAAAAATAGGCTATGCATCAGAATAGGAGCAAACAATAACAGTAGCAAAATCTAATGCAAGCATGAGAGAATGGAATGGGCGATATCGGGATGATCAAAGGGGGGGCTTGCCTGGTTGCTCTGGCAAGGAGGGGTCGTCGGTGACGTAGTCGATCACAGGGGCAGCATCGGTCTCGGGGTCTACCGGAGAGAAGAGGGGGAAGAAACAGTAAATATAAAGCAAACATAGCATAACAGGACAACAGGCAGAGCTAGACGTGTTCTAACGCGGTGCTACACGATACCGGCGAGGGGGGAAGTCAACCGGGAATGTTTTCCTGGTTCCGACCAGGTCACAGATGACCGGAGGGGAAAGTTCCATGTTCAGCATGCTAGGGGCATGTGACAGATGAATGGACCGCGTGTCTGGATTCGTTGGATTTTTCTGAGCAACTTTCATATAGAAAACATTTTCATCCGAGTTACGGTTTATTTTCTATGAATTTTCGAAGTTTAAACAATATCCTGGATTATTAATATTAAGAGAAAAGGAAAAAGACGTCAGCATGACGTATGTGTGATGTCAGCAGTCAACAGTCAAGTTGACTGGTCAAAACTGACATGGGGGACCCACCATCATAGACAAAGGATAAACAGAAGTTCAAACTAATCTAAATTTAGTTAGTAAAACTCGGGCCCACTGTGGGTGTCTAGTTAAGCTAACTAAATAATTTTAATTATAAAACCGGTTTAGTTAATCTAATTACGTGGTGGGGCCCGCACGTCAGTGTCATAGAGAAGCCCAGTCAGCATGTTGACTGGTCAAACTAGTCAACAGGGACCCGTGGGGCCCAGCGTTAGTGGCACAGATGGCCCACCTGCCAGGCCACGTCAGCGACGGCGCCGGAGACAGCTCCGGCGACCAAAAACGACGGCGGCGCGCTCGGGAGGTGGTCGGGTTACACGCACAGGGCGCCGTTTCTAGCGCGACCGGGCCCGTTCGAACGAGAAGACGACGAGGAGGCGATCTGGGGTGGTGGGAGAGGCTGCGGTGGTCGGGAACGTCGACGGCGAGCGGCGAGGCAGACGCCGAACTCCGATCGTCGACGGGATCGGGGCTGGGGGCACGAGAGGGCGAGAGGAAGGGCTCGCCGGGCTCCTGGGAACACCAGGAGCACGACGGAGGGCTCAGATGGGGCCATGGCAGCGGTGGCCACGGCGGTGACGCAGCAGGGCGGCAGTGAGCTACGACTATGGCGGCGGGGCAAAATACGGGCAGCGAACGAAGGGAGAACAGAGGGGGAGCGGGCGGTGCTCACCGAGGAGCACAAGGTGGCTCGTTGAGGGCTAGAAGCGCAGGGGGTGGCCGGAGTCGAAGGAGATCGCCATGACTGAGGAGGAAGAAGGCGCAGATCCGGCGATGGGGCTCGTCGGCTCGCGTTCAGGAATGTAGTCGACGAACGGAGTGCGGCGGAGCGGCTGGTTACGTCGGAGGAGCACGAGGGAGGCGGCCGCTTGGTGATGCGAGGTGGACGGCCGGCGATGGCGCTCGGGTGCGGCGGGCGCGCGAGACAGCGTGGGGAAGGAGCGCGTGGATCTGGGAGGCTAGAGAGGGGCGTGGCGGTCGGTGGGGAGGAGGCCGAGGCGTCGAGGGGGGGGCTCGACCTTATCCTCTCGTCAGCGACGTGGCAAGACGGGCGGCGCGCTGGTCCGTGCGGGACGCGCCTGGCCGGAGGAGCAAGTGAGGAGGACGACCCTAGGGGCGTGGGCTGGGCCGGCTGGTGGCCTAAGGGGGGGGGGGCGGTGGCCAACTGGGCCAATCGGCCCAGTTGTGAGGGGGGGTGCTTTTTACTTTTTTTTATTTCTCTTTTATGATAAAAATCAGAGGAATCTATGGAATATTTTGGGCTACCAAAATACTTTGAAAAAAGGTGGGACTGGCCACTTAAATTCTTCTAGTATTTGTCACTGCCACAAAGAGTTTGGGTCCATCAGGAGTTGTCCAAGCATTTTTAGAAAATGAAAAGGACATCTTAATACTGTTGGACTAGATAACAAATTCCCAGGGGCAATTTGGGAATTCCAAAAATGTTGGCTTCAACATGACAATTATCTAGGGATTATTTGCCATAGGATGAACTTTTTAGATTTCATGTCTGACAAATATGAATTTTTGACTTTAGATTGGATTTGAATTTGAAGTGTGATTTGGATCAAGTGAAGATTAGCAACAGTAACATGATGAAATGGCACCATTAACAGGGGATTACTGTAGCATGACACTTGGGGTGTTACATGACCGAGGTGGAATATGGTGGAGGGGGGCACCGCACACGGCTAAGGAACGATCCGTAGATCAACTTGTGTGTTATGGGGTGCCCCCCTGCCCCCGTATATAAAGGAGGGAGGGGTGCGGCCGCCCCCAAGGGGTGCGCTTTGGAGGAGTCCTACTCCCATCGGAGTAGGACTCCCCCTCTGCCTTGTTGGAGAAGGAAAGGGGGAGGGAAAGAGGAAAGGGCGCCTCCTTGTCCTATTCGGACTAGGGGAGGCGCGCCTTCCTGGCCGGCCCTCCTCTTCTCCCTCATGGCCCACTAAGGCCCATTATCCCCGGGAGGGTTCCGTAACCCGGTGTTCCTAAGAAAATCCCGATTTCACCCGGAACCATTCCGATATCCAAATATAGGCTTCCAATATATCAATCTTTATGTCTCGACCATTTCGAGACTCCTCGTCATGTCCGTGATCACATCCGGGACTCCGAACAATCTTCGGTACATCAAAACTTATAAACTCATAATAAACCGCCATCGTAACGTTGCGTGCGGACCCTACGGGTTCGAGAACTATGTAGACATGACTTAGAACTATTCTCGCTCAATAACCAATAGCGGAACCTGGATGCTCATATTGGTCCCTACATATTCTATGAAGATCTTTATCGGTCAAACCGCATAACAACATACGTTGTTCCCTTTGTCATCGGTATGTTACTTGCCCGAGATTTGATCGTCGGTATCCAATACCTAGTTCAATCTCGTTACTGGCAAGTCTCTTTACTCGTTACGTAATGCATCATTCCATAACTAACTCATTAGCTACATTGCTTGCAAGTCTTATAGTGATGTGCATTACCGAGAGGGCCCAGAGATACCTCTCCGACAATCGGAGTGACAAAACCTAATCTCGAAATACGCCAACCCAACATGTACCTTTGGAGACACCTGTAGTACTCCTTTATAATCACCCGATTACGTTGTGACGTTTGGTAGCACCCAAAGTGTTCCTCCGTAAACGGAGTTGCATAATCTCATAGTTACAGAACATGTATAAGTCATGAAGAAAGCAATAGCAATATACTAAACGATCAAGTGCTAGGCTAACGGAATGGGTCAAGTCAATCACATCATTCTCCTAATGATGTGATCCCGTTAATCAAATGACAACTCATGTCTATGGCTAGGAAACTTAACCATCTTTGATTCAACGAGCTAGTCAAGTAAAGGCATACTAGTGACACTATATTTGTCTATGTATTCACACATGTATTATGTTTCCGGTTAATACAATTCTAGCATGAATAATAAACATTTATCATGATATAAGGAAATAAATAATAACTTTATTATTGCCTCTAGGGCATATTTCCTTCAGTCTCCCACTTGCACTAGAGTCAATAATCTAGTTCACATCGCCATGTGATTTAACACCAATATTCATATCTGTATATGATTAACACCCATAGTTCACATCGTCATGTGACCAACACCCAAAGGGTTTACTAGAGTCAATAATCTAGTTCACATCGCTATGTGATTAACACCCAAAAGAGTACTAAGGTGTGATCATGTTTTGCTCGTGAGAGAGGCTTAGTCAACGGGTCTGTCATATTCAGAGCCGTATGTATTTTGCAAATATTCTATGTCTACAATGCTCTACACGGAGCTACTATAGCTAATTGCTCCCACTTTCGATATGTATCCAGATTGAGACTTATAGTCATCTGGATATGTGTAAAAAGCTTGCATCGATGTAACTTTACGACAGGCTCTTTTATCACCTCCATAATCGAGAAATATTTCCTTAGTCCTCACTTAGGATGTTCTTGACCAATGTCCAGTGATCTACTCCTAGATCACTATTGTACTCCCTTGCCAAATTCAGAGCAAGGTATACAATAGGTCCGTACATAGCATAGCATACTTTATAGAACCTATGATCGAGATATAGGGAATGACTTTCATTCTCCTTTCTATTTTCTCGCCGTGGTCGGGATTTGAGTCTTTACTCAATTTCACACCTTTGCAACACAGGCAAGAACTCTTTCTTTGACTGCTCCATTTTGAACTATTTCAAAATCTTGACAAGGTATGTACTTATTGAAAAACTTATCAAGCGCCTTGATCTATCTCAATAGATCTTGATGCTCAATATGTAAGTAGCTTTACCGAGGTCTTTCTTTTAAAGAACTCCTTTCAAATACTCCTTTATGCTTTCCGTAAAAATTCTACATTATTTCCGATCAACAATATGTCATTCACATATACTTATCGAAATGTTGTAGTGCTCCCACTCACTTTCTTGTAAATACAAAGCTTCTCCAAAAGTCTCAGATAAAACCATATGCTTTGATCATACTACCAAAGCATTTATTCCAACTCCGAGATGCTTGCACCAGTCCATAGATGGATCGCTGAAGATTGCACATTTTGTTAGCTCCTTTAGGATTGACAAAACCTTCTGGTTGCATCATATACAACTCTTCTTTAATAAATCCATTAAAGAATGTAGTTTTGACATCCATTTGCCAGATTCATAAAATGTGGCAATTGCTAACATGATTCGGACAGACTTAAGAATCGCTACAGTTTGAGAAAATCTCATTGTAGTCAACACCTTGAACTTGTCGAAAACCTTTTTGTGACAAGTCGAGCTTTGTAGATAGTAACACTACTATCAGTGTCCATCTTCCTCTTGAAGATCCATTTATTTAACATGGCTTGCTGATCATCGAGCAAGTCAATCAAAGTCCATACTTTGTTCTCATATATGGATCCTATCTCAGATTTTATGGCCTCAAGCCATTTCGCGGAATCTGGGCTCATCATTGCTTCCTCATAGTTCGTAGGTTTATCATGGTCTAGTAACATGACTTCCAGAATAGGATTACTGTACCACTCTGGTGCGGATCTCACTCCGGTTTACCTACGAGGTTCGGTAGCAACTTGATCTGAAGTTTTATGATCATCATCATTAACTTCCTCACTAATTGGTGTAGGAATCACTGGAACTGATTTCTGTGATGAACTACTTTCCAATAAGGGAGAAGGTACAATTACCTCATCAAGTTCTACTTTCCTCCCACTCACTTCTTTCGAGAGAAACTTCTTCTCTAGAAAGGATCCATCTTAGCAACAAATATCTTACTTTCGGATCTGTGATGGAAGGTGTACCCAATAGTTTCCTTTGGGTATTCTATGAAGACGCACTTCTCCGATTTGGGTTCGAGCTTATCAGGTTGAAACTTTTTCACATAAGCATCGCAATCCCAAACTTTAAGAAACGGCAACTTAGGTTTACGGCTAAACCATAGTTCATACGGTGTCATCTCAACGGATTTAGATGGGGCCCTACTAAACGTGAATGCGGCTGTCTCTAATGCATAACCCCAAAACGATAGTGGTAAACCGATAAGAGACATCATAGATCGCACCATATCTAGTTAAGTACGATTACGACGTTTGGACACACCATTACATTGTGGTGTTCCAGGTGGCGTGAGTTGCGAAACTATTTCACATTGTTTCAAATGAAGACCAAACTCGTAACTCAAATATTCGTCTCCACGATCGAGATCATAGAAACTTTATTTTCTTGTTACGATGATTTTTCCACTTCACTCTGAAATTCTTTGAACTTTTCAACTATTTTAGACTTATGTTTCATCAAGTAGATATACCCATATCTGCTCAAATCATCTGTGAAGGTCAGAAAGTAACGATACACGCCGCGAGCCTTAACACTCATCGGATCGCATACATCGGTATGTATTATTTCCAATAAGTCAAGAGCTCGTTCCATTGTTCCGAGAACGGAGTTTTAGTCATCTTGCCCAAAAGGCACGGTTCGCAAGCATCAAATGATTCATAACCAAGTGATTCCAAAAGCCCATCAAGATGGAGTTTCTTCATGCGCTTTACAATCGATATGACCTAAACGGCGATTACCACAAATAAGTTGCACTATCATTATTAACTTTGCATCTTTTGGCATCAATATTATGAATATGTGTATCACTACGATCGAGATCCAACAAACTATTTTCATTGGGTGTATGACCATTTGAAGGTTTTATTCATTTAAATAGAACAACAATTTATTCTCTTACTTAAATGAATAACCGTTTTGCAATAAACATGATCAAATCATATTCATGCTCAACGCAAACGCTAAATAACATTTATTTGGCTTTTAACACTAATCTCGAAAATATAGGGAGTGTGTGATGATGATCATATCAATCTTGGAACTATTTCCAACACTCATCGTCACTTCCCTCAACTAGTCTCTGTTTATTATGTAACTCCTGTTTGAGTTACTAATCTTAGCAACCGAACAAGTATCAAATACTTAGGGGCTACTATAAACACTAGTAAGGCACACATCAAACACCTGTATATCAAATATACCCTTGTTCACTTTGCCACCCTTCTTATCTACCAAATATTCAGGTCATTTCTGCTCCCAGTGATCATTTCCTTTGCAGTGTAAGCACTTAGTTTCAGGCTTTGGTCCAGCTTTGGGCTTCTTCGCAGGAGTGACAACTTACTTGTCTTTCTACTTGAAGTTCCCTTTCTTTCCCTTTGCCCTTCTCTTGAAACTAGTGGTCTTGTCAATCATCAACACTTGATGCTCTTTCTTGATTTCTACCTTCGTCGATTTCAACATCACGAAGAGCTCGGGAATCGTTTTCGTCATCCCTTGCATACTATAGTTCATCACGAAGTTCTAGTAACTTAGTGATGGTGACTAGAGAATTCTGTCAATCACTATCTTATCTGGAAGATTAACTCCCACTTGATTCAAGCGATTAAAGTACCTGCACAATCTGAGCACATGCTCACTAGTTGAGTGATTCTCCTCCATCTTTTAGCTATAGAACTTGTTGGAGACTTCATATCTCTCAACTCGGGTATTTGCTTGAAATTTTAACTTTAACTCCTGGAACATCTCACATGGTCCATGACGTTCAAAACGTCTTTGAAGTCCCGATTCTAAGCTGTTAATCATGGTGCACTAAACTATTAAGTAGTCATCATATTGAGCTAGTCAAACGTTCATAACGTCTGCATATGCTCCTGCAATAGGTTTGTCACCTAGCGGTGCATCAAGGACATAATTCTTCTGTGCAGCAATGAGGATAAACCTCAGATCACGGATCCAATCCGGAAATTGCTACTAACATCTTTCAACACAGTTTTCTCTAGGAACATATCAAAATAAACATATGAAAGCAACAACGCGAGCTACTGATCTATGACATAATTTGCAAAATACTACCAGGACTAAGTTCATGATAAATTAAAGTTCAATTAATCATATTACTTAAGAACTCCCACTTAGATAGACATCCCTCTAATCTTCTAAGTGATTACGTGATCCATATTAACTACACCATGTCCGATCGTCACGTGAGATGGAGTAGTTTCAACGGTGAACATCAATATGTTGATCATATCTACTATATGATTCACGCTCGACCTTCGGTCTCCGTGTTACGAGGCCATATCTGTTATATGCTAGGCTCGTCAAGTTTAACTCGAGTATTCCGCGTGCAACTGTTTTGCACCCGTTGTATTTGAACGTAGAGCCTATCACACCCGATCATCACGTGGTGTCTCAAAGACGAAGAACTTTCGCAGCGGTGCATACTCAGGGAGAACACTTCTTGATAATTTTAGCGAGAGATCATCTTAAAATGCTACCGTCAATCAAAGTAAGATAAGATGCATAAAGGATAAACAACACATGCAATCAATATAAGTGATATGATATGGCCATCATCATCTTGTGCTTGTGATCTCCATCTCCGAAGCACCGTCGTGATCACCATCGTCACCGGCGCGACACCTTGATCTCCATCGTAGCATCGTTGTCGTCTCGCCAATCTTATGCTTTCTACGACTATCGCTACCGCTTAGTGATAAAGTAAAGCATTACAGGGCGTTTGCATTTCATACAATAAAGCGACAACCATATGGCTCCTGCCAGTTGCCGATAACTTCGGTTACAAAACATGATCATCTCATACAATAAAATATAGCATCACGTCTTGACCATATCCCATCACAACATGCCCTGCAAAAACAAGTTAGACGTCCTCTACATTGTTGTTGCAAATTTTACGTGGCTGCTACGGGCTGAGCAAGAACCGTTCTTACCTACGCATCAAAACCACAACGATAGTTTGTCAAGTTGGTGCTGTTTTAACCTTCGCAAGGACCGGGTGTAGCCATACTCGGTTCAACTAAAGTGAGAGAGACAGACACCCGCCAGTCACCTTTAAGCACGAGTGCTCGCAACGGTGAAACCAGTCTCGCGTAAGCGTACGCGTAATATCGGTCCGGGCCGCTTCATCTCAAAATACCGCTGAACCAAAGTATGACATGCTGATAAGCAGTATGACTTGTATCGCCCACAACTCACTTGTGTTCTACTCGTGCATATGACATCTACGCATAAAACCAGGCTCGGATGCCACTGTTGGGGAACGTAGTAATTTCAAAAAAAATCCTACGCACACGCAAGATCATGGTGATGGCATAGCAACAAGAGGGGAGAGTATTGTCCATGTACCATTGTAGACTGTAAGCGGAAGCGTTATGACAACGCGGTTGATGTAGTCGTACTTCTTCACGATCCTACCGATCCAAGTACCGAACGCACGACACCTCCGAGTTCAAAGCACACGCTCAGCTCGATGACGATCCCGGACTCGATCCACGCAAAGTGTCGGGATGAGTTCCACAAGACGACGCGCAGGACGATGATGATGCTCTACCGCGCAGGCTTCGCCTAAACTCCGCGACGATATGACCGAGGTGGAATATGGTGGAGGGGGCACCGACACGGCTGAGGAACGATCCGTAGATCAACTTGTGTGTTATGGGGTGCCCCCCTGCCTCAGATATAAAGGAGGGAGGGGAGGTGCGGCCGCCCCTCAAGGGTGCGCTGGAGGAGTCCTACTCCCACCGGGAGTAGGACTCCCCCTCTTGCCTTGTTGGAGAAGGAAAGGGGAGGGAAGAGGAAAGAGGCGCCGCCTCCTTGTCCTATTCGGACTAGGGGGGGAGGGGGCGCGCGGCCTGCCCTACTCTTCTCCCTCATGGCCCACTAAGGCCCATTATCCCCCGGGAGGGTTCCGTAACCCCGGTGTTCAATTAAAATCACGATTTCACCCGGAACCATTCATATATCCAAATATAGGCTTCCAATATATCAATCTTTATGTCTCGACCATTTCGAGACTACTCGTCATTTCCGTGATCACATACGGACTCCGAACAATCTTCGTACATCAAAACTTATAAACTCATAATAAAAGCTGCCATCGTAACGTTAAGCGTGCGGACCCTACGGGTTCGAGAACTATGTAGACATGACTTAGAACTATTCTCGCTCAATAACCAATAGCGGAACCTGGATGCTCATATTGGTCCCTACATATTCTACGAAGATCTTTATCGGTCAAACCGCATAACAACATAACGTTGTTCCCTTTGTCATCGGTATGTTACTTGCCCGAGATTTGATCGTCGGTATCCAATACCTAGTTCAATCTCACATCGGCAAGTCTCTTTACTCGTTACGTAATGCATCATTCCGTAACGAACTCATTAGCTACATTGCTTGCAAGGCTTATAGTGATGTGCATTACCGAGAGGGCCCAGAGATACCTCTCCGACAATCGGAGTGACAAAACCTAATCTCGAAATCGCCAACCCAACATGTACCTTTGGAGACACCTGTAGTACTCCTTTATAATCACCCGATTACGTTGTGGCGTTTGGTAGCACCCAAAGTGTTCCTCCGTAAACGGAGTTGCATAATCTCATAGTTACAGGAACATGTATAAGTCATGAAGAAAGCAATAGCAATATACTAAACGATCAAGTGCTAGGCTAACGGAATGGGTTTGTCAATCACATCATTCTCCTAATGATGTGATCCCGTTAATCAAATGACAACTCGTGTCTATGGCTAGGAAACTTAACCATCTTTGATTCAACGAGCTAGTCAAGTAGAGGCATACTAGTGACACTATGTTTGTCTATGTATTCACACATGTATTATGTTTCCCGTTAATACAATTCTAGCATGAATAATAAACATTTATCATGATATAAGGAAATAAATAATAACTTTATTATTGCCTCTAGGGAATATTTCCTTCAGGGGGGGTGCCACCTCCTGGGCTGCAGCCCTCTCTCTCCCCTCAGGCCCACTAAGGCCCAATACTTCCCCGGGGGGCTTCCGGTAACCCCTCCGGCACTCCAGTTTTCTCCGAAATCACTCGGAACGCTTCCGGTGTCCGAATATAGTTGTCCAATATATCGATCTTTATGTCTCGACCATTTCGAGACTCCTCGTCATGTCCGTGATCACATCCAGGACTCCGAACGACCTTCGGTACATCAAAACTTATAAACTCATAATAAAACTATCATCGTAACGTTAAGCGTGCGGACCCTACGGGTTCGAGAACTATGTAGACATGACCTAGAACTGTTTCTGGTCAATAACCAATAGTGGAACCTAGATGTTCATATTGGCTCCTACATATTCTACGAAGATCTTTATCGGTCAAACCGCATAACAACATACGTTGTTCCCTTTGTCATCGGTATGTTACTTGCCCGAGATTCGATCGTCGGTATTCAATACCTAGTTCAATCTCGTTACTGGCAAGTCTCTTTACTCGTTACGTAATGCATCATTCCGTAACTAACTCATTAGCTACATTGCTTGCAAGGCTTATAGTGATGTGCATTACCGAGAGGGCCCAGAGATACCTCTCCAGGCAATCGGAGTGACAAAACCTAATCTTGAAATACGCCAACCCAACATGTACCTTCGGAGACACCTGTAGAGCTCCTTTATAATCACCCGATTCGTTGTGACGTTTGGTAGCACACAAAGTGTTCCTCCGGTAAACGGGAGTTGCATAATCTCATAGTTACAGGAACATGTATAAGTCATGAAGAAAGCAATAGCGACATACTAAACGATCAAGTGCTAGGATAAGGGAATGGGTCATGTCAATCACATCATTCTCCTAATGATGTGATCCCTTTAATCAAATGACAACACATGTCTATGGTTAGGAAACACAACCATCTTTGATTAATGAGCTAGTCAAGTAGAGGCATACTAGTGACGTTATGTTTGTCTATGTATTCACACATGTATCATGTTTCCGGTTAATACAATTCTAGCATGAATAATAAACATTTATCATGATATGAGGAAATAAATAATAACTTTATTATTGCCTCTAGGGCATATTTCCTTCAGTCTCCCACTTGCACTAGAGTCAATAATTTAGATTACACAGTAATGATTCTAACACCCATGGAGTCTTGGTGTTGATCATGTTTTGCTCGTGGAAGAGGTTTAGTCAACGGGTCTGCAACATTCAGATCCGTATGTATCTTACAAATCTCTATGTCTCCCACCTGGACTTGGTCCTGGATGGAATTGAAGCGTCTCTTGATGTGCTTGGTCTTCTTGTGATATCTGGATTCCTTTGCCAAGGCAATTGCACCAGTATTGTCACAGAAGATCTTCATTGGTCCCGATGCACTAGGTATGACACCTAGATCAGAAATGAACTCTTTCATCCAGACTCCTTCATTTGCTGCTTCAAGCAGCTATGTACTCTGCTTCACATGTAGATCCCGCCATGACGCTTTGTTTAGAACTGCACCAACTTACGGCTCCACAGTTTAATAAAAACACGATCCGGTTTATGCGATTTAGAATCGTCCGGATCGATGTCAAAGCTTACATCGACGTAACCATTTACGACTAGCTCTTTGTCACCTCCATACACGAGAAACATATCCTTAGTCCTTTTTAGGTATTTCAGATGTTCTTGACCGCTGTCGATGATCCACTCTGGATTACTTTGGTACCTTCCTGCCAGGCTTATTTCTAAGCATACGTCAGGTCTGGTACACAACATTGCATACATGATAGAGCCTATGGCTGAAGCATAGGGAATTCCTTTCATTTTCTCTCTATCTTCTGCAGAGGTCGGGCATTGAGTCTGACTCAACTTCACACCATGTAATACAGGCAAGAACCCTTTCTTTGCACGATCCATATTGAACTTTTCAACACTTTATCAAGGTATGTGCATTGTGAAAGTCCAATCAAGCGTCTTGATCTATCTCTATAGATCTTGATGCCCAATATGTAAGCAGCTTCACCGAGGTCTTTCATTGAATTTTTTTTATTCAAGTATCCTTTTATGCTATCCAGAAATTCTATATCATTTCCAATCAACAATATGTCGTCCACATATAATATCAGAAATGCTACAAAGCTCCCACTCACTTTCTTGTAAATACAGGCTTCTCCAAAAGTCTCAGATAAAACCATATGCTTTGATCACACTATCAAAGCGTTTATTCCAACTCCGAGAGGCTTGCACTGCACCATAAACTGATCATTTGGAGCTTGCACACTTTGTTAGCACCTTTTGGATCGACAAAACCTTCGGTTGCATCACATACAACTCTTCTTCCGTAAATCCATTCAAGAATGCAGTTTTGACATCCATTTGCCAAATTTCATAATCATAAAATGCAGCAATTGCTAACATGATTCGGACAGACTTAAGCATCGCTTCTGGTGAGAAAGTCTCATCATAGTCAACCCCTTGAACTTGTCAAAAACCTTTCGCAACAAGTCGAGCTTTATAGACAGTTACATTACCATCAGCGTCAGTCTTCTTCTTAAAGATCCATTTATTCTCAATAGCTCGTCGATCATCGGGCAAGTCAACCAAAGTCCATACTTTGTTTTCATACATGGATCCCATCTCATATTTCATGGCTTCTAGCCATTTTGCGGAATCTGGGCTCATCATCGCTTCCTCATAGTTCGTAGGTTCGCCATGGTCAAGTAACATGACTTCCGAATAGGATTACCGTACCACTCAGTGCGGATCTTACTCTGGTAGACCTCTGAAGTTCAAGAGAAACTTGATTTGAAGTTTCATGATCAATATCATTAGCTTCCTCACTAATTGGTGTAGTTGTCACAGGAACCGATTCTTGTGATGGACTATTTTCCAATAAGGGAGCAGGTACAGTTACCTCATCAAGTTCTACTTTCCTCCCACTCACTTCTTTCGAGAGAAACTCCTTCTCTAGAAAGGATCCGAATTTAGCAACGAAAATCTTGCCCTCAGATCTGTGATAGAAGGTGTACCCAACAGTCTCTTTTGGGTATCCTATGAAGACACATTTCTCCAATTTGGGTTCGAGCTTATCTGGTTGAAGTTTCTTCACATAAGCATCGCAACCCCAAACTTTAAGAAACGACAACTTTGGTTTCTGGCCAAACCACAGTTCATGAGGCGTCGTCTCAACGGATTTTGATGGTGCCCTATTTAACGTGAATGCGGTCGTCTCTACAGCATAACCCCAAAACGATAGCGGTAAATCAGTAAGAGACATCATAGATCACACCATATCTAGTAAAGTACGATTACGACGTTCGGACACACCATTTCGTTGTGGTGTTCCGAGTGGCGTGAGTTGCGAAACTATTCTGCATTGTTTCAAATGTAAACCAAACTCGTAACTCAAATATTCTCCTCCACGATCAGATCGTAGAAATTTTATTTTCTTGTTACGATGATTTTCTACTTCACTCTGAAATTCTTTGAACTTTTCAAATGTTTCGCACTTGTGTTTCATTAAGTAGATATACCCATATCTGCTCAAATCATCTGTGAAGGTGAGAAAATAACGATACCCGCCGCGAGCCTCAATATTCATTGGACCATAAACATCAGTATGTATAATTTCCAACAAATCAGTTGCTCGCTCCATAGTTCCGGAGAACGGCGTTTTAGTCATCTTGCCCATGAGGCACGGTTCGCAAGTACCAAGTGATTCCAAAAGTCCATCAGTATGGAGTTTCTTCATGCGCTTTATACCGATATGACCTAAACGGCAAGTACACAAATAAGTTGCACTATCGTTATCAACTCTGCATCTTTTGGTTTCAACACTATGAATATGTGTATTACTACTATCGAGATTCAATAAAAATAGACCACTCTTCAAGGGTGCATGACCATAAAAGATATTACTCATTAAATAGAACAACCATTATTCTCTGATTTAAATGAATAACCGTCTCGCATCAAACAAGATCCAGATATAATGTTCATGTTTAACGCTGGCACCAAATAACAATTATTTAGGTCTAAAACTAATCCCGAAGGTAGATGTAGAGGTAGCGTGCCGACTGCGATCACATCGACTTTGGAACCATTTCCCACGCGCATCGTCACCTCGTCCTTAGCCAATCTTCGCTTAATCCGTAGTTTCGCTTTCGAGTTGCAAATATTAGCAATGTAACCGAGATCAAATACCTGTGTACTACTGCGAGTATTAGTAATGTACACATCAATAACATGTATATCACATATACCTTTGTTCACTTTGCCATCCTTCTTATCCACCAAATACTTGGGGCAGTTCCGCTTCCGATGTCGATGCGCTTGCGGTAGAAGCACTCGATCTCGTGCTTAGGTCCAGACTTGGGTTTCTTCTCTTGAGCAGCAACTTGTTTGCTGTTCTTCTTGAAGTTCCCCTTCTTCTTCCCTTTGCCCTTTTCTTGAAATCGGTGGTCTTGTTGACCATCAACACTTGATGCTCCTTCTTGATTTCTACCTCCGCGGCTTTTAGCATTGTGAAGAGATCGGGAATAGTCTTGTCCATCCCTTGCATATTATAGTTCATCACGAAGCTCTTGTAGCTTGGCGGCAGTGATTGAAGAATTCTGTCAATGACACTATCATCAGGAAGATTAACTCCCAGTTGAAACAAGTGATTATTATACCCAGACATTTTGAGTATGTGTTCACCGACGTGAACTATTCTCCTCCATCTTGCAGCTCTAGAACTTATTGGAGACTTCATATCTCTCAATCCGGGCATTTGCTTGAAATATTAAATTCAACTCCTAAAACATCTCATATTCTCCATGACGTTCAAAACGTCGTTGAATTCCCAGTACTAAGCCGTAAATCAAGGCACACTGAACTAAAGAGTAGTCATCAGCTTTGCTCGCCAGACGTTCTTAACGCCGTCGGCCAGTATCAAGAAGCAGTTGGCACCCAGCGGTGCTTCCAGGACGTAATTCTTACGTGCGACAATGAGGATAATCCTCGATTACGGACCCGATCCGTGTAATTGCTACCATCATCTTTCAACTTTGCTTTCTCAAGGAACGCATTAAAATTCAACGGAACAACAAGACGAGCCATCTATCTACAACAAACATAGACATGCAAAATACTATCAGTACTAAGTTCATGATAAATTTAAGTTCAATTAATCATATTACTTAAGAACTCCCACTTAGACAGACATCTCTCTAGTCATCTAAGTGATCACGTGATCCAAATCAACTAAACCATGTCCGATCATCACGTGAGATGGACTAGTTTCAATGGTGAACATCACTATGTTGATCATATCTACTATATGATTCACGTTCGACCTTTCGGTCTCCGTGTTCCGAGGCCATATCTGTTATATGCTAGGCTCATCAAGTTTAACCTGAGTATTCTGTGTGTGCAACTGTTTTGCACCCGTTCTATTTGAACGTAGAGCCTATCACACCCGATCATCACGTGGTGTCTCAGCACGAAGAACTTTTGCAACGGTGCATACTCAGGGGGAACACTTCTTGATAATTTTAGTGAGAGATCATCTTAAAATGCTACCGTCAATCAAAGCAAGATAAGATGCATAAAGGATAAACATCACATGTAATCAATATAAGTGATATGATATGGCCATCATCATCTTGTGCTTGTGATCTCCATCTCCAAGCACCGTCGTGATCACCATCGTCACCGCGCGACACCTTGATCTCCATCATAGCATCGTTGTCTTTACGCCCATCTATTGCTTCTACGACTATCGCTACCGCTTAGTGATAAAGTAAAGCAATTACGAACTTTGCATTTCATACAATAAAGCGACAACCATATGGCTCTGCCGATTCTTTGATAACCGGTTACAAAACATGATCATCTCATACAATAAAATATAGCATCACGTCTTGACCCTATCACATCACAACATGCCCTGCAAAAACAAGTTAGATGTCCTCTACTTTGTTGTTGCAAGTTTTACGTGGCTGCTACAGTCGAAAGCAAGAACCGTTCTTACCTACGCATCAAAACCACAACGATAGTTCGTCAAGTTAGTGTTGTTTTAACCTTCGCAAGGACCGGGCGTAGCCACTCAGTTCAACTAAAGTTGGAGAAAGCAGACACCCGCCAGCCACATTGTGCAAAGCACGTAGGTAGAACCAGTCTCGGCGTAAGCGTATGCGTAATGTCGGTCCGGGCCGCTTCATCCAACAATACCACCGAACCAAAGTATGACATCTTTGGTAAGCGGTATGACTTGTATCGCCCACAACTCACTTGTGTTCTACTCGTGCATATAACATCAACGCATAAAACCAGGCTCGGATGCCATGTTGGGGAATGTAGTAATTTCAAAAAATTCCTACGCACACGCAAGATCATGGTGATGCATAGCAACGAGGGGAGAGTGTAGTCCACGCACCTCGTGAGACCGAAAGCGAAGCGTTATGACTACGATTGATGTAGTCGTGCGTCTTCACGATCCGACCGATCCAAGTACCGAACGTCACGGCACCTCCGAGTTCAAAGACACGCTCAGTTTCGATGGCGATCCCGGACTCCGATCCAGCAGGTGTCGGGGATGAGTTTCACAAGACGACGGCGTGGTGGCGATGATGATGTTCTACCGACGCAGGCTTCGCCTAAGCAATCGCAACGATATGACCGAGGTGGAATATGGTGGAGGGGGGCACCGCACACGGCTAAGGAACGATCACGAAGATCAACTTGTGTGTCCTAGGGTGCCCCCTGCCCCCGTATATAAAGGAGCAAGGGGGGAGGCCGGCCGGCCCTAGGGGGCGCGCCAAGGAGGGGGGGAGTCCTCCTCCTAGTGGGAGTAGGACTCCCCTTTCCTAGTCCAACTAGGAAGAGAGAGGAAGGAAGAGAGAGGAGGGAGAGGAAGAGGGCGCCCCTCCCTAGTCCAATTCGGACTCCTCATGGGGGGGCGCCACCTCCTGGGCTGCAGCCCTCTCTCTCCCCTCAGGCCCACTAAGGCCCAATACTTCCCCGGGGGGTTCCGGTAACCCCTCCGGCACTCCGGTTTTCTCCGAAATCACTCGGAACGCTTCCGGTGTCCGAATATAGTCGTCCAATATATCGATCTTTATGTCTCGACCATTTCGAGACTCCTCGTCATGTCCGTGATCACATCCGGGACTCCGAACAACCTTCGGTACATCAAAACTTATAAACTCATAATAAAATTGTCATCGTAACGTTAGCGTGCGGACCCTACGGGTTCGAGAACTATGTAGACATGACCTAGAACTGTTTCTGGTCAATAACCAATAGTGGAACCTGGATGTTCATATTGGCTCCTACATATTCTACGAAGATCTTTATCGGTCAAACCGCATAACAACATACGTTGTTCCCTTTGTCATCGGTATGTTACTTACCCGAGATTCGATCGTCGGTATTCAATACCTAGTTCAATCTCGTTACTGGAAAGTCTCTTTACTCGTTACGTAATGCATCATTCCGTAACTAACTCATTAGTTACATTGCTTGCAAGGCTTATAGTGATGTGCATTACCGAGAGGGCCCAGAGATACCTCTCCGACAATCGGAGTGACAAAACCTAATCTCGAAATACGCCAACCCAACATGTACCTTCGGAGACACCTGTAGAGCTCCTTTATAATCACCCGATTCGTTATGACGTTTGGTAGCACACAAAGTGTTCCTCCGGTAAACGGGAGTTGCATAATCTCATAGTTACAGGAACATGTATAAGTCATGAAGAAAGCAATAGCGACATACTAAACGATCAAGTGCTAGGCTAACGGAATGGGTCATGTCAATCACATCATTCTCCTAATGATGTGATCCCTTTAATCAAATGACAACACATGTCTATGGTTAGGAAACACAACCATCTTTGATTAATGAGCTAGTCAAGTAGAGGCATACTAGTGACGTTATGTTTGTCTATGTATTCACACATGTATCATGTTTCCGGTTAATACAATTCTAGCATGAATAATAAACATTTATCATAATATGAGGAAATAAATAATAACTTTATTATTGCCTCTAGGGCAAATTTCCTTCAAGACGCAAGCATGGCCTTGGAGCAGACGACATGATGGTGTTCGGCCAGTGATCTGGCAAGCGAGTTACTGTCACGCTTGGACATGGATTTCATTTTGGCATGTCCAGTTTGTTGAATTATGATTTGCTTTGCTTTGTTTCGAACTATTGAATTCGGATAATTTGTATCGTATGGTCCACACACATGGATTGCATGGATTTATGGATCCGCACTTGAGGTATGTGGATGTGCAGCGCAAGATATGAGGGGCCGGTGGGCGCTGCCCGGGCGTGCCTGCAAACGTATAGAGGCCAGATTTGCCAAGTCCGGCTGTAAATGCTCTAACCTACATACTTTTAACAATGAAGCTATTTGGAAAGTAGGGGATCTGAGACAAATTGATATATGGGAAGATGTGTGGATCCCTCACAACTCAAATGGAAAGGTCCTAACATCAAGGGGCCAGACACTTATTCAGACTGTTGACCAGCTTATTGATCCAATTAGTGATGGCTGGGATGAAGAACTAGTACGATCCATTTTCTAGCCTATTGATGTCGAACACATCCTTGCTACCCCCTAAGTCAGAACGGCATGGAAGATTTTGTGCCTTAACTTAACATGCCCCCTTACTTCCTTCGTGACCTCCCACTACTTCATCTACCGAAATGATTAGGCAGATCTCGTTTTTTCTAGCATTAAACCTGCTCATGATCCTTTAGAGGTTTAATAAAAAATTGTTTTCTCAGTTAGATTGGCATATCATCCTTTTTTTGACGGGAGTGAAAACGAGTGTACTACTTGAGAGCATCGAAGTTCATCTCTACACAAGCTAGGGATATTACCAGGACCGGATCAGAGCCAAACCATAGTATGGTTTTCCATTCTCCCAAAGTTCGCTAAAGCATGACTAACATTATTCTGCTCTCTAAACATGAGTAATTTTGCACTCCCGCTCACCCGTAAGCCTTTTCACCTCCAATAACACCATGGCATATTTCGATCGATCTTGTCCTTTAGCACTGACCATTTTTCCTACCGTAGATTCAAAGTTAAGCCTAAGATCGACATTGCACACAGAGTGATCGGCGCCACCCTCTCAAGGCATGTCAGTCTTCTCCCTTCTCACCGACCATAAGTATCAGTAGTAAAGCTACTACCTCTGTGTCCTGAAACCCCCACTGGTCGTACCGTGGCATTGCCTTCACTAGATGGGAACTCAACAACAGCCGGCCGGAAGCTTCAACATGCACACCTTCCACTTTGCAGAGTAATTTTCTACACACAAATAATATGCTCTTTGTTGATGACTCTTTCTATAGTGATGAATCTTATAATGCTCAAACCCTTGATGAAAACTCTCAAGAGTACTTTGATTCAAATTATCGTTATTCATTACTTAGATAATCTCCCTGATAGCATTAATAATGATGAGCTACAGACTCAAACCCTTATATGCCTCCATTTGTTCCTTGCATACCAATATAGTGCAAGGAGTCCTATTAGAGATGGTTGAACCACCGGTTTCAAAAGAATATTATTAAGTGTTCACCGACAACAATAGTCATGGTAAGATTTTAAAGAAATTGTAACTCTCTAACCCTCTTGTAGCAGATATATGAGAAGACATGTTCACCATGCTCAGTGCATCATCTCTCGCTTGAAAGTGATTACTTATTACTTCGAAAGGTAAATAAAAATAACGTGACGGTTGTCTCAATTTTGCTGCACACCTCCTTATATATTTTTTTTGCAAAAATACAGTGTCTAATTAACATGAGGGAGGACAATTTTTTTCACCAAATCGTGTAGCTCCAGAAGGGAAGATTGGGTGCAGTTCGACCGGGGCTCATACCAGCTCCAGCAGCGAGAAGAAAACAGTTCCAGACGAGAAGATGGTGCAGTACTTTAGAAATCTAGGAATACGATGTTTCTGAAAACGGGTGAAATGCCAATTCGGAACCTTTTTTTTAGTGTATCACAAACTAACAAAATGCAAAATTTAACCATACATGCTCTCAGTGAGCAAAATACTGACGTAAACAAATTTCTCGAACAACCCATGTGTTGAACTTTGATTGGCGAAGGAAGGTTTTGTGCTCTAGGAAACACCTTACCAGCAGGATGGCTGTTGCACGCCAAAGGGGTAAAACTCCGTGATTGCTATGAGCTAAACAGAACTTAGACGAACTAACTACCTATCCAAATTACTGTTGTCTAAGTAGTTCATCAAACTTCAACATCGAGCTCAGATACCTACAATAAAGTGATGAAAAACTAAAGTATGTCAGTACGAGAACATAATGCCAACAGATCAAAGTTCTGTTTAGAAAGTAACAATAATTACGTATCAAAGCAATTCGCCAACGGATTTCTGAGAATATAACTACAGAACTGATTTCTGGTGTGCATTTAAGAAGGTTTTGCATAAATGCCATCAGCGGTTCTCACAGGCTTCTGAGAACTCTAAATGTACATCAGTTCTGTCAGTATTAACAGCCTTTTCCTGATTCCACATGAAGTAATGGATACGGAAGGTCAAACAATATGCAACTGCATCTTGATCCGAAGTGTGTAATGTCTTTAATCCTCAAAATCACTCCCTCCGTCTCATAATATAAGATGTTATTACAACCGATAGCGGCCACTATCGGTTGTAATAACATCTTATATTATGGGACAGAGGGAGTAACATGTCAAGGTAAATCAAGAAAATGGTTTACTTCTATGTGGCTTTCAGGTTTTATTCACATGTTGATGCAAAGTGCAATAAAATTCTTCTCAGCTTTTCAGGGTCTCACTACAGAAATACCACAAACAAACGGGCAACAAAGATGCAACTTTCAGTTAATATATAAACATATGAACAGCATCCTGAACAAAGATTTAAATATATCCGATGAAGACTCGCCATTTTATGTAAGCAAGCAGTTGCTAATAAAACATACAAATAAAGTAATGTAATACATATATTAAGTTTGTTTGTTTATGGAAATGGTGGAGTCCTGCTATCTTTTCCAAGGAACGTTACATCTTTGATTGAATGATTCCATTTTAGAGCTTGTCAATGAAGAGGACTTGTGGTGGAAGCTGGTAAAAATGATAAACATCAGGTTGGTTAAATTTTATCAGTTCAAGGTAGTACGACCTTGATGGCTGTATCCATATCGAATACATAATACCCAGCACAAACACTCATATACGTGAGTATGGGGTGAATAAACAATTAAAACAAATATCATTGCCCGTGGGAAATTTGTGTACACATTGTAGACACATCCAGGTACAGCCCGGCCCAACATGAGATGCGGGAGTTAACCTAATTGAGGCCACTGTCCTCCCCGTCCAAGGGAGCAGACACTCAAGCGTGCTCCTCCATGTTGCAAAGCTAAAGAAGTACAAACAGCAAAGCCAAAACATGTGTTCTTCACATCCACCACTGGGAATGATTGTGTAAGTGCTGCTTCATCAAGCTTGAACACCGGAGGGCACCTAATTATTTTTATGACATATTAAGTATCATCCATTACCGAAAATAATTTTTAAAATGTATCTCATGCGTCTCTATCATGATGCATAGGCTGTACCTGGCTACATCTTGGCAGATGCAGAACCCTACTTCAGTACTGCCTACATCACTTTCTTATGTGTAAGTACTTTTTTTTTTCAAAATGGAGGCATAAGATTTGCCTCGTCTATTAAATAAGGAGAGAATAGAGTTTTGAGAATTACAACACACCCACACTTTCGGCATGACAATTACTCACCCAGAAAAATATTCCCTAATTTCTTTGTGCCCGCAGCCATCCAAAGCTTGGCCTCATCGACGATGGTGGTGAGTAGGATGGTCGGTGGTGCACTTTTGTGGCGGAACACCCGTGCATTTCTTTCATTCCAAATGGTCCACGAGACGAGCATGGTGAGGGAGGCCATAGCTTGCAGTTAGGGTTGCGGTTGTCGGTTCTCTTGTCCCACCTTGGTAGACGGAGTCGTCCATGAGCCACTCAGATGTATCCATGTGCGCAAGACCTAGCTTCTCAATAAGAGACTTCCATAGCCGAATCGTGTAGCGGCACTTGAAGAAAAGGTGGGCTCCCTATTGCAAAGCTTGCAAAGGCCACAATTTGGCCAACCTCGACGCTCCAAGCGATCGGCGGTCCAAATCCTATCTTGCAACGCCAACCAAGCAAAAAACTTAACCTTTGGAGGTGCCCATGCCTTCCAAACCATGCGATCCAAGGGGGAGAGTCATGCCTAGGAATTGAGCCTTGTATGCGGTGGCCGCCGTGTAGATCCCATCGTTCGCATGCTTCCAAACGATGACGTCTTCGGTTTGCTCATGAAGGTGGACGTCATTAAGAAGCATCCAAAGAGTGAACTCCCTAATGTGGGCGATGGAGACAACCGTGTCCGTGTCATGATTGATCTTGAAGATCCAAGCGTTCCCCGCGAGGGCCTCACGGACCTTCCAATTCTTTCTTCTCGAGGCCGCAAACAAGAGTGGCGCGATATCCTTGGGTTTGCGACCAAGAAGCCACGGAGCCCCAAAAAGGCGTTTTGGCGCCATCCCCTACAGTGATAGTCGTAGAGGCATAGAAAAACTCGAGGTCCTCCTCCGTGCACGGGTTTCCAAGGCCAACCCATAATCTGCGGGACTCAGTCCATTCATACCATAGCCATCGGAGCCGCAAAGCACGTGCAAACTTGTCGGTGTCGAGCACCCCGAGGCCACCATATTCTTTTGGTCTACAAACCACCTTCCAGTTGACCTTGTATTTGGCTCCCGTTGTCTTGTCCGAGCGGACCAAAGGAAAGCTCTCTCAATTTTGTTAAGGCTATGGAGAGAGCTCGAGGCACGATGAGGCGTGATGGAGAATACTGCTTGGGAGGTAATGACCGATCTAACAAGTGTCGTCTGACCGATGGTAGTGATGTTTGGCCCTCCCAAGTGACCAATTTGCCGCCGCTTTGTCCTCAAGGTATTGGAAATCCACCTTCTTGATTGCCAAACGGAGTGGTAGTCCTAGGTATTTGACCGGAAAAGAGGCACATGCTGCCGGCATGCTCTGAAGAATTTGCTCAAGGTCAAGGTGGTTGCAGCGAATAGGCACAACCGAGCTTTTTTGGAAGTTGGAACAAAGGCCTGTGACGTCCCCAAAGCCTCTCAGAATAGAGGCAAGATTGTCGATGTCCCGCTTGATGGGGGCCACAAAGACCGCCGCATCATCCGCATAGAGGGAGGTGCGCACCATGGCACCCCGACCACGGATCTTATGAAGGAGCCCTTTTTGCGTCACCAAGTCTAGGATCTTATGCAAGGGGTCAATTGCCGTGACGAAGAGGAGTGGAGAGATGGGGTCTACTGCACGAATCCACGGCCATGCTTGACAGAGGGCCGGGTAGCCCGCTTAGCATTATCCGAGATGAAGAAGAGGATAGAAGCGCGACAATCCAAGCTCGAAATTTTGGAGGAAGCCCAACCGTTGGAGCAGCTCAAGAATGTATCCCCACTTGATCGAGTCGAAAGCCTTTTTATATCAAGCTTGAAAGGAGTGCGGGGTCTTGCATTTGTGTAGGCATGGCGAAATTCGAACATACATGAAGTTGTCGTGGATACTTCTCCTTTTAATGAAAGCACTCGGGCGTTGGAAACGAGGTCATCCATGTGGGGCGCAAGGCGTAGCGATAGAACCTTGGCAATGATTTTAGCGATGGCATGTATGAGGCTAATGGGCCTATAATCAGAGATGCCTTCCGCGCCATCCTTCTTAGGCAGCAGAACAACATTGGCAAAGTTTAGCCACTGCAGGTTGGAGGTGTGTAAGCAATCGAAGCATTGAATGACCCCCATGATCGTATGCTTGATGATTCCCCAACACTTCTTGAAGAAGATTCCCGTGAAACCATCCGGTCCCGGCGCCTTGTTACTAGGCATCTCTTTTATAGCCTCCCAAACCTCCTCCTCGGTGATGGCGGCGTCGAGGTCTTGCAAGGCATGGGCCTCAATGCCCAGTTCCTCCCAATTGAAATCCTTATTGATCGTACTTCCCCGGCCCATGACCTCGGAGAAGTGGTCATGGATGATCTTCTCTTTTTCCTTGTGGTCGGTCACCCAACCATGAGCATGCTTTAGCCGGTGAATATGGTTTTTTCTCCTACGGGCATTGATGCGACGGTGGAAGAATTTGGTGTTGGCATCACCCTCCCCCAGATTTGCCAGTCTAGCACATTGGCTCTTCCTAGCCCGCTCAAGAACCGCCAAACTAACCACTCTTCGCTTAAGTCTAGCACGCAGGTCCCTCTCCTCAGGTGAGAGGGCTCGTTCCTCTTGAGCCAAGTCCAATCAAGGATCACCAAGAGGGCCGCATGGAGTTGGATCTTGGCCTTGGAGAAAAACTTCTTGCTCCATTCAGTGAGCCGGGTCGCGGTTTTCTTAAGCCTATGATGAAGAATTTGGAAAGGCTCTGTGTGGTTTACACGCTCATTCCACGCCTTTAGGACGACGTCATAGAATCCAGGCAAAGATACCCAAAAGTTTTCAAATTTGAAGGACCGTGGACGTCTAGGTCCCTTGTCATCGGCAAGCAGGAGGGGGCAATGGTCGGAGAGGGAAGATGAAAGGGCATGTAACACATGCGCGTTGAAAGTTGTGTCCCACTCGGCGTTGCAAAAGAAAGAGTCAAGCTTGCAAAGGGTGGGGTTTTCCCGCTCATTGCTCCAAGTGAAGCGTCTATTTTGGAGATGACTTTCTTTGAGCTCACAAGATTGAAGGGTTGCGCGGAAACGGTTTATCCTGCTCCGGTTTACATTTCTCTTGTTCTTGTCTCGTGCTCGGTAGATTTGATTAAAATCCCCGAGGGCCAGCCAAGCAACACCCTGAAAGGCTTGTGGGCGACAATCTCAAAGAAAGAAAGAATCTTTCTTGGCGTGGTCGGTGGGACCGTGAAGCAGATGTTATCTTGAAGCATACATCTGTCGCTCGAATGCGAACCTTGCCGGAGAGGCAAAAGGCCGACGAAGAAATGTCAGAGACCTCGACGACGTTGTCATCCCATAGTAACAAGATCCCACCCCTAGTTCCCGTCGCCGGTCGCTGCGCAAAACTTTCCAGCCGGTTGCCACCAAGGAAGGCAGCCACATATTTGTCCACGCTATCTAGCTTCGTCTCTTGTAAACACACAATTTGGCACGAGGAGTCTGCAATCGTAGCGGCCGACGGTTGCCCTCCCGGTCAAGGCAGTTTAGACCACGTACGTTCCAGCTCAGGGTGTTTATAGGTTGTGGAGTCATGGGGCACACGAACATTCACTTTGATCAGTCCAGGAGGGAGGACAGCAACGAACGGACAGCAGAATAACAACAGTATTGAACTGAGCTACAAACCCCATTGGGGCACATGAGTACTGGACGTAGCTTAACACATGGACGTAGCCTAACACATGGCCGAGCCAAGCGGCACTAGACTTACACATAGATGGAACTAAGGCAGCCAACAGGCTGACACACATTACAGTGCAGGGGAGAGCTAACATAATCAACTAAAACAGCCCTGAACGACGAACTGGACGAGCAAGTCGCCGCCTACTGTGCTTCCAGGCTCGGCTGAGCCGCACTAGCATCCTGGGACATCTCCAAAGCTCCCTCACCACCGTGATCAATCAGAGCATCCTCGACATCGTTGACAGCCTTGTCGTCAAGGTGAAAAAAATCCCTCATGGCCATAATCAGCTCAGGAGCAAGTTGCTCTTTGAACTTGGCAGTGAAATCAGCAAGTGTAGCCTCTGTTACGTCTTCTCCATCTCTGACTATCCCAAAGGACCGGCAAACTAGCTTCTCCGCCGCCTTGGCTGCTGGGAGCACCATATGGGTGCGTTTGATTTTCTGCAGGGAGAGCCCCCCCTTGTTGGAGATCTTGACGCCGGCCAGGGTCTTCCAGCAAGCCGTAGGAGGCCTGGGAGGGGGGGACTCGGGCGGAGCAAGGATGCCCATCTGGCGCTCCTCAAAAATAGGCGCCAGAACATCTTCAGGGCAAGCTGAAGCACGGCTTCGCACAGGGGAGGGCGTGCGCTGTAGAGGGCCGTCGCAGATCAGGGGCGGTGTAGGCGATGTCTGGAAACCCGGCGGCCTGGAGGGCGGCCTGTGTAAGTACTTGATATGTATGGAAAATCCGTTTTAACACTACCTAACAGTAGAGCAAAACACAGTCCAGAAAAAATAGGACAATACAAGTCACAACTACTGGGTTGTGGCGCTTAAGATTGGCCTTCGCTTACAGAACTCATTGTAGAAAAACTAGGCCCACAAAAAATAACATGAACCAACAATTATGCATGAGTAGCATCTGCATGAGATGCAATGCAAGCAGATAGGTGAAGAAAATTTATTCCAGCCATGCCCTTTCCAGGCAAAGGTAGTCAACTGAAATTCCTGCCAGTTCAAAACTAAAAGGGTACCCTAACTAAAAAGGATAGAATTCCATAGCGAAGTTATTACGAATGCATGCTTCGAAACTAACAGGAAGTCCTTTAAAAGATCGGTTGTGAACGGGAAACATATGCACCCTACATGATGTTCCGATATTTTTGATTAGCTAAAATTAGATGGAAATTTGATTGGTGAGATGAATGTAATTTATAAGCAAGAAAATGCACTAACAATTAATAATTTCCCATATTCAGGAACTGTAACAGACTGTCACTACAACAATCTCAGCAGAAATAGTAAAGCATTTTCTGCATAAGGATACAGAAAAAGGATACAGCTGACGGTATTAACCCAGATGCCTGTATTACACAGTATACTGCAAGATCATGTCAAACAGCTGTGTAAAATTAAGTGCCAAACAATAAAAAGAACCAAAAATATTGCAAATGAGTAAGCATACCTGAGATCAACAGGAAAATGTACTCTGTTCCTCAGTAATTCAGATCACGCATCATGGTATGCTTCACGAGGATCCTCATCAGAATATCTGCTTTTGGGATCATATCTATCACTGAACTGGTCTTTATTCCCAGGTATTGATCCATGTCTGTTCTGAGTAGTTCCGGTTCTATCATTGCTTTTATCTCCTGGCATGCCGCCGTATTCTCTTTCCGGGGATTTTGGTGTTCGTGTGGACCATGCTGAACGATCACTTGATTCAGAATGGTAATCTGGGATGTTCTTTTTATACTTACTACCATATTTCCTATGATCATTGGTGTTTCTTTTATGTGTGTAATCATGCCGGTCAGAATAGCCTCGATTCGTTGCATTTCCTGATTCTCTGATCCATCCTTTCTCATGCTCAGATACATTTTGGTGATGGTGTCCACTATTTTCATATCTTATGTTCATATATGAATCCCTTGTGTCATGGCTCCTTGATGCAGTATGTGGTGAGTTCTCATGACTAGGTAATCGAGAACCCAAAATAGCCTTATCACAAGAGCTTCCTTGGTAAGCGCCTCCATTAGAATTGGTTTCAAGTATATTTTGTGCAATGTCACCAGGAGGTTCCCCCAGACCTGCTTGTTTTATTTCCGCCATGTGCTCATCAATTATGTCTCTTAATATCTTCAAGATATAGAAAAGAAATTGAAATGCGTCAAACATGAGACCCATATCTTGGTCCAGACAAGTTTCAGAAATTAACTTAGCAAGAGGGTATGCAGCATGCACAAAGGTTTCATCAACATGCAAGATTGATTAAGCTTAAAAAATGAAACTAACTTAAAACAGAAAATTTAGGGGAAACAAAAAATTTAGACCTGATCAGATACAAATAGGACATTGTCGGCGTGGAGCCGGCGATCTATGGGGCAGGGCAGCCCCTTTGCTGGTTCGGCAAGGGGTGGCGATCGACGCAAAGAACAAACACAACGAGGAGCACACGATTTTACCCAGGTTTGGGCCGCCCGGAGGCGTAAAACCCCACTCCTGCCTTTGGGTGTATTGGTGGTGTTGAGCACAAGTACACGGAGCGCTCCCCCCCCG